>WEIU01017740.1:9349-40297 GCA_013389925.1 Aegithalos caudatus
AAATACCAAAGGCATTCCAAAAACTCATACATCAGAAGCAAATAGAATTTACATTCTATAACTGCTTCTCCTTCCACACAACTATAGCTACAACTATTTTCTGCACTGGGGGGGGAGGGGCAATCATCTAGCAAGTTCTTCCCCTGACAGCTACACTGTTGAAACCTGTGACTTACTGTTACTAACTTCATTGTTTCGTCAGTCACTGAGGTTCCATTTCTTGAGACAGAAGTGAATGTAATTGGAAACCCAATAAAACAACTGGAGAGAAAAAAGAAATACATTACAAAAGCAGTACATAATGTAGGAGGAAATGTACTGCTATATATTGTGAAGTATACGACATATTTTTCTCTCTGCTAGAGGAAAAATCGTAGCAAAAAAATCTTAATTATAAAACCTGAGCAGTAAGATGAAATTTAAGGGCAAATATATAAAAAAATGATTGGTAATGTTGAGGGTTTTTTTGATGGTGTAGAGGAGTATTCTGTCTCCATTTAGAAACCTAATGTGAGCCAGTCAGCTTTCCCTGATTGTGGAATTAAGGGAGAAAGCAATCAGCTTGTTCTTGTAAATCCTTTCAGTCATTCACCTGTCTACCTAAGACACTTCCCCCTATTCTCTAGCCTTTTCTTTCTGCCATCTCAGTTCTGGGATGTCAGTCTTGATGCTTTTTTCTCTCTCCTTGTTTCAGGTAGTCACCTCACTCCTCATGGTTACTGAGGATTTTGGTGTACTTCACTTTGAGGAGCTGGCTGAAATCCAGCCAGAAGGCTGGAGGGTTAAAACCTGCCCAAAATCTGGAGCAGGGAGAAACTGCTGGCTTTCTGGATCAAGTGGATGGCTTTGGGTTTTGCAAGTCTGTAAGGAAAGAACTTGCAGAGGCCTGCTGAGTGTGACTATTCAATGGTACCTGATTTCTGTCAGGGAAAGTGCAGCTCCTTCTCAACCTGCTCTGCAATGTAATTGCTGTCAGAGGACAAGCAAGGCTTTCCCCTCTATACTAGATGTACTAAGGCAGTGGAATTGTGAAATAGGCTTAACAGCAGGTGCTTCATAGCTAACTGGTACAGGTTCTAGAAGCAAAGCCTAGTACCTGATTTTCATATGTAGGGAAACTAGAGAGCACTAACCTACCTGAAGTGAGAATGCTGAGCAGGAAGTTGCCAGCTCTGTGGGAATGCTGAGGAGAGGGTAGCTTCAGCCTAGACTGCACTCAGCTGCCTTTGATGCTGTGGAGCCACTGCTGAGGATTTATGCACCAAAAAAGACTCTTAGAAAAGAAGTTCCTATGACATGTCTTTCAAAAGAATTATGCTATTAAAAAAAGACAGCTTTTCCCTTTTTTCTATAATTGCTGGGGGTTTGATTTTTTTTTTTTTTTTTTTTTTTTTTTTTTTTTTTTTTTTTTTTTTTTTTTTTTTTTTTTCAATTTGGGAAGTTAGTTTTTTTTTTCCCTTTACTTAATGTTATTCAGCTCAGGATCCCAAGAAAACATTTCAAATACCAGAATATGCATGTGGCTTTTAAGAAGTGTGCCAGATTGGGATTTGTTTGTTGTTTTTGAACAGTTCCTTCTCTATTACTTAAAACTGACCAGGATGGGAGGAGAAAGAAGGAATAATAGTATGTTTTCTATATGTTATTCTTCCTTTTGGGATAAGGCATATTTATTTCACCCTTTTTTTAGAGATCATTTTCAGTATATGTGAGCTACTACTTTGACTGCATACTGATACATTTTAATGGAAGTCTAGTCATTAATTTTGCAGTGAAGTTTTCTTTTTACACCATGCCCTGCAGGTTTTTCCCCACCCCTGTACTTTCCTCTGAGTTTCTTTGGTGGTTTAGCATCCTAATATACCTAGAGGGGCTGCTTGATGTTGTATTCATAGTAACATCTGCAAACAAAATGCAGCCTACAAGTTTCTGTACAAGTAAGCACTTTTATGGGAGATATATATGTGCCTTTCTCTGTCCTTAAAGTGTAGATGACTTACTTTTCAAATTGCTCATAGAGCTAGTTTCAGCAAACTAGCTTTTATTTGTGCAATCAAATGCTGGAACAGTAGGAGACCCCCTTGCATACACAAGTGGGAACAAAGTGCTCTTCCTCTTCTGGTGTTTCCTAAAGATTACTTTAGATTGGTTTCTGAACTGTTTAAAAGCTTCTAAGTTTTCTATAATACATGGAAGTTTGGTACCTTGTTAGGATACCCAAGGACAACTAAGGGGCAGTTATCTTGTTCTTTGATTATTTGAATTTAAATTGGTAAGCTAAAGTTTGATTTGGCTGTCAGGGACAAATGTTTTAAGCCAGCTGTAACCATACTGCATTCACACAGGGCTAAATCTGGGCATATCTCATCTTCTCAAATAATTTGCAAAGTAAACTGGTTTATGCTGAAGAGCAGAAAATCAAAGGCTAGGACTAGGAGCAAGCGGTTCCATACATAGAACTTGTGAGAAAATAACTCCTTGAAAGAGTTAATGCTCAATGCCAGACCTGCAGTATCAGTGTGCAGCCTTCATTGTGTGTCCATCCAGTAAATCTTTTCTGCAAGTTGTCTTCCTCAACCCCTACCCAAAACTCTTGTGCTTGGAGGCAAGCTGTTTGACTGACATTGTCAGTTGTCATAATCCAGGTGTGCACTGCCATCAGGAGCATGCTGTCTTAGAATGGCAAGCACTGCAGGTGCTACAGAGAGCTTTGTTCAGTATTTTCCTTCCAAATGTGTAGGGATTGTATGCTGGAACATGAATACCATCTGTTGCACTCTTGAGGTGTCGACTCTACAAATAACTTAGAAAAAGGACTGCTATTCTGCTGCTGTAATTTAATATATTTCAGCTGCCTGTAAGACTTCTGTATCTTTGTGAGTTTGGGGGGTTTTGACCTAGGTGAAGCCAGCTTTCTGTTCACATCTGCAGACAGGAATCTATACTGATCCCTAGAAGCCACCTGACTGTGTAAGCAGTGCTGATTACATTCTGCTATTGTATGTCTCTGCTTATGGCTGGCTGCTAAAGAGTCTGCGCTAGTT
Source organism: Aegithalos caudatus (assembly GCA_013389925.1). Taxonomy (NCBI): domain Eukaryota; kingdom Metazoa; phylum Chordata; class Aves; order Passeriformes; family Aegithalidae; genus Aegithalos; species Aegithalos caudatus. Next base: position 12,394 of record WEIU01017740.1, read on the forward strand.
AACAGTGCAGCACAATTAGTTGAACAGATTTGTAGCACAAATGGGTACCAAGAATGTTTCCTTTTTTCAAGGGTTCCACTGCACATGTACCACAGTGTGCATCAAGGTGCAGTGGAACCTTGATGTGCTAATGGATATTTATCTATTTATTTATTGGCTGTGGATCTATGCTCTGAAATGCATTTCAGCTCCAGACTATAATTCTAGTTCATGTACACATCTACTCTTCAGTTAAGATATATCTGACAAAAAACGCCTTGCTACTTGAGATTAAGTGACTGAATAAGCCAAACACCAATTTTTTCCTAGCTTCACAGTGGTTCTGTAATTTCATCAGTGCATGGTCAACTGTGAACTGGGCATTACACATGTGCTTTATCCCATAGAATCCTTTAAGCTGGAGAAGACCTTTAAGATTATCATGTCCCACTGTAAATTCAGCACTGCCAAGTCCAATACTACTAAATCATTTCTCTAAGTGCCACATCCACATGTTTTTAGATACCTTCAGGGATGATGACTCATTTACTTCTCTAGGCAGCCTGTTCCAGTGCTTGACAACCTTTTTGGGGAAGAAATTTTTCGTAATGATCAATCTAAATCTCCTCTGGCATAATTTGAGCTATCCTCTCATCCAATCACTTGTTATCTGAGAGAGGAGACCTACCTTCAGCTCTTTTTAGAACATTCTTTCAAGTAGTTATAGAGAATAAGATCCCAGCTGCAGCTCCCTCAGCCACTTCTCATCAGACTTGTCCTCCAGACCCTTTACCATGTTTGTTGCCCTTTTCTGTGCACATTCCAGCACCTCAATATCTTGTGGTAAGAGGCCAAAAACTGAACACAATGTTTAATGTATTTTGCCTTGTAACTGTATAATTGAAGAAACTGTGATTTCCTAAGTGTCCATATAGAATACACTTGTTCTTCCACTTCCTTTGTATCTTCAAGGTAGCACTTCAGTTATGTGGTTTAAAGAATACCAAAATTTGTCTTGTTTTATAGAAATTTACTGGTTTCTGTGATGAATTTTTCCTTTCACACTGAAGTTGATGACTGCTCTCAGCTTTTATGCATAGTTATGCACTCTTTGTTTCAGTCCTACTGTAGATGCATTTCTAGGTATCCTTTCCTGTGTTAATCTGGGGAAAGCTTAACTCAGGAGAAGGTATGTGGCAGTTTTAATAAGACAAGTATACTTACTCCTTCAGGAACACTGAGGTTCATGTTCAGATATGCTAATGCCAGTAATAATGAAAATTCATAATGAATTTTTCAATTCAGCATTGAAAGGTATTTTCAAGCTGTGGTCTTTTCTAGCTAAATAACAATTAAAAAAAAACTGAGGTGAAAAAGCATCAGGTTTTCCTGTATGTTCACTCCACTGAGTGTCCCAAATGATTCTCAAGAAAAGTCCAAGTAATTCTTTAAGGATTCAACAAAACCCTCAAAAAGTATTGACATGACATGGAGTACTTTGTAGGAATTTGGATTGGTAAATCCTGCCTAGATTAACTGGTTGCTGTTTTATAATGCAGTTTGAGTGAACCAGTTGATAGGCAGTATAAATAAGTTTCCCTGGTTTAGGGCAAATTTGGGAGAAAACCTTCTAAGGGGTTCCTCCAGAAAGCAAATTCAAGCAGCCCATCTTCCAAGTGGTTCATAAAAAAGATTTCCTCAGAGAGAAGTGGAAAAATAACCCTGTTTATTCAACAGGCAAAGCACTCCCCAGCACAAAAAAGATGAACAATACTAAAGAACAAAACCTCTTGCTGCTCCGAAGAGATGAAGAGACGACAAATTGAGAAAGTCCCTTTCATGCTTTGTGGCTCAGGTCACTCAGTTTGTTGCCAGTCCTTACGGTGCTGGAAAATGCCATGGCTCAGGCCAAGCCCTGATGGGCCACAGCTGCAAGCTCCTGGTGCTCTTCTGGGTTTTCAGTCTAGAGCAGGTTCAAAACAGTTCCAAGAAAAAGAAAAAAACCTCTATCCAGTGGACTTTTCTGCCTCAGTTAGCTAAAAACTAAAATACAAAGGAGAGCTCTCTTCCGCTGTCTACTTCAGACAACACAGTCCAGGAAAAGGATGCAGGGGCACAAGTGCAGTCTCTGCACTTCTTGTCTTCCTCTTCACTCTCAGAATCAGTCTTAAAGTTGCAGAACTCAATATCCAGCAGAAACAGAACAGAGGATTGTTAATACAAGCATCATATAGTCATCCTAGGACAATAAGAAAGAATAAAAGAGTGTTCTTGCATATGTGTCTTGTTTTCAGCCATGGACAGGGTTAATTTTTCAAAGGGGTAGTGAGAGTTCAGAGCCTGAAATCCTGTGGGCACGGCCAGGAGCCTAATGTTATTCCATACCATCTTAGGTTATTGCCGGGGTGGGGGAATCTCTCTCTTGCTTCCTGGAAGAAAGAGCTTTCCTTCTGAGAGCTGGTGGGTGGAGGGTCTGTCTGCCATTGTTTCATTGTCCTAGGCCTGGTGAGTATTTTGCATGTTAAACACACCCTCTTTGTATACTCTTGATATTTGTATTGTTGCCGTTGGAGCACTAAACTGGGGAAGGTCACACCTAAACCACAACAATAACTTAAAACTAATCTGTTAAATTCACTGTGGGTCCAGCTGTAGATGTTTGTCACATTAGAAACTGAAGTGTTGTCACTCACATCCAATCTGACAATGACATGCTGGGAGCTACTCAAAATCTACCCTAATTGACCACTGTCACTTAGTTACAGTTTTTGTCGGAAGAGAAAATATGACTGCTTTCTGTAAATAGACCCATTGGGTGGGAAAAAAAAAAAATCTTTGGTATCTTACAAACATCAGTCATACAAATTGGAGGTTAAAGACTAAAGTAAAAATGTCAAGTGCATATTTTTGACTGTTACTCTTTTGCCAACAAATAATGATAGGGTTCCAACCAAATGACAAAAAATGTTAATCCTCATGGAATGGTGTACATTTTTTAAATTCGTGCAAATATCAGAAGAATGTAAGGATTATTGTCAAAATATCTGATTTATGACTACTCAGTATAAAAAAAGACAGGTTAAAAGACAGGAAAATTAATACACTTTAGTCAAAGACGCAGCAACCCTGAACAAAAGTTGATAATGGAGGCAATTGCAAAGACCAGAAGTCTTAGGGTACTGATTGATGGATGGGCCATTGGAGAAACCACTCAGGCATATCTTTGCAGAGGTTGAATCACAAATTGGTAGGTGAAAGAAGGGAAAGGAATAGGACACACAAGGCTTCTCATATGTTTCATGGGAAGGATTTAATTTACAGGATAGTGGAGAAGGATTGTGGGATTATATCTGCAGAAGACAAACATATTTTTACGTCTTTTGGGCAGCAAATATTTTTGCTGTCTTGAAGCTTACTTGTTTTATGATTCTTAATTCTCTCTCTTGCTGGATTTTATGTTTCTTAATTCTCTCTCTTGCTAGATTGACTAATTGCAAATGGATTTATCTGAATTCAGGAGTACTGGCTATCTTCTGTTCTGATGAAACTTTACCAGGATTTAATGTGGATTCACTTCTACAAGTGGCCTAATAAGCATCATTTTTGTACATGCTGCCTTGTGCTAATAGCAGCAGTTTAGTTTGCCTTTTTCTTGAGTGAGACCTGCCTGATCGTGTGTCCCCTGAACAGCTGTTCTAAGCAAAGCAGGCCTTGACCAAGTCAGCCAATGAAATGTACAATGCTAGCAGGAGGTCAACCACTTGAGATGATTATATGCATTATTTCCTGCAACCTTTCTTCTAGTTCTGAAAAATAGCATTTCTTTCACATTTGTCTACCTTTCCTTCCTCCAGCTACTTGCAGAAAAACTCTGGCTTCTTGATTTTTCAGTTCTGAAAATCCTTTAAGTCAAAGTACAATGCATAGAACAGAGTAAAAAGAAAATTATATAATGGAAAAGTATCAGAAAAAGTGAAGTGAGTATTGGTTATGAACCTTATCTGCACTTGAATCCTTAAGTATTGATAAAGGTAGTGTGTGAAGCTGTATTCCTTGTTTTGGACACATTCACAGAATGACCACTGTAAAGTGAGACAATTCAAGCCTTTCATCCAGATAGGGTTTTTATGGGCATTTTCTGTGTTGGTGGAATCAGTTTAAGGCTGTTCCATTATATGAACTGGGTCTTTGGACATTTGTGTTATGTTTTCTACCTCTCTCCTTGTCACACCCATGTAGCATTTCCATGTGTGAGCTCATTACAATTCTGCTGGGTAGAAAGCAGAAGCTTCTGATAGGAAAATAATTAGCAATATTGTCCAAAAAGTCCCATAAATTTAAATGAATGAGGGTGCAAAAATGACCAGCATTGTTTCAAAAGAACAGGGATTTTATTATGAGGTGTTTTTCACTTCTCAACTAAGTTTCAAGTAATACAAAATACAATAAAATTTTCTTCTTCTCTTTTTAAAAGCTCCATAATGAACTATATACACATTCTTTGTCCTGGTGTTTATTTTATGTAGTCTTACAGGCTTCTAAAAACCTATTTATGTCACTAGTCCCTAAGTGAAGTGTGCATAGATTGTATAAATGGAGTATAAGAGAGCTCTGGGTTTCAGCTTCATAGATGACTTACTGGTTCTTTGCCTGATGAGAGGAAATAAAAATCACATTTGATGATTGACTGCTAGTGTTGACTTCCAGGCTTTCTCTTCTTTTTAAAAAATCTGTTGTTATACTTGAGTGTCAAGAGAGTCTTGAAGAGAGCTGTAAAAGAAAAAAGGCAATCACTAACACTACAAAAATTTAGGTTTGAAAATAACAACTATCCCTATGGGACTGAGGGACTGAGAGTAAAACATGGTTTTTCTGGGCCTGAAGCTTGTGTTATGTGGCTTTTTCTATGTTTTTGTTAATAAATAATTTTCTTCACAAGTAACTATTGAAACAGAATAATAACCCAAGGGTTTTTTACTTGGGAACTTGAAGTTGAGTGCTCTTAAGGTGTTTGGAAAAGATGAAACCAAAAAAGATAAATCCTAAGTATCAGTATTAACAAGGTATAGCATGAACAATATATTATACTTTTCCTAAAATACTTGCCCATTTTTCCAAAAGAAGTATTTTACTATCTTGTTTTCACCATAATTTGGAGGAATGCCCATGCTATGTAGACTCAATGGAAAACTACATAACTTCTCAATTAGATGCAGTCAAATGTGTTCTTAAAATCAGATTTTATGGGAATACAATTAAATTAGTGTAAAGCTGTGCTTTTTAGTCAAAAATATTGGTCCATGTTTGAAGCTCTGAAGTACTAAAAACACCTGTTAGAAAGTTTTGGTGCACTTCAGCTTTTTGATTATATGAGTTTTTCCATTACACATCATTAGTTGCACAACTCTGTGCTCTTGAATTGGATGAGAGCACTCTGCCCTTTGGACCAATTGGTCTGCCCTTCAGTGAGGACTTCACAGATTCACATAATTGTTTCAGTTGGAAGGAACCTCTGTTGATCATCTAGTCCAAGCCCCTGACAAGACAGGGTCACCCAGTGCAGGTGACAGAGGAACATGCTCTAAATCCCTGGTCATTGCACAGAGACCTTATTTAAAAGTGGCTCAAAGTACTACTTTTCTCTGAGGTGGCACAAAAGAGAATTTGACAAAAGTTTTTGGGAGGTCAAAAAACAAGCTTGACTGGCAAACATTAGAAGACTGGGAACTGGCAAAATTTTAAGCAAAATTTCAATCAAAATCAAGCATTTCACAATGAATTGATTTAACATACTCTAACCTAATCTTGTGATTTCAATGAGGATTATTTGGGCAAGCTTTGGTCCATTTCCCTGCACTTCTTGTGGTCCCATTCACTTTTATTGTTTTCACTTGGTTTAGGAGTTTTCCTTTTTTTTAGCATTTCATTTCTTCAAATTCTTTTACTGTCTCTATGTGTACCTTCCTTTTCTGTTTTCAGGATTTTAATTGGAGTAACTTTTGCCTGTTTTGGTCCTTTCCACTGCACCTCATTTCATCGCAGTCCACTTGGTTGTAGTCTCTCAATTTCCACATTTTCTGTTTTTTTTCAATTGTCCTTTATTTGATCATATCTTCTTTCCAAAGTGTTTGCTCTCTGATTTCAAGATTTCATTCCCTTTTCTGAAAGACAGAATTTCCTTTTATTAAGCTTACTAGCTAGAATAAAACAACCCATGCTCCAAGCATTTAACCACTGGGATGAGAGAAATATGACTGTAGTGTAGCCATGGCAAAATGCCAGTGGAAATTAAGGTATTATACTGTGTTTGAGTATATACTGCTGGAAGGCCACCATTTAGTTAGAAGGCTGGTAGCACTTAAAGTCACAGAGTAATGTGTTTGTATCACTTCAGCACACCCATAGCTAAGGATTAGTAAAATCAAATAAGAATTAATACCTCAGTTAAGATGGAGATGGAGGCTCAAACAAAAACAGTGATAAAGCTTTAGTTGAACTAATGGAACACTTTAAAATTTCCTGACTTTAGTGTATTTTCAAGCCTGTGATTGGAGTAGCAAAATATTCATGTACTTCCATGTATGAGGAAAAAAGAAAGCAGCAATGTTTAAAAAGATCTTTCAGATGGATTTATGTTATTTTTTTTGTTTCCACTGGCAGATAGAATAATTCCTATGGATCTTGTTCTTCAAATGATGTTTTACCAAACTTAAAGTTATAACTTAAAAGAAACTGGCAAGTTGTAACTAAGTTTTCAATATTTATTTCAGCAAGTTATTAATGTATTTGGAGCAATCTCTTAAATACTGAGATATAGTATACAAATAGCTCCATAGCAGCCCATGTGACAGGCCCAGTACTTCGACGTCATTAAACTTGGTAACAATGTCATTCCTTTTGCCTTTAATAACGTAAAGCACCATCAACTCCTTTGTGAAATTGTCCATGAATATAAAGCACCTGACACTTCTGACATGCTCAAAATCTCCTACGGAGCTTAACACCCTGTAGCACCACTTAAAACTTGGGAGCTGTCATTCTTTTAAACTCTTTCCCACCATCAGGAAACTGTCCTTCACATGGTAGTGTGGCTAATTCACAAGTTTCAAATGCAGCTTTGAAACACGCAGCAGATTGGACCTAAATAGGACAGTGAACACTGAAGGCAGTTGGAGAAAAAGAAATATATCTGTTTGTCTTAGTGTTGAAAAAGAAAATAATTGAACCACAGTTTTAATGCAAAAATGCTCTCAAGTGCTATTTGATCACAGACCTAAGGCCCTATTGGAAAGTGGTGTAGTATCTCAGGCAAAATGATTTATCTGTCTCTAGCTACACACTTAACATCTGAAGGAAGGGGAAATGTTATTAAAACAAAAAATTATATTGTTTCCTGTTATGCTGCTTGACTCAAAGTTCTTTTGTCACTGTCATGAATCCATGGAGTCCTTTTCTCCTGTGACCTGCATTTACAGCTTTTTAGACATGAGACAGTCACCTATTTATGCTAAGCAGACATGACTCTGCAAAAACCACCTTACAAAGTTTATACAATGTGTGAGAGTTAAGCATCTGTTAAAGGAGGATATCTATAAGAACTTGAAGAATCCTGATTAGAAGAAAGTGAGTCTTTCCTTTTATAGTGCCTGGTGGCTGTCTGCCCTTGAAGGATCATAGATCCAGCCAGCACATTCCAATAAAATGTAGTTTTAAAAGCTTTTTAACTCCTGAAAGCCCCAAAACATTTTAATCTCCTTGTAAGGCAAGAGCTGTAATGAACTGATGGCAGAGGAAAAATAAAAAACTATCAGGTTCAAGCTTGATATCTGCAGCCCGCAGTAACACAACTGGCACTAAGTCACCCATAGAAATAGACTTCATGTTTATTTATATAGGATTGAGCTGTGTATTCTTGACCTGGGATATGAGCATTCTATGTTCAGGGCTGCAGTTTATCACTGACTCTTGTAAAAAGTTGAGGATATGGTTCAGGGAAAATGGATGTGCATACAGGTGAAATTGGCCCAATAGTCCCAGACAGTACAATCATACCATGAAATAAAAATTTAGGTGGATTTTCAGATTTAAAAAGCATAGACAGTTAATAAATGTATTTTTTTATGACAGGAAAAATTCCAGAATATTTACTGTAAAGTAGAAAAAATTTATTTGTTATTTTCTAAAAGCATGAAACTGCATTTAATTTTGGACAACCTTTTTTATGAGCCTATAGTTTGGCTGCACAATTGTTACCCAGGAAAAGTAGAATTACTATGCTCTAGAAGGAAAAGAGCACCATGCTTCACACTGGGAAAAATTTTTGTCAAAGGGCCAAATGTAGCTTTGATGCAAATTCCATCTAAAAAGGAAATGTGTGGTTACATTTTCTTAGGGATGGAAGAGTAAGCTGGTTTGATTCAGTTATAAACCACCACTGAATTTCTGTTCCCTTGGTCAGATATAGGTGAAATTTTGGACAATCTGTGTATACATGAATGAAATAAGCCAGCCTTTGGTGGGTATAGTACCATTCAAACAAAATGTTACCAGACTTGTCATATTCAGAATTTTAGTTTCAACTACTTCTTTGTTAGAGAAGTAATACAACGACTTGTGAACCTCGTAATTTTTCCCATATTTTAGAACTTAATAAAATTAATATAAGCAATTTTTCCTCAAGGTATGAAATGTATTGATGTTGGAAGGGACATTTGGGGTCACATAGTCCAACTCATGGTTCATCATTAACTGGTTATGGAGGCAGAAGGCAAGCAGGAAGAANATGGAGTCACAGTCACCAAATTCATTCCATGAGACTAGTCCTTTGTAGATCACTATTTAAAGTTTGAATTATTTCTCTTTCTCCAAATCCTTTAAAGGATTAAGTATTAAATTATATGTATTATTTTAAGAGCTGGGTTTGCTAGTCCTTTCTCTCCTCATAATTCATTGCCTTCACTTCTACCTGTATTTATAGTGTGCTTGAATGAAGTTTGTCCAGGCAGAAGCAAGATTAAAATACTATTGAAAATCAGTTAATATCTCTTCTTGGATGCATCACATAGCAATGATCATCCTTATTTTTTCAGATTCCTCATGTTCTTGCAAGATTTTTTGTGACTGGTGTAAATTTTACTGTTCTACATTTTTTATGCATTTTTTTTTTTTTTTTTTTTTTTTTTTTTTTTAAACAAGTATTATTTTTGTGTTTGAAAACATGAAAATAAATGATTTATAAAATGATAATTGAGTACAGCCTGATTAAAGATTGGATCATACCCATCACAGAGTTAACATCATCAAGAAATTAGAAGCAATCAAATATCTACAAGAAAAATCAATCCCTCTGACTATGGGTTACCAAAAGGTTGGATCTCAGCATCTAGGCTGGTGGTAAAAATTGCATGCTAAGCTCCCTGCTGTTACATATGGTGAGAAACAGCACACTAGAGCACAGGCAGAGGCTGATGGGTTAGGCAAGGTCTGGTAAAAGCAGCTATAATTTTATTGATTTTATGATTCAGAGGTGTTGATGGGTTGAGGAACTTTGCCTCTTTGGAACACGAAACAATTTGAGTACAACCTTACAACCGGACACAGGAAAAGGGGAAATGCAAATACATTGTTGAAAACTCTGATGTTGTCTTTCCTCATACTAATAATTTGAAGTAGGATAAGGGGCAAGTAAGTGTCATCTTGGACCCTGATTTTTAGCATATAAGACTAGGTTCGCATTCATGGAGAAATGAAGGGACATGTAACACATTGTTAACATTAGCACGAATAGTAGGCTGCTCTTATGGGTTTCAACAGTAATATAATATTTCCCTACCTGTAGATAAAAATGCATCTAATGCTTATGATTTGCTCTGTCATGTGAAGTACAGGTGAAAACTGACATCCTGCTGTGGTTGTTCGTCTTGTAATGTCATTCTCATGGAAACATTGCCAGGATTTTTACCTGTTTCTTGGAAGTCAGAACATAAAAAAGATCAGTTATTGATTATGCAATTGATTATTGCATAACTGGGGCAAAATACAGAGTAGTGATTGATATTTCTACTAAAATATAAATATATATAAACCTTTCTGTTCAAGAGTGACAAATGCAGGAATGTTTAGGGGATCATATGTCTAAAGACACAGAAGCTGGAGCCTGCCAAAATATGCATTACGTGCTTAAATATTCTATATGCCTGCATCTTATTGCCATTTCTATTTAGACTAAACACACAAACTTATATGGAGTTAAGAAAATACCTAACTAAGGGTTACAGCAATTTATTAAAGTACTTTTGTCCTCCACATTATGCTAATATATATTTCTTAAAAAGTTAAGTCTTTTCAAAAGAGCAAAAATTCTTAAAGGTTTAAGTGGTCATAATATTGTATTATTGTATTACATTAATCTAAAAATTAGTCAGGTAATTTTTTATAATCTGCCTTTCTGAACTGAGCTATGTTTTGATTGGCAAATAGAAAGAACAGGTGAAGAGTTCCTTCCCATTATGCACCGTATGCAAGAGTTTGTCTAAATGAAGTTTTCAAATTGGGAGCTAATAACTTTCTTATACATTTTCACTGTTATTTTTGAATATATAGAAGCTTAGGAAGAGCAGTTTAAATAAATCAGGATTTGTGTCAAAATGGTAGAAATGCCAGACAGTTGTAGTCAGTACAGTTTTCAAGGTGTCTTTTCAGGAATCAGGTGTTTTTAATCCATTTTTTCCATACTGTGTTTTCTAAGATCAGTTAGAAATTTAATTATTCTTAAACATTAAAAATTGACTCTTAAAAATTAATTCAGAATCTGAAAAAAAAAAAAAAAGACTTTCAGTACTTGTCATGCCACTGAGCTGGATTCATTACTGTGATTTTTATAGTCCATTTTTATATCAGTGCAAGTTCCATTGAGATTTCCATTTTAAAACTGGAGCAGTAAGTCAGAGCAGTAGCTCGTGTTTCTTGTAGGAAAATAATAAATGTCCAACCAGAAATCTCTGGAGAGTTTAAGTTGAATGATCTTTAAATAATTTTTCCCTGGTAGGTCATGTAGAACACATTTATAGCCAAGGACTTCAGGGGTTTCCTCTCTCCTTACTTGACCTAGTTTTTTTAGGTAAAATATGTTACTGTAATCAGTTCATTGAACAACTAAATGCTGAGGTGAAATTTATGACCTTTTTGATGGAACCTACATGTTTTGTTCACCAAAGTGGATTTTTCTGACAATGACTTTGTGGCAGGTTTCCTTGACACCTTTTCAGACTAAAAAACATATGTGAAGCTTAGCTGATTTTCATCTGTTCACCAGACCTTATTTTATTCCTTTTGTCAAAAATTTCTACTTACCAAAATGCCTCTTTCCACCCCAGAACACCTTTTATTCCCCCCTCTATTTGTTTGTTTTTGTAAAGCTTTTTGTTCCTTTAAAAGACTGTAATGCCAGCTACAATAACAGGCTGTGAGGAAAAAAAAATGTATGTGAAAAGCTAAAGTTATGACAAAACCTGTCCTCCAAGATGCATCTTGGCCTTGTTTACAAGGTGATGTTATTTGGTGTAGGCAGCAACTCTAAACAACTCCTAGTGTGTAACACTGCAGTGAAAAAATAGGGAGGGAAAGAAAAGGGGTGTTCCATGAGAAAAACATGCCCTTCATTTTGCTACTCTGTCTCAACTTCTGCTTATTTCTCAAAGCAATATCTTAGTCTCCCAGAAAACCTGAAGAGTAACAAGAAACTGCAGCACTGCACTAAGAAAGGAACCACTGGAGAGCAGATGGACATGATGAGGAGGCCAGTGGTTTTCTACAGAGCTGTCATTGACCTTGGCCTTTTGATGCTGCACCTGGGCTAATATGAATGGGACCTACTCCTGCTGTGTAGACCCATTCCATTCCTCCCTCTTACAATGTCTTAATTCCCTTGGGAATGGCACTCGCCCCCAACTTTACCTTTACAATATTGTTACTGAAAACTGTTTTCCTATCAGTTTTGATTTTTTTTCAGTCTGAAAAACACTATTTTGATTTGCCAAGGGGTGATTTTTCTGAAGCTAAAGCAAAACTTTAGGTTTGAATGTAAGGAAAATTGTAGAATATTATAGTCATAATCATAGAATGGTTTGGGTTGGAAGGAACCTTTAAAAACCATATGACTCCAGCCCCTCTACCAGAGGCAGGGACACCTCCACTGGACCTGGTTGCTTAATGTTCCATTCAACCTGGCCTTAACACTTACAGGGATGGGGCATCCACAGCTTTTCTGGCGGCTTGTTCCAGTGCCTCATGATGGCCACAGTTACTGATTTCTCCCACATGTCTAACCTAAATTTTCCCTTTTTCAGTTTGTACCCATTGTTCCTTGTCCTGTCACTACAGTTCCTGTTGAACAGCTCCTCTCCAGCTTCCCTGTAGGCTTCCCTTCAGAGAATGGAAGATGAGACCTCCACACAACTTTCTCTTCTCCAGGCTGTGAGGATCCCTAACTTCCTCTGCCTGTCAGTTGCAAAGTATTATTATGGTAGCTATACCTGAAGGGTAGAAAAGAGGCTCAAAATATTATCTCAGCAGGATTTCATCAGAGGTTATAGATGAATACAATAATTGCATTTTATGATTCAAGTGCAGATGGCAAACAACCCAAATTCATCCATTATACAGAAATACACTCAACAGATCTAATGGATACATGGCTAGCTGCAGATGGAGGACTCTGTGTGTGACAATAGCATGGGAGTATTTAAAATCCCCAGGTGTGTACATTTTTCCTAACTATAGCTAATTAGTAAATCAGTGTGGAAAAGTATTTCAGAAGGGATTTTGACCATAAGAAGAATACAATAAGTAAAAAATCACATGGCCACAGGGGGTGTTCTGGACCAACAGCTTTAAAGGTCATGTTCTTCATTTAGTCTATCTGAAAATGTTAAATAAATTGCTGATCTAACTTGTCTATATTGTGTTTGTATTAATTTGGTATTTAGAAATGTTGGACTATGAAACTCTAGAAGAAAAATTCTATTAGTTCTTTTGCTATATTTAGCAATTGCATGTTCTGTAGCTAACCAAATACAAACACTAAAATTCAGTATTCTAGGGTGATTAATATTTCAGGGTTTATTTGTTCTGGCATCTAACAAAATGAATAGCATGACTTTCTATCAGACTGGTCTAAATCAAAGGCCTTTTTTACTTTAATTTGTAATATTTTGGGGTGTGTGTGTAAAGCAGCAGAGGCAGTAGATCAAGAACCATGAAAAGTGAAATCCTTTGACTATTAAATTGCCTTGGTATTACCTACACAGGCTTTAGCAAAAACAGGTTGCTAACCCATTCCCTGGTCTCTAGATTGCAAGCAGTTATTTAGATTTCTAACAGTGCAATCACCTTTCATTCTGTCATCCCTCCCTTTTATACCAATGGAGCATACTTGCCTGTTAAAGCTTTTGATTTGACAATTCAGAAATTTACTTCCCATGGTTGAATGATATCTTCATCTATGAATTGCTAATATCAGATTCGAGACTGTTCTCTCAGTTTTCCTAGATTCAGTCCTTGGACATAACCAAGGTGGTAGTTATCCTTTTATCCATGTTTTTTCTGAGAAACACAGGAATATATAGAGAGTAAATTGCAGTTGTTATACACAACACTGATAATTCGTGATATATAGATCCCCCAAATTGTCTTTATAGAAAGGAAACATACCAGTGACTAATTTTTTCTCTGTTATTGTGTTTGAAGTTATGATCTTTCCTTCTGACATGTTCAGAAGGCTGTGGAAAATTGTGAAAATCCTTCTGCAAATCCACTTTCCCCCTTTCTCTTCTTTAACTGTATATCATTAATCCAAACAAAACTTTGAATTTTAAAGTACATTTCCTTTTCCCCTCAGGAATTTGGGTGGCTTCTATTTGTGGGTCACACTAAATGCAAAGAGCAAAAGGTATAAAAATACTGATGTACTCCAAGAAGACTGATGGAACAGGGAGCACAATATCCTTCCAACTGAGGTCTTCTGGATTAAAGCACTCTAACACCTAGAATTAAGAGTGCATCTGTAATTCCTGCTCCTGATACTTATCCTCTGTATTATAAGGCATTTTAGAAAACAAAGAAACAAGTGTAACCCAAACCAAAACATTTTTTATCTTTTCTGTGACAATGTTATGTTTCACATAAGCAAAAATTCACTGCTGTAATGAATAGCTCTGGAGTTTCTGAGAATTTCACTCTCTTCCAGGCATACTTGTTAATTTTACAGATAGGGATATCTTCAACATAGCAAACATCTCATGCATATCTTGTCCTTAGCTGGTCTCATTTTAGGATGCTCAGCTGAAGATGAGAACTCAGATTCAAAATTCAGATTGGTCTGAGGAACAGAGAAACATTTAAAGCTCATGAGGAACATAATCTCCAATATGCCTGTAAATCCCTACTTCAGGTAGTTATCTTGGTTTTGTATATGTTGCAGGTTTTTTTCATTTAAATTGTCATCATTAAAATATATCAGAGCACCAGAACACTGGGACAAGTGGTTTGAAACCTATTTTGTGAGGCAAGGCAAGGCAATTATAACTTTGTTTGGAACAAGAGTCAGAAGAAATGTTTATAACAAGGAATAATCTACATGGGAGAATGTAATTAAGTAAGCATTTACTGCAATAACTTAATTAACAAGTAGATTAATATAAAAAGACTGTACTCATCAATGATTTTATTTCTTCATTGTCTGGAAGTGTAATGGTGTGGTGAAATAGAAAGGAAGATTTGAAACTGAAATGAAATCCTTGTTGGATCATATGTATCCTGAGTGTCACAAGTAGGATAATTTATTCTCCAACACCTATTGTGTAAGGACAATCTATTCCATGTATTTCTCAGTTAGTTATTTGTCATAAAGGGACCTAGAATGAGCACACTCTATAGCTCTTCAGTGTTTATTAAATAAAATGAAATAGAAGGGTCTGGTTTCGAAAGGATTTTGAAGATCACCTAGTTCCAACCCAGCTGCTATGGGTAGGGGCACCCTCCACTAGACCAGAGTGCTCAGAATCCCACACAGCCTGGTCTTGAGCACTTCCAGAGATGAGGCAGCCACAGGCTCCCTGGGAAAGCTCTTTCAGTCTTGCCATAACAAAGGAAAATTCCTCCTCCTAATATTTAATATAAACCTGCCCTCTTTCAGTTTGAGGCAATTGTCCCTCGTTCTATCTCTACATGTACTTATAAAAATTTCCTCTCCTGCTCTCTTGTAACCCCTTTAGGTACTGGAAGGCTGCTCTAAGGTGGCCTTGGAGCTTTCTCTTCTCCAGGCTGAACAACCCCAACTCTCTCTGCCTGTCTTCATAGAAGAGGTGCTCCAAACCTCTGATCATCTTTGTGGCCCTCCTCTGGACTTGTTCTAAGAGATCCATGTCCTTCTTATGTGAACAGAAATTTCTAAGTCAGTGGAGATTTACTGAAAGGGAAGTAAAAATTTGAGTTACAGTGGCATCTCAAAACCCAAGTAAAGCAAAATAATTTCTCACTCCAGGAATATCAAACCTCTATCCTTAGGTAATGTAAGTTGATTTGATAATTTCAAATTGACCTATTCTGCCCTGGACACAGATTGTGAGTATGTTGCTTTTAAAAATTAATAATGAGTTTGATCTTACACAGGAAGGATGAGAATAAAATTTTGAGCTGTCACTGCATCAATAATTCTCCCAGGGTCACACTGGGCGTAACAGATGAGGACTTTTAACTATATGATGTGTTGCACCGCAGTCCCAAAAGTTGCCAATGGCTAAGAACAGGAACATTTGCTCACACAGCATGGAATGAAAAACTGCCTTTTGAAGTGCTGATGTGAAGGGCTGTTACTTCCCAAAATGATGCTTGATGAAATGCAAGTACTTAAAATTTTTTGATTGAATGTACTCATGATGTCACCATCAAGCATATTTAATGAGTAACATGATCTCTATCCGACCTGCAACAACATGCCTCTCTAAGGAAAGCTAAATTATGACATGTTAAAATCAGAAAATGTTCCTTTCAAAACTGAAATGAAACATTTTCTGAGGAGGCTAAATGTGGTTATGTAGCTGTTTTCAGGGTTTTCTTATAACAGTTATGGTGTCTTATAAACTTACTGAGGTTCTGTTCATGGTTAAATATATTTGCTCATCTTCCTAGATTTAGAAATTTACCCTAAAACAAGTCAAGTGAATTATTTCATAACTTCTGATTTGGTCTTAATGCATCCCTGTGTTACATATATTCAATCTAGAAACCAGATGCCAAGTCTGGTAGATGTGGAAATATGGCATATAGACGTCCTCCTGTATTTCTGCTTTTTGAGTTACTGGTATTTTTTGAAAGATAGTGTAACTTAGCATTAATGTAACAAAGAAAGAAAGAACCCAACCCTCTTCCATTGGGGTTTCATAACTTTCAAATGGTCCATTTCATAGCTCTTTTGGAGTATATTCTAATACCTGCTTTAGCATTCTAGGTAAAATATCTTCCTTCCCCCCCCCACTTTTCTTGGGATAAGCCTACTGGTGTCAATAACATTATTTATGAAAGGATTATAGGTGAGAATCACAAAGAAGTCCTCTGCTTCACATACCAAAAATCACCAGGGAAATTCATAAATGAAAATTCGACATGGAACAAGATGTCAAACTATAATGTATAATTTAAAAGTTCAAAAATTTTTCATAGTTTTCAATAATTTAGATGTGCTTGTCTAGGGAGTAGAAAATAGAGATAAATAGAGATATGGGAACAAGGTATATTGTGTTACATTTCTTCAGTGAACAGTGAACACAACCTAGCCAAACAAACTTCTTTTTCTCCTTTTCAAACCACTCAAACCAAAGGAAACCAGAATCAGTAATGGGAATGTAAATTAATTAGAGAAACCTCTAATTAAAAAAAAAGTCAGAGAATGAGATTTTTCAAAGAGAACTAACTCAGCATGTTGCCTACCTAAATCAACAGGACTACCTGCCTCGATTTGGGATCCAGGACTAAATTTTGTTGAGTCTGTGTGTAAGTCAGGTTAATTGCCCTTCTCATGTGCAACAGGGAAAGCTCCTGACATTAATTACAGACAATTCATCTGATATCTGGGATGTAAAAGGAAAGATTTGGACTTGAATTTCCTCCTAAGGCAATCAAACCTTATTTGCTAATATCATCACCTTAGTTACCAGGCTGTAGAGCATTTTGGTATAGATTTGTCATTCTCATCTTGCAACAGTTTTTTGTTTTTGTGAGTGGATTATCTTCAATTATTGCTGAAATAAGGAGGTCTCTTACGAATGTTCTTTTTCATGCAGCTGCTATAGTCAGTGAGTGACAGCACCTCTTACCATAGCCAAATAAATACTTTGTTATGAAAGACAAAAATATGTCAGCAGGGGAAAATAAAAGTCTTGAGTTATAGTATGTTATACCGGTTGTTGGACCTGGTTTAAGTTGTTTCACATAATGTGTTGAAAGTCCCAATTCTCCTACAGGCCAGGTGCTTGTTAGGTCAAATTTGACAGTCTGCTCTTTGCTAAACTTTCAGTTGAACTAAAACTAGTTCCATAATATCCTCTCAGTTCCACCCCTTAAAATGAATGAAGAAGGAAAACAGTTCTCCAATGAATATCATTGAATATTAGCCAGAAGACAAAATGAGTTGTTATTCATTCAAAAACTGCTAGCAGACTTTCCTGTTGGAAACATAGGTTTCATTCTTAACCATCTGAAAAAATAGTAAATCTTATTAAGCAGATGTGATAGGGAAATGAAGTAGATTGGCAGGAAGCTAGTAAGAATGTGCAGGAAGTACTGCATGTATATCTCAGATGAGATGAATATGATATTTTGTATAATTTTTACAGGGTTTTTTTGTAAATAAAAAAAAAAATCCAGAGCTTGAAGAAGTATCATCTATTTCCTTCACCAATTCAATAGCTGTATATTCTTTGTATTATTATGTTTTTATTCCTTGAAAGAATGGTTAATTATTTTGAAGAAATTTTGTGGACAGGATTGTTGCTGTTAATTGTTTTCTCAGTACACTAAATCTCAAACCTGGTGTCTACACTTGACATAGCCAACTTTCTAAATGTGAAAAATAATAAACAACCTCCAATATAAAAAAGAATAATAAAAACTTAAATTTATAAATTCAGATTTTTTAGAGTACCTTCAGATAATTTCAGATGTGATTTTATTACTTTTGACTGACATCTCTGAGCTCTTTAATAAAGTGAGGTATATGAATATTTAAATTTTCAAAAACCAAGTAACCTTTTAGCTTTCATTAAAATAGCTCCCTCACTCTTTGAATCATCAAGTTACATGGAATCTATCTAGATATCTAAGAAATAAAGAGAACTCAAACCACTGAGCTCTTTAGCCAGATTTCAGGATTCAAGGCTCTTTTTTATGTTTAAATAGAAATATTTCCACTCAAAGCTATTTGCCATGAATTACATTTTTGTCTTAAAGATTATCTATGCAATAAACTTTGAAGCTCTTGGGCTTTCTGAACCCAAGCAGGCAAACCACAAAAATTGAGATTAAGTAAAAACGGTGATGTGGCACTGCTTATTAATTGAGAAAGATTCCAAAGCTATGGCAACACAGAAAGCACAGACTTTGTACAGAAGAATACCTAGTATTTTTCTCTGTCTTGATTTTCTGTATCACCAAAAGTCCTTTTAACAAAACTGAAATGCTAAGCCAACTGGGCTAATCTGTTTTGTCCAGTTGTATGCTTTAAAACTAGGACAGATTTAGAACTGGAATTGGCTTAAAACGCAGGACTCCATTCTGGCTTTCTCTGAATGAAAGGTCAGGCTGCAGGGTAGCAGGCTAGTTTTCTGCCTTTTCCCTTTATTCTGGTAGCTTGAGGGTAGCTGGTAGATTGTTCTAGAAAATACCTTGTCTAATCAAAATGTTTAGAGCCATTTTGTTCACACTGCTTGGAGGGGAAATGAACAGCTACTGCTATTGTAGCCCCTTGCAGAAAACCATTAATTAAATCATATTTTCTGGGAACTTTAACAAGTTTTATTCATTTCACAGCCCGTGTGGAGCTTGTACTGATTTAATAAGATAGGTGTATATATATATATATATATGTACACATACAGGTATTTTATAATTTGTTAATAAGGAAATATGGAGAACACATGCCAGGAAGAATCAAACCAGAATTTGCAAGTAAGGTAACTGGGAGTCAAAAGGGGAGTCTCTGAATACCATAGCATTCTTATGTCTGCATGTGGCAGCGTCAGAACACCATCTAAGCACAAGGAAAGTAAAGTATAAGCATAAGCAAAAGTAAGAACTTAATGGCCACGTGGTTCATTTGCCTACTTTGCAACGTCAACGTCAAGCAGGATCATTCTGCCATGGATCATCTGTTCATAATTCCCACAGATGGCTTTCCTGCCTTTACAGAGCATTTGAGAAAGCTCTGTTAAGAACAGCACCAATAGTGCATCATCTGGTAGTGCAGCTGTTATCCAGAGAAAAGTCAGATAGGAAGATGGAGGGAGAGGAGGAATAAATCAAAACCAGCCTGCTCATGGCACTTATCTCATCATGCTCATCTCTCTTTGCTGCAAATTTTATCATCTATAGGAATAGAGAGGATTATCTGAAGTACAAATATTCCTTATGAATGTTACCACAAGGACAAACATTCTGGAGTATTTGAACTCTTTTTTTCAGTCAAGTCATTTAATATAGCCCATATTGCAGCTGGCAGTGCAATGTTTACAGGATCAAAAGAAAACTCTTGTGTTTAACATGTGGATGCATTTATAAAGTCATATTAGGAAATCAATGCTTATGACTAACTGCTTCAATGCAAATAAATTCTCATTTTTTCAATTTCTCAATCTCACTGCTTACAGGAAGGCAAACTGTTGCCTGTATCTGCAACTAGACTGTGAGATGTCTGAAGGTTGACTTGGAAATGGACTAAGGTGGCCTGGTTGAAAAGCTTCTTTTAGAAAGTTCAGAAGTAGTTATCAGGAAGAAGACTATTGACAAAGCTTTGAGAGAGTGATTTTTAAAATGATTTAGAGTGTAAATGAACAGGATGAATTTTTCACAGAGCTTTCTTTAGCCTTGTTTTCTAGGTTCATTCTGTCATAAAGCAACTTCTGAGCTGTGTTCAGCTGGTTGCGGTAAAGAGAGAACCCGTTAGTCACACTTTTGACTACCCAGAACAGTCTGGAGTAGCAGTAGATGTATCCATGTATAAACTGGGTGTCAAGCCCTATGAAACCACAGATAAAGTACTTCCTACAGCAGCTACTTTTCAAGTTGCTGTTTATGATGTCCATGACAGTTTTAGAATTATCTAGTTTGGGAGAGACCTCTAGAGGTTATCCAGTGCAACCTCCTGCTCCAAAGAAATCGAGTTAAAGAAGATAATATTCTCGTACAAGGAATAAGAATTCTTCTCTGTGCAGTCTGTTCCTGTGTTTGACCAATTTTATGGTAATTTTTTTCTTTTTTTTTTATATCTACTTTAAATTTCTTATATGTCATCTTTAATCACTTGACTTGTCCTTATACTTTGCACCTCTGATGTCAGCCCTCTCTTCTCCAGGCTGAACAGGGCCAACCTGTTTTCGTAGGAGAGGTATTCCATCTCTTTGATAATTTTGTGGCCCTTCTCTGGACTCAGTCCATCAGAGCCACATCCTTTGTATGTTCAGAGACCCTGAGCTGGATGCAGTATTACAGGAGCAGAGTAGGGGGGGGAAATCACCTCCCTTGACCTGATGGTCTCACTTCTTCTGATATTATGGTTTGCTTGGTTTACAGTTTCCTTCTGTAAACCACAATCTTGCCAGCCACAGAGGTAAGACTGAGTGGTCTGCAATTCTCTGTGTCTTCCTTTTTCCCTTTTTAAAAATGTAGGTTAGATTTTATAGGAAAAGGGAATACAGGTAACCTTGCCCTTGATAAGTAACAGCCTTACCCATGATGAGTCACAGCTATAGCAAATAAAAAATAAGTGTGATAAAAGGGAGTGGGTTAGCTGGTGAGGGGAATCATGAAGAAGGATTCTGGGGAGGGAAAAATATCACTGCCGTGAGGTCAGTTTGGGCCTGCTTTAGGAAACTGCAGTCACAGTCTATCTGGGTAAAAGCCTGCATTCAGAGTCTGCAAGCCAATACCTGCAGTCAGAGGCTGCAAGGGAAACCTTCAGCAGGAGTTTGCTGCAGCCAGTCAGTGAATAGTTGGAGTCAGGATGGCTGAGCTCTAAAGAGGAATACACCAGGACCCTTTTCATGCTGTGATAAACAAGAAGTCTGTGAGTCTGCTCATTTTTATTCTTGAACAAGAGGGCTACTGCAACAATGTTTCCCTTTTCCAATCAGTAAGAACTTCACCACACTGCTGTGACTTCTCAAAGATTATGGAGAGTGGCTTAGCCACAATCAGCAGGTTCCCTTAGGTCCCATGGACTTCTGCATCTCTCAATGTTCTCACAACGCCTTAAATAGTCTGAGACCTGATCTTCTCCTGCAGTGAGCGCTTCTGCATTCTACCAGTTCCTGCCTGTGCCTTCTGTGACTTCTGTGGTGCAGCTGAAGCATTTGCTGGTGAAGACAAGTAGAAAAAAAGTAATTGAATACCTCAGCCTTCTCCATACCCTGAGTAAACTGGTCTCCAATTTCTTACTGAAAAGAGCTCACATTTCCCCAGGTCTTCCTTTTATCACCACCATACCTATAGAAGCTTTTCTTGTTGTTTCTTCTTCATTTTATGTGCCTTTTCACACAGAAACTTAAGTTGTGTTTCTGACGAAACCATCTTACTCTCTGGAGTGGCTGGAATCCCTTAGCGCTGCTCTTCTGTAGCAGGTGCCGTCCTGCTGATTCTGTGATCCCTCTCCAGGGTCTGGCTTTCTCCTGCTGGCACTGGCATCAAACTGCCAGGTGTGAGATGGACTGAGTTACCCTTCTTTGGAAACTTTATTTTAAAGTCCTCTTCACAACGTGGCAAGCTTATGACAAAAGATACTCTTCCTTTTTTTTCTGGCAAATAATGATTCAGTGAAAATCACACTTGCTTTATCTCCACAACATGTTAAGTAATATCTAATCAAATAATAGAGTCACTATTTCTTCAGTATACTTATTAGGATACTTTGGCTGCAAGTGGAAGATTCCAATCCGGGTTATATAACCTATTTTATTTTCCTTCCCTTGATGTGATAACATGAGTCAGATAAAGTCTTCAAGAGTAATGAATGTATCCCTTTCATGAGCAGCTGCAAGTTTGACATTTTGACTGAGATTCCCAAACTACTATTTTCTGCTATTTACTGTGGAGAATAAGTACAGTTTAAATGGTTGAAATATATGATCAGCTAACTAATAGAGACAGAACATATTGCTGCAAAGAGCTAATTATTAGTAAAATAGAGACTAATTCGATAGTGTTATAATTACTTTGTATCTCAGTCCAGGAGTGATGGAAAAGACACATTACTTGGAAGCATATATTTAGAAATTTTCATGTATCTCCAAATCCAATGTCCTTGGATAAAAGTGTGTATTAAATATACAAAAAATATATAAATTTAAATATATTCTGTTTTCACTAAAAGGTTTGAAGCAGTCATCTGAGTTATCTAAACAGAAGAAAAGTTAGAAGAGGGAAAATTTATATATTTTTACATATCATACACATATTATATGTATGCAATATTTGTATAATTTACATATAATTTAATGTAATTATCTTTCATAGTTACATGAAACTTATTACATTGTAGGTGTTCTTACCTGTGAGTTCAATAAACATTGTAGATGCACGATGTATACTACATGGTGCAGGTAGTATATTGCAGTAGTAGCTGCATATTTTGTGTGAAATCTATGGTGCTTATTATAGGGAAATGGTCCTAATACTTTTTTATTTTTGTTTCTAAAATGCAAATTGCTATAAGCCAGAGGAAAGGAACACATATATCAAGTCATTTTGCTGTCTTTTTATTAATACCAGTTTGGAAATGTACTGTAAGCAAGTATTACAAGCAAGTAAACTGCCTTCAATTTATTTGGGGTTTTGTGTGTTTTCAGGAAAAGCAATGCTGTGCACAGTTTTAACAGAAATAGAGCTTCACAGATGTCTGACACTATTACCATCTTCTCTGTGATGACAGAAAAAGTCAGCTTGTCTTTAAGTTCTGGCTAAGAGCCAAAGTTAGAAAAGGGAAGCTTCATTTTATTTGGTGCCCCTTGATAAGAAATATGAGCTTCAAGATACACCTTGGAGTCACAACAAACTTGGACTCTAATGAATTATTGTGGCAAGATATCTAAAATCATTGAAGCATTCCAACACTGCCAACAGCAATGTTGCACTTAGGCTGACTGATCTCTAACTTTGGTATCTCTGATGATCAGAACTGTGGCATGAAAGTACACCAAGGTGGTGATGATTCCCCCTAATATTCAGATGAAAAAATGCTTTATGCTTTACTTACTGAAAGCAGCAGTCCACTTTTCATCTCTATGTGCACAGACTCAGGTGAGATAGCCTACTGCTTTATTCAATATGTGAAGGGACAAGTATCTAGAGCCAAAATTTTTAAAATATGGATGTTTGTGTAATTAAATTCTAGCTCTTTCTTTCTGCTGGATAATATTTTAGTTTAATATGACAGGAATCAAAGAAAGGACAAACCTTTCAGTTCATAACATTACAACCAGTTCAAATCTTTTATAATTGCGGGCAGTAAATTATATAAAGATAAAAGTGTTTTCTTACAATTCTATTCTCTATTATATAAGCAAGAAAAGCAGTGTAGAAGGAAACAGGGCAATCAGGTAGAACAAGCACCCTGGCATTTTCAAAGAATTAAAAACCTATAGAATTGAGACTTGCAAAACTAAAATTTTGCTTCTTCAACCTAATTTCTCATTCTTAGCTATGAATATTTGAATTATTTAATAAATGGTGTGACCAAGGGATGGATCTATGCCCTCTCTTCTTGTCTACATCAGGGGTCGGTTTGTATGTTTTTGGAGGTTTTATCTGTCTGCTAATCTGGATATTCAATTATTTACTATAGGAACTATGGAAGGTAATTTTAATCCTGTTTATTAACTGAAGGTTAACAGATCTGTGATGGAAATGACATCTTCCTTAGTCATTGTTGCTCCCAGTGTGTAATTAAGGCAGGAGGTGGACACACTGTTGCAGCTGTGGAATCACACTGAAAGAAGGGTGGAACTGCTCACAGTGTTTATTAAATAATCCATATGATTCTGCTCTTACTGCATGTCACCTGCTTGAATATTTTCACATACCTGCCTTTCAGCCTTCATTTTCACTCTTAAAAGAACATTTTTTTTTCTCATTTTATCCACATTATCCTTCTAAAATGGTTTCTTCACTAGGTTCTAGTGAAAATACATCTATTTCAGCTCTTCCCAGTCCTTTTAATTGACTGAATATTGTCGGTGTTATTAATACCATAAAAAAACCCCCTCTTTTATGTCATTATAACTCAATTTAGAAGTGCTGACTGGTTAGCTAAATTTAACAGCAATAGGAGTTATCCCATTCAATGATCATTATAAAACCTTGCATTCTAACTTTCTTTATCATTACTGATGACTAACTTAGGTTTAGCAACCTCAAATATTCTCTTTTATAGTATTTCTTGAGCATGATGCTTTTATTAAGATTTCTGAAGAGATGAAAAAGAAAGGCAATGTGATAAAGTACTGGAATGCCCAGGGAGGTGGTGGAGTCAGCATCCCTGGATGTGTTTATAGAAGGACTGGGTGTGGCACTCGTTGCCATGGCTTAGTTGAGGTGTTAGGGCTGGGTTGGACTCTATGATCTTGAAGGTTTCTCTCAACCTAGTGATTCTGTGATGTAGGGTCCCTGTAAGAAAGTATTGTGAATATGGTGTTGGGTTGGTTCATGATCTATATTCAAGAGAAAAGTGGTTATGTTAGGTTAGTTATGGCAAAACATTTTTTTTAAGTTTTTGTTATGTTCTGTGAAAAAATATTTTTTTCAATAGACTGTATGTCACTTCTGTATTTAATTTATCAAGAATCATCTGGATCTCCTCTTTTGAGTCTGGTTGATAAACTGGGACCAGACTGCATATATAGAATTGTTTGTGGAAGGAAATGAGTAATATTGCAAGCAGCACAGGTGTGTAGTCAGAATATGCAAATAAGGATTTAAAAAGCCAGGGGTCCATATCCTATCTCTTGTGATGCAAGCATGAGTAGCAGTATCAAAGTTTAAAGCAAAGAGAAGATAAAAAATAGGAACAAGACTGCAGGGTAAATATAGATGGTTAGAATAGTGATTAGCATGGCGAATATAAGTGTGATTAATAGTCAAACGTGATGTGGGAAACACAAGGTGAACAAGGGCCCAGTAGCCTCATCATTTTTCCTGAAGAGTTGGTTTACAGTTCCTATGAAATGAAGTCAAAACAAGATTTGAAGTTGGCATCATAACATTTTTGACATTCTGAAGCTGATTTAAATGTTTGGTATTTGCCACACCAAGAGATTTATTGGGGGTTGAGAAATAAATGTTAGGTCTCTTTCAGTTCAGGTGTGGAACTCTACAATTCAATTTCATGAGGATGCTATAAGTCACCTTTAACACACTTGAAGTTTCTGTTATTGACTGTTGTACCTTTGCTAGAGGAAAATAAAGAAAAAAATTCTGCTTTCTCATATGACAGATGATATTTTGTAAATATTTTTGGCTTAGATATCTAGTATGTTACAATTTTTTCCTGAATTTTAAAATATTAATCTAAGGCAACCAAAAGCCTACTTTTTGAATTTGTTGAGGTTTTGGAGGGGGTTTTTAAATTAATGTCAGTCACTGAGAATGACTGGACTTCTATGCTTGCTTCTTCTAAGCTGACATCCTTCTTAAGTAGAAGTGTTACATTCACTTTCAAAATGAAGTTCATGTTCAACAGAAAAAAAAAATTATATTGTATTTTAAGTAGAGCAGCTCAAAGATTTTTTTTTAATCTTATGATAACTTAAGAATTGGATTCTTTTCAATACTAATTGATGAGAGATCAGAATTTCAAGGATTTACCTTTTAAAATCTCAGTTTTGCAGACTGGATCAATCACATTGATAGCTATGAAATACTCCCAAATATGTTTTTCAAAGTTTCTTGAAATGAAGATTCATTAATTCAAACACAGCTTAAGACTCATGGGTTTTGCCTATTTTTTTCCTGATTACCTTTTAAGACTATTCTCTTCCTATTCATAATATAGTGTCTACTTAAAAGTATATCAAGTGGGGTTTCTTTCTCTTCTAAATTTAATTATCTACATAGATACTTCAAGAGAAATTCAGGAACATGACTCAGGTGAGCACTTTAGATGTCTGCATTACTGTGAGGTAAGCCACAGCTCACCTAAAAATACTAATTCTTCCTATTTACTATAGATATAGTCTAGAGAAGTAGACTTTAGGGTTGATATTTTCTGGATATGATGTGTGAGAACAGATGAAATGGTAATCCATTTAACTCTAGGAGTACATTTTGACATGGAGTGTTTTGTTCACATTCCAAGCTTGCTCCAGTGAAAAAAACCCTTGTCCAATTGTATTTTCTGTCTATAACCTCTAAAACACAGGAAACCAGACAATCTCAACCTATTTTGACAGAAAGGCAAAAGGTTTTAAGATCCTGAAAATTTGTGAGTATTCTCATCTTCGTAGAGGAGTTTCACTTAGTTCCCCTCCTTGACAAAAATGTAAGAAAAAGTGAGCCATTTAAAGTTGAGGGTTGAGTTCAGTAGTATGTAGATTTCAAAATTACATTATTTATAAACATAGACTAGGCATAACACACAGTTTTCTGCCTTTAGTGTGGTGGGAAAAAAGGAAAGAAAGGATTTTATGACACAGAAACTGAATTTAGGGAAAAAAATGCACATGTTCTTAAGAAACTATCAACATTAATTCCACTACTCACAGAAAATTCATGTTATACAAGAAGAAAAAACCCTTTGTTTATATAATTTAAGAAGTAAAATGTTTTCCTGTTTTGTTATTTTCATTGGATAATTACTAGGAACTCCACTGTCAGTAGACACAATTTTCTGTAAGTGGTTTGACATAGATGGGGATTTCTGTACTGGTATATTCATTTCTTGTCTAGGATGGGGATGAAAACTCTTATTTCAGTTTTCAAAAAAGCAGTTTCCTTCTACATTTTTTATCAAGTATTTGTGTCTTGAGTGCATATGCTATTTTACTTTGATGTGTATTATATGTTTTAATAGACTTTGACAACAGTATGAAGTGTTTTTCCAGAAGAAAATGAAAATGTTGTTCAAAAAACTAATTATGAATTTTTCAATAATGGAACATTTCAAGCTGGTAATATACCTGTATGTGCACCTAGACATGTATGCATACATATATAGAGACACATACATGGTGTATATATTTATGTATACAAATATATGTTTGTGTATATACAATAAAAATGTGGGGTTTTTTGTCTTATCTACTGTCTTGACTCATGAGAGTAAATGATGTCTTAATCTGTTTTTAGACATAGATTTTCTGGGGAGGTAGTATCAACCTGAAAGCAGACTTGTTCCTTTGTGTCTTAACTGCACTCATTTCATTCCAAAAATGCATCAGATAAGACCTCATTTAAACTCTACACATTTTTAGCCTCTTTTATTCATTCCTGATGTGAGATAAAAACAAATGTTTAACTACTGCGAATTTCCTTTGGCATGCCAGTATTCAGTACTCAGGTTATTTCAAAGTCCTTGGCTGTCTCTGCAATGTCCCTGGAATTTTCTTCTTTCCCCACCCTCTTGTATCTAAATATGTCTTTTAAAAATACTGTAATTATCTTTTGATCT
>WEIU01017741.1:0-21144 GCA_013389925.1 Aegithalos caudatus
TAAATTTGTCACCCTGACTCTCAGTTGGAATAGGGCATCTCGCCCCAGTAAAGGTAGGACATTAGCTAACATGTAAAAAAGTTTAACAGTCTTTTCAGGCCCATTTTCCGTATGTAGTGTTATAGCGATTAGCTCAACACTTTTTTTGGCAATAGAAACTCCTCCAACAGTCGGGGCTTCCTCCAGCTTCCAGTTTGGGGGCCAGTATGTTTGAGGAAGAACTGTGACATATGCACCCGTGTCTATCAGAAAAGGGACACTAATGGCGACAACATTTGTCAAAGGATGAAATCGGGAGTTTTTCCACTGTCGGCAAATTCCCCATATTATTGGGGGGCTGTTACATTCCATTGCCAAGGCCACCCAGGGGTTTCGTTGTTCCGACTGTCTTGTTGCTCTGTGGGTATACCTAATTCTCATGGGAGCATCAGCTGGGGCACAAAATTGGTTGCCTCTCGGGGGGGCAACGGGTTTTGGAGATCTGATCCCCATTTGGGTTTTGCATAAGCGGGCCGCTGGCTGTTCCAATTGGGAGGAGGCTGCACACGGCCCATCTGCCTCCTCCCTCACCCATTTCCCTGCTTCTTTGCCTTACACTCTCGGGCGAGGTGTTCCATTTTGCCACAGGCCCAACAAGGTCCTCTAGGATGTGGAGGGTTAAGAGGCGTCAAAGCACCTGTACCGGGTCGGTTCTGCAGGGCCATCACATTTGTCAGAGCAGCACATACTGCAGCTTGGAGCAGGGCTATTTGCTCTTCTCTTGTGACACATTTAATCATAGCCGCAGTGCTGGAGCCTGGTGGTAATGAGCGCAAAATTTCCTTGGTGGCCAAACTGCACTGTTGCCGTAGGCACTCAGTGACAACTGGGCCTTTGGCCTCTGTGGGCAGATTGGAAGAGTCTACGGCTGCCTGAAGGTGGTCTATGAAAGTGGTGAAACTCTCACTCTCGTTCTGCTTTATAGTAGACCAAGGGGCAGGTTTGGCTACCACCGTGCATACCATACAGATGGCCTCTCTAGCTGCTCTAGTGGTTGCAGCAACTTCACCAGTTTTCAGGTTGTGAGCCTGTGCCTGGGGGGTAATCATCACAGGGCCTGTCCCCATCAAACGCTGCAAGCTGGACCCTCGAAGGGGGTGCCTGCAACTTGTGCCAATGCTTTTACACAACTGTCTTCCCATTCTTGTTTAAAAACTATCATCCCAGCTCCATCAAAAATCATTTGACAAGTTTGTTTAATGTCGAAGGGCAACATGTCATCATTCCCAATTACACTATCAATCAAGGTAGAAACCATGGCTGAGTTGATGCCTTTATCGGCGATTGCTTTAACAATCACTTGAATGTCTTTTGGGTTCACTGGGGAATATGTTCTTCGTCCACCTATTTCTCGGACTGGGAATGTTAAGACAGTTGGTGTTACCCAGTCAGCGTATGCCATTTGAACTTTTTTCCAGTAGGTGAGAGGTATCTCTTTTTCTCGACCTTTTTCAGATGTGCGTGAAAAGACTGCTGTTAGTATTATCAGGGTCTACTTTGTTTGTTTTCACCTCTTCCCCTTCTGAATCCGAGTCCCAGCTGCTATCCGAGTCAGAGGTGGAAGTAGACTGGTAAAGCAGTTCTGGGCTGTGGTATCTTTTTGTTAAGCTCCGCCCTCTGTCACCCCACCTCCTTCTGTGGGCAGGTCTTTCCCTCCCCTCTGGGCTATCCCACCTCCCCTTCGGGGGTGAACTTTCCTTATATGGAAGTATCTTTGGGCGCGCTCCCTGATTAGGCCTCAAGCCTCCGGGTATACCTTCTTCCCCTTTTCTGCTCGGTTTTGTGGTTTCTTCTTCCCATCCTCTGCCTTCCGTTCCCCCCCCTTTACTTCCTCCTCTTTCCCACCCGCGCGAATTTGTGGCGGGTTCGGGCTCTAAACCCCGCCCTTCTTCTTGGTGGCTAGCGCCATCTTGTGGGGCATAAGGTGGGGGTCTGTCCCAGGCTTCTTTTAAATCTGGGCTGTCAGCCAAGCCCTTGATCTCATTCTCAACCTCATGCTCCGACCACGACCCTTTCCTTGTTGGTAGACTACAAATAGAGCCAGAAGGTGATGGCTCTAAAGGGAGGTTTCCACTCTCCCTGCATGATGAGTTAGTGGACTCAGCAAAGCAATCATCATAGTCTGTGTGGTTGCTCCAACCCCCAATTTCGGAGTGGCGCGCAAGCAATTTTGGGCTGCCTTCCAAGTTTCTTGTTCCTCTAATGCCTTCCGCAGCGCNGATTAGGCCTCAAGCCTCCGGGTATACCTTCTTCCCCTTTTCTGCTCGGTTTTGTGGTTTCTTCTTCCCATCCTCTGCCTTCCGTTCCCCCCCCTTTACTTCCTCCTCTTTCCCACCCGCGCGAATTTGTGGCGGGTTCGGGCTCTAAACCCCGCCCTTCTTCTTGGTGGCTAGCGCCATCTTGTGGGGCATAAGGTGGGGGTCTGTCCCAGGCTTCTTTTAAATCTGGGCTGTCAGCCAAGCCCTTGATCTCATTCTCAACCTCATGCTCCGACCACGACCCTTTCCTTGTTGGTAGACTACAAATAGAGCCAGAAGGTGATGGCTCTAAAGGGAGGTTTCCACTCTCCCTGCATGATGAGTTAGTGGACTCAGCAAAGCAATCATCATAGTCTGTGTGGTTGCTCCAACCCCCAATTTCGGAGTGGCGCGCAAGCAATTTTGGGCTGCATTCCAAGTTTCTTGTTCCTCTAATGCCTTCCGCAGCGCCTGCATCAACCTCCCCCATGATTTAAGGTTTTTACTAGTTCCTGATGATAACACATCGTCTGCAAAAACATTAGTGCATCTTTTCCAACACTCTGGGTGGAGAATCTCCACCGGACGATCGATGGCACCTAGTTGCAGCAGTCGCATGACCACGCATTCAGAGTCCTTGGGTTTAAAAGCAATGCCCCACTGCTTATGCAGTTGCAACACTACCTTGATGAAGGCTTCCATTCTTTGCCAACACAGGAGCGTCCTCCCCGCCGGGCTGGTCCAGCCACTCCAGCTGCCTCTCACTTGACTGGCGAGATCCCCAATCTCCGGCCGCACCTGCCCGAGTGTCGGGGGGTGGTTCCCGGGTTTTGGCACCACTTGTTACCTGCTTGTTCCGTGGCAAGCAGGGCGACCCAGTTCAAGTAGGGCATGGTGACACAATTACAGGTCACTCGGGCTAATCACACACAGACACCAATGTGGTAGATGATGAAAAAGCCTTTATTTCCGCTACACACTTCCTTATATAACCACAACTACGTCATTGCTAAACCTTCATTGGTCAGGTTAGAAGGAGAGGCGGGGCCCTATTTTCCCGTACATCGTGTAATCTTCCATTTGCAATCCCTATCTAACCACAAGGGTCTTCTTTATTTGAAGGTCCCAGGGTCTGAGGAACCTCAAATGCCCAGGGAGAGTAGAATTCATACAGAACTCAGAGGGCGGGGATAGAACTGGGATCAATGCGATTGGGGATTAGGTTGACAGACTGGGGAAAGAACCAACTAGGAGACAGCAATTTGCATGGGCTTGCAAAGCCTCATGGGGGTGATCACATTTCTCACACTAACCTTCAGGGAAGTCTCTCAAGGAGACTCCCGTAGGGATCGCACTTGACACTTGAAAGCAGCTCACAAGCTTCAGACTCTCCATGAGAGAGCCAGGTCATCTGTGGTAGCCTTAGGGGCTACCACCTGAGGAGAGGGGGAGAGGGGGGCTCTGTCCACCCTTTGGTGACAATCAACGTGGGCTCGGCCCAACCAGGCCCATAGCTGTTATCAGGGGCCTGGCGGAGATCCCTTCCAGCTCCGGGGCTCCAGGGCAGGCTTTATTAAGCTGCAGTCTCTCCTTCCCCACTGGGAGCCAATGGAGCCCAATCAGGCTTTGGACCCAGCTTCTCCCCCTAGGGGAGGGGAGGCAGCAGGCCTAGCAGTCAACAGAATGGCCCAACTCGATGTTACCTGTTCAACTGGCCAGAAGGAAAAGGGCCTGGCTTGGACACACTCAAGATTTATATAGGCATTTTCCAAAGTTGTGTTCATCGTTCTCAGTGGTCAAAGCATATATATGTCAATATCTAAAATTAGCTTCTGATAGGTCCCTGTCTTTTCCAATATAATTCTAAAGTCTTAACAGGGCAATATTGCATATTTCTCTTTAACTAAAAATCAAACTGTGTTAACCCATAACAAAGGGAAACATAGAAATATTTGCATTAACTTTGGAGGTGACTTTTGAAGGGCGGAATGGGAAATTTTGAATGTCTTTCTGGACATTCAAAATTTTCTTGACATTTCTTGAATGTCTGTAATTCTAGTTTTCTGTGACAGCTGTTCTGTCATATCATGAGATTATACCATTTCCTTAAAACCAGCCTTACCATGTGGGTCCGCCATTTCACAGACACCAGCTATGCCACGTGGTTCCCCCATTTCATGGGGACCAGCCACTTCATATCTTT
Organism: Aegithalos caudatus; assembly: GCA_013389925.1. Taxonomy (NCBI): domain Eukaryota; kingdom Metazoa; phylum Chordata; class Aves; order Passeriformes; family Aegithalidae; genus Aegithalos; species Aegithalos caudatus. Next base: position 4,480 of record WEIU01017741.1, read on the forward strand.
CCCCATTATTATAATTCCTTTTATGCTCAACTGTTGCTTCTTCTAAATTCATACCATCTGATCCTCTATAAAGCACATAGGGGGAGGGTAATGGTATGAGGGGTTTCATTTTTCCCTCCTTGTCTCCCCTCTAGTCTTCTTCAAGTCCTTAGTCACAAACATGTACTTTGAACATCCCTTTGAACAAGCAGCACAATTCCTTTCTTCTTGGTCCCAAGGTTCTTTTGCGTTCACATATAGATTTAAAGCCTGACATATCCCATCTTCCAAAGACTTGTATCTGGGTCAATATAATGGGTCTGGTCCAATAGGTTCTTTAGTCCATTAGAATATACAATATTGAATCATCTTTTTCTTATCCTTCCCCTGAGTACAAGACAGCTCCTCTTGTCCCCAGTCTCTGAGCATCCTCCCCAAAGGACTGTCAGGAGATATGCTGAGAGTGGAGTCTTTCAACACCTCTCCACTCCTCCTAGTCTTCCCACTGCAGGTATTTCCCATCTCACAATACTCCCACATGACTCTTGCACATACAACTTGCTTCGTCTCTTCACTGGCCATATCCCTTGTGGAATGAAGGAACTGCAGTTAGAAGGACTCCACAGTCACTTCACAGGAAATTCCTTATGCACAGGTGCTCTGGGGGATGGAATTGAACACCAAACAATTAGAAATTGGCCCCCAGAGTGAGGAATATTAATTTCTAGTTGACAGTGGAGCAGATACGTCAAGTGTTTCAAAGCTCCCCCCTCTAAAACTTTGATTGGGCTTTTGCCCGCATCAACTGCTTAACATTAAACTGTCTCTTCATAATCTCAATGTATTTTTTGAAGCTTTTGGTATTTTTCATTTACTTTCTTTGCTGTTTTGGGGCTTTCTCCTTGTTTTTCTTGTTTTATAAGTCTATGTTCTCGATTTTTTCATCACTTAACTTTTTGAAGATGGAATCTTGCACGATACTCATGATTGTCCGAATTAGGCAGGGGATTATACATGGATGAAAAATGACACTCATTAATGCACCTCCAACAAAACTTTTTTCCACCATCTTCCTTTAAAAATGTCATCCCACCAATTGCTCTTACACAGTGGTGTCCATCTCTGAACTGGAACATGGGCTAACTTCCTGATATTAGTGGTAATATCTGCATGGCTTCATTATGATCATCTATTTTTACACAACATTCTGATGAGTTAGGTTTGCCACAAAACCTTCCTTCTTTGGCTAATAAATAATCTACTGCCAACTGATTTTGATAAATCACCATCCTCACTGTCAGGATTGAGCCGACAGTAAGTCAATGGCAAGGCTTGACTAGTTAGTTATGCTCTCTATTAGCGCTTGTAATCAAATAATCCAATTTAACATATATATCGGTGTTCTATAACCCCACAATCCATCTTGGGCCCAGGTGGCAGGACCATAAGTGGCTATGATCCTTTCTGGATACCATTCATTTTCCCCCCACTTTTGTGTGCTCCCTATTTGTATTTCTCTTATCTTTCACTTTAACTAATAAAGGGGTACTCCTAAGTGCTGTCCCTCAATTTGCTGAAGTAGGAAAAAGGATGGTCATATAATGCCCAATGCACAACCTCCAGCCCAGTCTTTTGGTAACATGACATAGGCTGTTTGCCCACAAAGCCAGAAGAGACCTTTTGGGGCTCTCCAGTATTTAGGGGATTTTGCTTCATTTATTCTGTTTTCTTTCCAAAATTTTGTAATTTGGGGTTCATCATGGAAAGGGTTGGGCTTTTCTGTAATACATTAATATTGTTTTTCCCTTTCAACCTTTTTTTTTGTTTCCTGGCCCAATACAAACTTGACTCTCAAGGGATTCACCACTGATGCGTATTATTAGTTATGTAATATTTTTTACAAGGTAACTCACCCACATGAATAATATACTTGGGTCCTCTTCTCCACAAACATTCTTCACCAATTACTTGTGACCTTAAACTCCACACTTCTTCAAATCTCCTGTCAGGTCCTGTCTCTCCTCTCTCTAATATTCTTAGTATGTTTTGTGGACTCAGAGGAATCCCTTCCCATGGCCAGATTTCTGCCATTCTAGTGTCTCCACAAATCCAGCAATTAGTAATATTAAATTCGTGGCTTATCTTTTCTACCAAGTCTAGAAACAAATTTTTTCTTCCCCCCAATCTGAATTTCAGGTCCTGTCTTAATTATCCCCTTTACTTCTTTTCCTTTAATTAAATCTGGCTCATAGACTCCCTTTTTCACCCCATTTATTTCAGGTTTCTTCAGATCCATTTTTCTCTAATAGGGCATTCTCCCAATGATTTTTGTTTAAAATTCCCTACATTTTCAGAAACCCAGCAAGTTTTGCTGTCTTCTATATAAATTGTTAGTTGTGAAATGTCCATACTAATAGGCCTCAGATTTGAGTGTATTCTGAGGACGTTCATCCAAGAGTCTCCTGCATACAGTGGGTAGTAGCATTTATCACAATGTTGCTGTGTCCCCCTTGGAGTGATCACTCCACCTGCCCTGGCTAGCCAGACACAGCTGACCTGCGGAGGGACACTCCTCCGAATCCTGGGAACCGGGGGAGTGGCTAAGGAATTTCTCTCTTTCACAGAGAGACTTTCATGATGCCGGCAGAAGAAGGAGTCATGCTAGACTGGAGGGCAAAATCCAAAGCTTTATTCCGTACCCACAGGAACTGTGAGCTTCAGGGGTGCTGCTCCAGAAGACCCCCCAAACCAGGGGTGACAGTGGCTTAAATGCAGGGGAGGTACAAAGGGAGGAGATAGACAATCCTCCAATGAGTAACAAGAGGGGAGTGGAACAGGGCAGGAGAGACATTTAGGAGGGCAAATAGGAATGCCTGAGGAGGGGCCCCTTCTGTTCCTGTCCTATCACTCAATGACCCCCACTGAGCTTTCTAGAAGCTAGGAGGGGTTGCAGGGTGACAGACAAGGCCAGAGGAGGGGGGCCAGGAGGGAACATAGGAGGATTGACAATTGGTATGGAACACTATCCAGAAAACAGGGGAGAAGGGAACAAACCATTCTGACATAACATCATGGGGAACAAAACCACTAACACAACACAACATCACAAGACCCTGCTCCTCCTTTTTGGATAATCATCAGTAGGAGGGCCAATATCAACAGCGGTCTGGTACAGAGCACTCTCCCACCCATGTTGCTCCAGAAGGTCTTCAGTTTTTATGTGGCAAGAGCGTGTCCCGATCCAGTCTTGCCACACCGCCACCTCACCCCCGCAATATTATGAGCTACTGTTACCCTTCTTGTTACAGGAACTCCCTAGGATCTGTAATGAAAAATACCAAAAGTTAGAACAAACTCTTATACATAATTTTCCTAACTATTAACAAGTAACATCTCAGAAACTCTAAATTAATTATGTATAACAGATACTCTAACAAACAGACAAAAATTTTAACTTTTTGATTAACACTTTAACTTTCTGAAAAATTCTGTTCTCCTGGTCTTTCAGGTGGCTTTTTCTTTAGCATTAGCTTGGTGTCTGTTGTTTTTACCACAGTCCATTCAATGGGAGCAGAGACCAGTCCTTTCTCTTTAGAGATGTGTGTCCGTCCTCTTTCCTGCATTCGTACTGCCATTTGTGTAATTAGTAAGATCTGAAAGGGACCTTCCCATTTTGGGGTTAATGGCTGTTCTTTCCAAATCTTAATTAAAACCCAGTCACCAGGTTGGAACTTATGGATATTAAAATCAATGGGTGTAGTCTGGGAGAGATATCCTTTTTCTCTTAATTCTTTTAAAGTGCTGGTACTTTCTTACACTTTGTTCTCCTTCTTCATAAGTCCCAAGGTTACTTGAGGAAGTCAAAAAGGGTAAACCAAACATCATTTCATAAGGAGAAATGCCAAAATCTGCTCTAGGTTTTGTTCTTATTCTCATTAGAGCTAAGGGCAGACACTTCAGCCAATTCATTTTAGTTTCTTCTATTAAATTTGTGAGTGTTATTTTTAATGTTTGGTTCATCCTTTCGAGGCTTCCAGAACTTTGTGGTCTCCATGGGGTATGGAACCTCCATGTAATACTCAAGGCTTCAGTTATTTGTTGTGAAACTTCTGCTGTAAAGTGTGGACCTCTATCTGACTTGATAGTATTTACTATTCCATATCTTGGTATTACTTGTTCTAATAGGATTTTACTAACCACTTCTGCTATTGCCTTCGTTGTTGGATATGCTTCTACCCAGTGGGTTATCTACTATGACTAAGAAACATTTGAATCGTTGTATTTGGGGCAATTCTGTAAAGTCTCTTTGGATGTTTTGAAACGGCTTTTTTGCTAATTCTCTTCCTCCCATGGGTATTTCCCACATTACCTGTTTGTTTATCATACATTCTCTAGTTATGACTTTTTCAATTTCAAATGCCCCAATACACACATATCTCATAAAATGATCATAAAGTGCTTGGGTTCCCCAATAGGTTGAAGCATGAAGGTTCTCTAGGATTTTTCTGGTTAGTACTTTATTTAACACTTGTCTTCCATCTGGCATATTCCATTCTCCCCTTTCATTATTTGTAGCCCCATGTTTCTGTAATTCCTCTTGTTCTTTTTCACTGAAGACTGGAACTTCTTTATCATCTCTGTCCCCTAGACTTATTAGGTGAAGGATCTTTTCACTGTCTTCTAGAGCAGCCTTTTTTGCTACTTGGTCTGCTAAGTTGTTTCCTTTAACTTCCATAGAGGTTCCTCTTTGATGTCCTCTGACATGAACCACTGCTATTTCTGAGGGACCTTTTAAGGCTTCTAACACTTCTTTAATTAAACTTTCATAGATTAACATTTTTCCCTTTGATTGTACAAATCCTCTCTCTATCCATATCTTCCCAAAGGTATGTACCACCCCATAAGCGTACATGGAATCAGTATAAATCATTCCTTTTTTATGATTAAGCCATTGTAGACCTCTTAACAATTGATAGATCTCACAACATTGTGCTAACTATTTAGCCAGGAGTTTTCCTTTTTCTATTACAGTCATATCTTTTCCATTAATTACTGCATAACCTGACACCCATTTTCCTTCTATTACTCTTGAAGAACCATCGACAAAAAGAACTTCCCCTTCAGCTAAGGGGTGGTCTAATAGATCTTCTCTAACTTTTGTTTGTAAATCAATGGTTTCAAGACACCAATGTTCTAATTCTTCCTCTGGTACTCCATACAAAAACTAGGCTGGATTTTGAACTTCTGTAGTAGCCAATTCTAGATTTTCAATGTTATTTAAAATTAATTCATATTTTAGTAGTCGACTGTCTGAGGTCCATGGACTAGCTTTCCTACTCAATACAGCTTTGAGGTCATGTGGAGTAACACTTCAATTTTGTTTCCAATCATTAACTTATAGCTCTCTTCTGCTAAAGTTACAGTAGTAGCCACTGCCTGGGGACAAGTTGGCAATCCTCTAACAGCTGGGTCTAACAACTTAGATATATGTGCAATTGATTTCCTGACTCCACACCGTTCTTGTGCTAAAACTCCATAAGCCATTCCTTCCTCTTTATTCACATACAAATCAAACAACTCTAAATGTAGTAAACTTAATACTGGAGTTGTTACTAATTTCTCTTTTTAATTTTCTCAGCTTCTCTTCATCTTCTTCATCCCAACTTACAGGCTCACTTCTTACTAATTTCTTGTATAGAAATTTGACCAATTTGGTGTGTTCATCAATCCACATTTTACAATACCCAATTAATCCAAATAATTTTCTCACATCTGTCTTAGTCTTTGCTGCTGGTAATGATAAAATACCTTACACACAACCTGAATCTAGCTTTTTATAATCTTTTCCGATTAAATGTCCTAAATATCTTACTTCATATTCTACAAACTGCAACTTCTTGGAAACCTTTAACTCTCTCTCACCTAGAAAAATCAGTCATTTAACTGTCATCTCTTTAATTTCTTCTTTTAATGTTTCTGAAACCAACAAATCGTCTACATACTGTAGAATCTGGGGTAATATCATTTATTCTAGAGCTTGGCCAAACAAATTTGGAGATTCAGTGAATCCTTGTGGGAGCTGGGTCTACTGTAATTGCTGTTTTCTTCCTGTGCTCTCATCTTGCCATTCAAAGGCAAACCAACCCTGACTTTCTTTTTCTAGAGGGCAAGTCCAAAAAGCATCTTTCAAATCAATTAACACTGAACCATGCATGGTTTGATGGTACTTTACTCAATAAGATGTAGGGATTAGTTACCACTGGGTAACGAGTGGTGGTTTGCTTATTTACTTCTCTTAGATCTTGTACCAATCTATAGGTACCATCTGGCTTTTTTACTGGCAGTATTGGAGTATTGTGAGGAGATATGCATGGTTCTAAAATCCCATCTTTAATTAATTCTTTAATTACTGGAGTTAGTCCTTGTTTTCCTTCTGCTGGCATGGGATATTATTTTACTCTTATTGGTGGTATATTTGGTTTAATTTTGATTTCTATATGGGGAATATATAGTTTCATAATCCATGGCCTTCTCTTTCTGCCCACAGTTTTGGGTCTATTTTTTCTTCATCCTCTTGTCTCAGTACCATCATTCTTACTACCATAAGAATGTGTGCCCTTCTTCCGGCACTACACCTATGTTTAATTGTACTTCTAGATCTCGGCCTAAAAGATTAATGTCTAAATGTGGCATATATAACATGTCCACACATCCTTCTCTAAAACTTCCTCTCACATGTACCTGTTCTATGATTAACACATCAAATGGGTCACTTTTAGCAGCTTTTACTTTACACTTTTGGTTACTTAATTTACAACCTTTTGGAAGCTTACAAACACTTGACCTATCTGCTCCAGTGTCAACTAGGAATTCATATTCCTTGCTCTGGGGAACAATTTCTAAATTTACCAGGGGCTCTGTTTGGTGTTCAGTTCCATCCCCCAAGGCATAGAGCCCCTGACAGCCCTAATAATCTCCCCTGAGAATCCTTTCTAGGCTGTCTTGTTCTCTTGCAATTGCTTCATCTATTTATCACTTTTTACAAAATCTGCGTGGCCTTTTTCTTGACAATAATAACATTAAATCTGCCCACAGTGACTTTTTCCCTTTTTCTGGTTCTCTTTTTCTTCCCACTCTCCCTTTTGGTTCATTCCCTTTTGGCTCATCTTCTTTTGACTTGTCCTTCCTAGTTCCTACACACTCTACCGACTCCTATCATAACCTTTGCCTTTGTCTTAGTTTTTTCTTCTTCTCTCCTTAAATACACTTTGTGCCTCTCAGAAGTTCATTAACACTCTTTTCATTCCAATCATCTAACTTTTCTAACTTTCTTCTAATACCTGCCCATGCTCTGGTTACAAACTGTACTTTTACCAATACTTGTGCTTCTGGGCTTTCTGAGTCTACACTAGAGTATAACTGAAAATTTCTTTTCAGTCTCTCTAGCCATGCGCTAGGTGACTCGTCTTTTTCTTGCTGACTATCAAAGGCCAGTTTTGCATTGCTAGTTCTAGGGACTGCTTCTCATATTCCTTTTATTATTAAAGATTTATAATCCCTCATATTTCTTTTTGCAATGTCATCATTAGGGTCCCAGTCTGGTGGGTTGAGTAATTTTTCTTTCCCTCAGGGACCAGTTCGATTTTCTCTTTCCCAAATTGTCATCCCAGCTGCTCGAATTAGTTTTGTTTCCTCTGGGGAAAAAAGGATACCCAATATAGAATTTAATTCTTCCCATGTATATATACTAGGACCTAGAAATTGATCTAATTGATTTGATATCCATATGGGGTCTTCTAGTAAGCTCTTCATCTCTTTCTTAAAATTTCTCCCTTCCAAGGCAGTTAGTGGTGCATTTGTGAATCCAGTGCCTCCTCTAACGCCTCCCATTGGTACTTCCCTTAAAGGCAACAATCTCTCAACTATGTCTTCCTTAGACTGATACTTTTTTGCTTGATGTCTAGTATTGTACTTGTGACAGGTTATGTTTTCCTTTAATTGCATTTGTCTCTCTGTTTCACAAGAAGGTTTATCTACTTTCTGGGGATCTATTGATTTTTCCTACTCCTGTTCCACTTTTTCATTTAAAATGAACTCTCCCCCAGATGTCTGAAACACAGGAGAAATGGAGAGCAGTTGTCTGAAACACAGGAGATGCAAGAACTGGTAAAGGGTGACTTTTGGCTATTAGGGATGGGGTCTGTGCTGTCGGGGGAGCAGGGAGCAGAATAGTTGGCAGGGTTTGAAGTCCAGGAGGGGAATATGGGGAAGGGGTATGTGCTCCCAGGGGAGGTGGGAGTGGAATAGTGTAATCTGGTGGGGATATAGACTGGAGTGGAAAAGGTATGAAGGGGATGGAAGGATGAGCTACTGGTGGGGTCAGTGGAAGAGGAGGTGGGAGATGATCTAAAGGATCCTATTTATTTTCTGGTGTTTCTTTTTCTTTTTCTTGTTCTTTAGACATTTTATATACTCTCATCTTTTTATCCCAAATTTCATTTTCTAACCAGCAGGCTGCATATTGCATTTCCTCCTCATTTTGAGACTCTCTTAAGTTGGTATGTTTACTTAGACCTACACATAACAATTTTTCTTTAGTTCTATACCAGGGCTAATAGACTGGTCCTTCTTGAATACTTTCTCTTGGCCAAGTTTCCATGCTATATTTTATCATCTTTATTTTATCTAAATTCTTTAAATTACTGTATTTCTCCCAATTTTCTAACATTTCCCCTAAGGGGCTATTGGGAGGAGTATCTTTCACCTCTTTTTCCTTCTTTGACAACCTGGAATTCTTTCCTGCACACTGTCCTATCTTTAAGTAATTGAGTATTAACTACAAAGTTATTTAAAACTTTAAATAACTTACTGGGCCAGCTTTTCGAGATATATATAAAAGGGAATAATGCAGCAGACCTAAAAAAAAAATACAACTTAGTGGGCAAAGTAAGAATACTATAAGCAAATAAATGAGACACTAAAAGCTACAAAACAATATAAACTTAAAGCTTTAGCGACAAAGGTGGCTGCCTAAATGCACAATACTGCGGGAACTAAAGATGGTGGCCCATGGGAAAGGCAGATGCTTAAGTAAACGAACTATGCGAACTAATGATGGCGGTCTGTGGGAGAAGTAATAAATATCATGAGAGAGAAAGGAAGAAAGGAGGCGGATATGGAAACTACAAACAAACGACTTAATAAAAACTGGGGGAACCATAAGCCCTTCTGGGTCTTCCCCTTCTGTCCAAAATTACAAAATGGTGGCATCGCCCTTCCACAATAGATTACAAGATGGTGGCGGAGCCCTGACACAAAGTACAAAACGGTGGCATCGCCCTGACACCAGAAAATGGCAGCATCGCCCTACCACAAGAAATTACCAACTTACTCTTTCCCCTGATGAGCGGTCTGAGTACTATTGGCTACGCCTCACCCCAGAACCTCATTCATCAGGTTTTCTGCAGTCTCTCAATCAAACAAAGTCTCTAAAAGGTATTAAACAATAAACCAACAGCAAGGAAAAAAAACCCAAAAAAACCATTCAAATCAAAGCAAATGTTACTAACAAAATGCGTCTAAGTAGTCTTAGACTCCAAATTAAGACTTAAACAACTCACGTATATATGAAATAGGGGCTACTTTCTCTATTTTGGCATCTCCCTCTCACTCCTAGTGAGTGAGGGGACTTCCCACAGCCAGTGGCCCTCACCCTCCTTGGCCTGTCACCGAGCTGTGAGGGACTTGTCTCAAATCAGTGACTAAATTGATAGGTCCTTTAAACATCTCAAAGGCTCTCATGACAGCAGCAAGTTCAGCAATTGAAGAAGAACCCTTCAAGAGTTTCAGTGTCAGACTCCCATTTCTGCTACTTTGGATCCTTCTAAATCACTACTAACTTGTGGGATCTAGAGGCGTGCAACTTTAGAGTGATTTTGGAACCAAATGAAAGACTGAATTAAACAGCTTGTAACTGGGTGGGTGGATAGAAATTTGGCCTGGGTAGATATCCAGGGGGAACTGGAGGTGATTATTGGTCTGGAGCAAATGGTCCAGATCTCCCGCTAATAAAGGCAAATAAATAAATGTAAAGTCACACCCTGCAAAGGGTGCAGATGTGTGCCCCAGCTCTGCTAATCAGCTAAGCCATGAGTCCCTGTGGTGTTGTTACTGTTTTGGTGGGTTGTTGGTGGAGAAAGACCCACTCGATGATAAGGAGTGGGTCCTTTGATTGATTGTCGCATTGAAAAGTAAGTGAATGAATCTGGGTGACTTATCCAGAGCAATCAACTGAAAGGGCAGGGTGGGATGCGTCCTGTGTGCCTGCTGGGATGAGAGAGCTTCTTGGACCTTCAAGATGGATTCTTGAGCCTCTGGAGTGATGGTTCTCAGTGAACTGAGATGTTCATTGCCTTGGAGTAGGTTAAAGAGTGGGCCAAGGTCTTCAGTCATGATCCCCAGCAATGGACACACCCAGTTGATGGACCCGCAGAGTTGGTGGAGATCATGGAGAGTCTTGGGGGTGTCCTTGATGACAAGCTGCTAGGACATGATGGTCCACTCACTGATCTGAAATCCCAAGCTGGTCCAGGGGCTAGTGTGCTGTATCCTTTTCTCCTGGATCTCAAAAAACTGGGTTCTTCAACAGTTAATAATCTTAGCAATAATAACGTCAAGATGGCTCTCTTGCACATATCAAAATATCATCCATATAATGGAAGATGACGGAAAGGAAAAAAGTTTTCTGATGGGGGAAAGGACATGGGCCATGTACCACTGGCAGATAGATGGTGAGTTCTTCATGCCTTGAGGAAGAACCTGCCAGTAGCACCATTTTAGAGGGGCTTGTCGGTTTAGGGATGGGACCAAGAATGCAAACCTTGGGTGCCGCCAACTGCCGGTGGCCTTGCTAGTGGCCACTCTGGTGCCACGACCTTCTCTAGTGAGACTGTCCCGGGATGGGCATCTTGGGCTTCCGAGGGGCACAGGCACTCTAGTGATTAGCTCTTTTGTGAAGCTGCTCGTGGCAACTAGCTCCGGCAGCTCCTTCAGGCGACGCAGGAACAAAGGCAGGAGGCAGACGTTCAGTCTAGGGATCCTCTATTGGGAGGAACCGATGACTGAAGGCTCCTAGGGGCTCAGGGCGTGGGGTTTTATATGGTTTGGGATAGGCAGGGCTAGCAACTGGGACCAATCACAGGGAGGATTGAGAAAACAACCAGTCGGGGAGAGGATCCAAAATGCACCAATCAGGGAAGGGGAAAAACTAGGAAGTAGAGAAACAACCAATGCGGGGTAACAAATTATCAAAAAGCCTCAAGGGCTCTTGGGGATGAAACACTTTGGTCTCCATGACCTGAAAAGAGGTCTCCCAGGGAGACTTCCCTGTGGTGAGCCTTGCCATTGTGAATATAGCTTCTATGATGTGCTCCCTCCATGGGAGGACAAGTTCCCTTGTGGTCTCGATGATGAAGAGGGATGTTAAAAAAGCAGTCCTTGATATCAATGACTGCGAGTCTCCAGTCATGCAGAAGCATGGAGGGAGAGGACAGGCCAGATTTCAAGGGACCCATGTCCTCAATGACCTCGCTGATTTTATGAACGTTCTGTAAGAGGCGCCACTTGTCTTTGCCTGGTTTTTTGAGGACAAAGACAGGGGAGTTCCAAGGGCTGTTTGTAGGCACAATGTAACCCTTGGCAAGCTGTTCTTCAACAAGGAGCTCAAGAATGCGTAGTTTCTCTGTAGAACCACTTAAACCTGGGGGGTGTGGACACACAAGCATACCCATGTCACCAGAGGATTAGCTTGTGTGGGCCCTCTACCTTCCATGTCTCCAGATTCTTTATAAGAACCGGAGAATGTTCTTTCAATTGCGTGCGTTGACCCTGACAAAAATGTCTTGTCACTGGTGGGTTGAGATTCTCTAAAGAACAGTTTAAAAAGTTAATCATAAACAAGGCCCTACACAAACACAGCTGTCATGTCATGACCCCAGTACTATTTTGTTGTTGGTTTAGGACTCTTTTGAGTGATTGATGTGTCCCCACTCAATCATGGCTTGACCTGTGGGGGAGTAGGGGATGCCTTTTTTATGTTCTATTCCCCACTGTTGCAGGAACTCCCCAAAGGCCCTGGAGGCAGAGGTGGGCCCATTATCTGTCTTGAGTATCTTGGGGATTCCCAGCACAGAGAAGGCCTGCACTAGGTGTTTTTGTGCATCTGTGGCCTTCTCCCCTGTGTGGGCAGACGTTGGGAACCAGGAAGATGAAACAGCAAAGCGTTCTCTCCCATGGAGGGAGAGCAAACTTTAAAGTAACAGAAAGTTTCTGGTTATGGGCTAAAAGTCCCTAGTCCCCTCCTACTGGTTGTTTCCCTACTTCTCTGATTGGTCTGATTTGGATCCTCTATCTATTGGTTGTTTCCCCAATCTCTCTCCCTATTGGTCTGTTACCAAACCCCGCCCCCTAAGTTTGTAGATAAAAGAGAGGCTCCCAGAGACCTCGAGGTCTTTCAGCCGCCAGTTCCTGTTCAATAAAGAAGCTCCTGGAAGATCGAAGGACTCTTGCCTCTTATTCCCCACGCCGCCTGGAAGAGACAAGCTGCCCAAGGGAGCTGCCTCTGTGGCTCCACAGGCTGAATTACTGAGGGCCCCTGAGCCCAGCTGTCTTGACAAGCATTCACAAAAGAGCGATCACTAGGGAGTGCCTGTGCCACCCAAGGACAGGATCGTCTTTCTAAAGACATCTCGATGAGGAAGGTTGCAGCACCCCAGAGACCTTCTCCAGGCTGGGACTTCAACAAGGGCGTGGGTGGCAGGCAGAAGGATGAACTGTTCTGGAGAGTGTCCACCGATACACGAACATACTTCAGCCTGCCGAATTGAGGGATGTGGGTGACATCAGTTTGCCACACCTTGCAGCTACTTAGGCCTCAAGGATTCACCCCAGAGCCTAATGATAGTATTGTGTATTTTTGACAACTAAAACATGTTGCCACAATGGCCTTGGCCTGATCACACATCAGGTGGAATTGACAGATTAGGCCAGGCACATTTTGGTGAAACCTCTGATGGGTCATTTTTGCTTGCTGGAATATGACTGGTAATTAAGTCATTACAGCCGGGGCAGCTAAGGCATCCGCTCTCCTGTTGCCCTCTGAGATAAAGCCTGGCAGGTCAGTACGTGACCTCACATATTTTATGTATTACATAAAACAGTTGCTCTTGGTGGGAGATAAGACTGATTTCAAGAGCAACTCCAAGAGGAGGGGGTTAGAGACCTCCTTTAAAACCACGTTTTCTGCTCTAGACAGTACCCCTGCTATGTAAGTCAAATCAGTGACCAAATTAAACACTTCAGGAAACCTCTCAAAGGCCCTGACACCAACTCAGCAATTTGAGGAGAACCCTTAACTTCCTCAACATCTGTCTCCCACTGCTGAGTCCGAGGATCCCTCCAAGTCATCACTGACTTGTGCGATGCTCCAGACATGTCAGTGAACAATGTCAGCACTTTGAGTGGCTTCCTACTCTGTTTTTCTTTAAGAATTAATTTGAATTCCAAATTAAACAAATTGTGGGCAGGAATTGAAATATTTCCCAGATAACAGTCTAGAGTGAATTGGAGCGTCTTGTTCTCCCAGAGAAACTGCTCCAGCACCTTTTTTGTCAACCTACCTGATATTAGAGTAAGTGGCAGATGAATGCATGTGACATCACATCCCACCAGCTCACGAAGTCTCACCCTGGCCTTCCTTATCAACTGAGCCATCACAGCTCCTGTGGCTTTGTGATACTTTTGGACCAATGGTGGCTGAGGAACTATGATCAAGAGTGGATCCCTCTGGCCCTTGTCCCACCAGAAGACCAGGCCATGGATGTGTGGCAACCTCCCTAAAACAATGAATGGAAGTCAGTGGTGGGCTTGCCTAGATGACAATGCTTCCTCTACTTTCTCCAGAGCCAGTCTCACCTCCTGGGTCAAGACCCTGGGAGAACTCAGCTCCTCTCCCCCCTTCAATAAATTGAAGAGGGGGGCCAGGTCTTCAGTTGTTATGCCCACCCAGGGTTTGACCCAGTTTAGGGACTCACACAGCCTCATTTAGCCTCTGAAGCCTCTCAAGACCTCTTCCCAAATATCTCTTCCCAAATAATTCTTTCCAGTGACTGCGTCCTTACATCCATACAAAATGCTAACCTAGCCAATCAAATTTCCTCCATTTCTGTAGAAAACAGAAAATAGAGGGAATTCTGGTACTCCTGTTACATTAGTTTTAACACATGGCTGCCTACAGTCTTCTGGAATTAGAGATACAACTGACGTGATCCATTTCAGTTTTCCTTCTCTAAGAATCTTTGGTCAGCATCTACATAGCATGACTGAACCAACAACTTCTGGAATATAGTAAAGGATTCCTCTGTAGACCAGGAACATACAAAGACAGAATCCATCATTCTTCTGTAGATCAGGAATATATGAAGGCAGTATCTAACAGAACACTACATGTAATGCACCTCTGATTCTGCACTGTTTGAAGCATACAGAAACTGAAATTCCACAAGAACTGCATGATTTTACTGCCAAAAGATGCTCAAATTTGAAGAAGGTAAGAAACCACTCTGTGCTTATCTTAAAATATTCGGAGTTTGTGTCCAGACTGTCATCAAATTAATTTACAAGTAAACATGACCTAGAACGTACCAGATGAAAGTATACAAACACCAGAAAGTGTGACAAATTTTTGTTTTCTATATGTTTCTCATATACTTGTAGCTTTGTAGACTACACAGTTATAGTTTCTAGTACTCTTCCTCCCCTTTTCCCCTACTTCTCAGAACAGTAAGCTAACCCTTCTACTACATATTTAGGATTCTGTTTAGTCTTGCTTTTTAGTCCAGCAAATACGCTTTGTTTTGCACCATACATCACAGCCATAGTAAAATCAAGGGCTAAAAGATCAGGGGAGGGCTCCAATGGGGCAGAACCTGGGAGAAAATGACCTAACCAACTGCTATTCTAGTTTGACAATATTTGTTAGATATACTGATTGACTTTATAAAAATTGTACAAATCTGATTCCACCTGTGCCACATGAAAGATCTGCTTTTGGTATTATCTACATTAATATTGTCTCAAAAGTGTTTTTCAATTCAGGCAACAGTACTGCCTCTCCACACTGTAAATGCAGCAAACTTTGGTTGTGTAGTAGATAAACAATAGTGTGGAGAAGCTGGCATTTTATTGACTATGTGGGAAAACCGTTTCCCAAAGGGCTAGGTGGTAGCAATTCCACCAAATGAGGAAGAAAATTTTAATTTTAGGGTCACAAATATTTAGATGAAGGCAAAACAAATCTAAACAAAACCAAAGTTAATAACTACTCACTACTAAAAGTTGCTACTAACAAAGTCAGTAGCAATCAGCCACTTAAGTACTGGCAAGCTTTAAGTGTCTGCCGCACCTCTGGCTGAGGAATTTGTAGTTTATAGAGTGAAACCCACTGATAATGAAACTGAATGGAACCCAACGGTGAGTAAATTTATCACAAAAGTAAATGACATCATTCAAAAATTGCACGTATCTTGGGAAATACGGCTTGGATTTACCCAATGTTTTGGGTTACCAGCCTTTCAAGTATGAAGGTGTGGCTCAATGAATACAATATTCCTACCCTGAGATTCTGTCCACAGGTCTGGCAACTGACAATCCAGAACATGTAACAGAATTCCAAAACTATGCAGACACATCCAAGTACTTGGATCATGCAAAGAACCTGGAGCCTTTACTGCCTACCGCACAGAACTCGTACATCAAACTCCAACATCAGCATCCCCATATCACCTCCTGTGCTAGTGCATCAAGCAGTACTCAGCAAAAAGATGTATAAAGCAGGATACAGCTAGTCTAGATAAAGCATCCAATCCACAGAATGTAAATATAATAAAATTCTACTGAAAATTCTAATTCTTCTGAAAATACTTCTGGGAATCACCCATGTGATGGTGTAGTTCAAACTAATGAAGCAGAAGACTCTACCCTGCATCAGCATAATGTGCTTGATTGTCATATTGGCATCACAATCTCAGGACCTGACCAGCTAGGAATGGAAAAATTAAACAGGGACAGGAACAATGGAGTAGCCCAAAAAAGTAACCTTTAGTAATGAGCAAAATAATGGAGGACAGAAGTCATCCATACAGGATAATCTCCAAAGACTTAGCAATAGGGTGTGGTGGTGCAGAATTATTTTGTTTTACCACAGTTCAAGTGATTTTCACCTCTTGGTTTATGTAAGTTGTTGTGTGTTACATGTACCTTGATGGTTTGTTCCATGTACCCCTTTTTTTTTCCCACAGTTGGTTTCTCCCAAACTTTTCCCCTGTCAGTCCTGTCAACCCCTACCCCATTCTCCTTGTCAGTCAAGGTCAGGCCTCTCCCTGTGTTCTGCAAAGATCCAGGGAGAGCATCAAGTGATTGGCAGAGGCCCAAGAATTCCCCCTCCCCTTGTTCCCTGTTGGTTGACAAGTTGTCAGTTCTCTGTAGAGCCATCCCTAACCCTTTTCTCATTGGATCTGTGTAACCCCCACCCCCTGTGATCCTCCCCTGTTTATAAGCTGTGTGCACCCAGGACCTCTGCTCTGTCTGGGGCAGTTTCTCCTGGGAATAAACCTCCAGCCTGCTTCACCT
>WEIU01017742.1:7058-42398 GCA_013389925.1 Aegithalos caudatus
AGGAGAGGAGAGGAGAGGAGAAGCACAGGGCAGCAGCTGCCTCCAGCACGTCCCAACTCACTGCTGGTGAAAGGGTGTTTGTGGGACTCTGACCACAAGCCAGGCTGGTTTGGCCAAGCCCAGCCAAGACCTACACTGGCAGGATCCTACATGTCCTGAATCTCTGTTTCACAAACCCCACTACCTTTTCCTTGGGTGAAAACTCAGTAATAAAGACAACAGCACATTTAAAATATGCTGAAGTTCCTATTTCTGGATTCATTGCCACTTTTCTCTGTTTTCTTACCTGAACCCCTTTATAGGAAATAATTCAACTGATATTTTTTCTGTAATTTGTTTTTAAGTTGCAGTTGTCAGGAAGAGCAACTTTCCATACTTGATTTATAGGGAAGCATAAATAGAGGCAGCAAATAGCCACATTTGGGGTCTAAAATTACTGACTGTGCTTTCTTTTAGAAGAAAGATAAACAGACATACAGATATAAATAAATTTCTATGTAGGATTAAGAATGAATGCTTACAAAGTTGTCTGTAGCCTCAGAGGTCACAGTTTTGCACAGACTTATGTCCCCTGAGCGTTCCTGCTGTACGGCCAAGGAGAGCTGCAGCCAGGGTTTGGAAAAGGCTGTATTTGGTCTGATTTGATTCTGCTCAGAATTACAAGTTTCACTCTCAGCAGCTTAACTCAGCACTGGTTCCACCTTGGCTGTGCTCAGCTGCCCACAGAGGCTGCCAGAGGGAGGCTGGGCAGGACACCAGATTCATCCTGGTAAAACACAGCCAAGGCAGAGCCTGCCAGAGCTCCAGGCTCTGGAGCCATAAATCCCATCTCATTGGAGTGCAGGGCAATTATCCCTGTGCTGTCACAGATATGTCACTTGGACAAAGCTCTGTGCCACTGCTGACAAAGCTGCTGGTGCCTCCCCAGGCACTGCAGGTGACACCTCAGGCACTGGCAGGTGACACCGTGGGCATGCCATCCCCTGGCAGCTGTGACACCCAGTGTGGCAGGGCTGGCCTGGGCACAGGAGCTGAATGCAGCCCACAGCTGGGTTGTGTCAGGGCAGCCCAGGCATGCACATTCCCTATTGCATCCAGGTGTATCCCAAAGCCATTACATTTCTCCTGAGTGTACAGGTAGCCCTCAATGGTTGGCTGCCCAGGCAGTTTGCAGGTTAGGGGTGCTTCCTTCATCCTCTTCTTCAGATCTTCCAGCTCCTCCCGTGTGCTGGAAAAGTGATTCCTCGTCTGGTAACAGAAAACAAACAGAAGAATATTTGAACATGAGCAAAAAGTGAGCTGCAGGTTATTTATTCCTAGATAAATCTGAGGTGCTGTAGTAGAAATGAATCGGTTCCCAAGGTACAAAACATGGAAACCACTCCACAAATCCACATGGAAACTGGCTATAACAACCACTGAGCCCTAAGGGATGACTGGAGAGACACATCATGTATACACACATGTGCAGGGATGCTGCTGGAGTGCCGCAGCTGGGAGGCCACTTGTTCCCTTAATTAAGGAACTTCAGCACATTTCAAGGCTGGCTGGAGCAGAGGCAGCACCTGAGCTTCTGTTCACACCATTGCTCAGGTAACAGGTGTATTCTCCTCCCAAAGGTATTGATTCCCAAAGGATCATGCTACACTGCTTAGCATCAAAGAGTCACATCAACAGGGGGTACAAAATCCAGGCATTTTGATGGAATACTACTTGGAACAATTAATGAGCCAGCAGCAAAACCATCTTGGCTCAGATTTATGGCTGTAATTCC
Organism: Aegithalos caudatus; assembly: GCA_013389925.1. NCBI lineage: Eukaryota > Metazoa > Chordata > Aves > Passeriformes > Aegithalidae > Aegithalos > Aegithalos caudatus. The sequence goes on from WEIU01017742.1 coordinate 8,833, forward strand.
ACAAAAATGAAGGCCAGTCAGGAAGGACTGAGAATAAAGGAAACAGGACTCAGGTATTCTACTCATGAACACACCTGGCCAACAGGGGGGAATTATCAAAGCACGTAGCAAGCCTGTAGGAAGCCAGTACCATTAAGACCAAGGTTAGAGACCTCCTTAGAGTACAATTTCAATCTCTGAAACTGAAAGAAAATCTCAGGCTTGTTTATGCACCAAGTTAAATGATGCAATTGCAGTAGCCCCTTCCAGAGAAAATGATTTCATAGACCTGTAAACTGTCCCATGCAGGAGAGGGGAAAACCCTCACGTGAACTGAGTAGGAAATAACTGTATCAGCAACAATGCAAGCATGGTCAGACTGCTTGGGTGGAAAGGCCTTAACATCAGAAGTGTGTAAATCCAAATGAGAACAGAAGTCACACAGAAAAGTCCTTCAGCTGGGCAGGGACTCACATTCTGCAGGCTGAGCTGGAGCTGCTGCTTGTATGGGAGGAAATCCTGTGTCAGTTCCACTGTCAGGTTGTTGTAAGTGAAGAGGCTGTGGAGAAATGCCAGCACCTGCAATGGAGGGCAAGGACACACTGAACTTCTGTGTTTATAATGGAAGGAAAGATGGACAGAGTGCAGGGTTTCAGAAATTAGATATACAATTATTTTTTCCTCGCAGCTTTGATATGGCAGCCTTGGAATGGCAGCCTTGGCATGGCTTACCCACCACAGTGTCCCTAAAGCCCAAGCCACCACCCACACATCTGTCTGAATAAAACACCCAGAAGGAAAGACCCAGAGCAGATCTGCAGCGTGCTCATCCACAAGATCCACAGGATCCACAGGATCCCACGCTCCACTGCAGCTGGCACTGGGGCAGAGCCATCACCCTGGGCAGAGTCCCTGTGTCACTGTTGCACATGAAATGAAGAGTTTGACTCCAGGTAGAAGAAAGATCATAAAGGCTTTATTTACAATTTTTCGCAGCCTTTTTATAACATGCTGCGCTAAGGAACTGTATAATTGGTCAGTAAAGACAACACTTCTCTTCATTGGTTAAATAATAGAAACAACACCTGTGAGAGGGTTGTTATCAGAACCTAGATGTGTTATGAAAAAATAGAAGACTTATTTACATTCACTGTCCTTGAGAGGAATTAATTATCTCAAGGGAAGAAGAAATCAGCTACTAACATGCTGAAAACTCCACAGACTCAGAAAATCAGACCCACAGTCCCTGCCCTCAGCCACATTTGGGGAGACTGGGACTCCTTCAGGCCAGCCTGGGACAGGTGGGCAGGGCAGGTAACACCTCTGCCCCTCTGCAGCACTTACCAAACCCAAGGGGGCCAAGATAAGCCCTAACAAGACCTGTAGCTCTGTACAGTGTCCAACCTGTTCCTCAGGACCCACAGACAGCCAGAAGGAACAGGGCTGGGGCGTCACTGTGCTCCAGCAAGCACCACTAAGGCTATCAAGCTGCAGCAAGCCAAGGGCGCAGGATTAACTCCTGCCCCACAGGACCTAATCCAACCTGGCAACTCATCCCTTCCTGCCATTGCCAGCACATCTGAGCATCAACCAGTGAGACTGAGAGAAAAGGAAGCACCTACCGGCTCCACAATACTGAATTTCTTGCTCTCTTGTACTTCCTGGATCTGGTACACATACTCAAGGGAGGACTCAAAGAAATTGTGTCTTTCTTTGTCCACCTGAAGGTCAGCCTAGAACAAAGAGGGAAAGTTGGAAAAAGAAAACACATCACATGTAGTTTGAAAATATTTGACTCGCTTTTTTCTGTTAGCCCACACTTAGTCCTGTCCTCACTAAAAACCTGCCTGGTGTCCAGCCCAGCTGTGAACTGGAACACTGGATATTCTTCTAAGTCTGCCCATTTCTGGCTTCCTTTCATTCAAGGATACAAAACCATTTCTCACTCTGCAAGGACAAGGCTTTACCAAAGCTCATTTATTATTTCAGCACAAACCTCTTCTCCACTTCTTCTCCTGACAAGGCAACCATTACCACCCTCTTGCCTGACTCCATCTGGTCCCAGAACCAGCAAATCTGGAGCTGCAGCAGTGGGAGAAGCACACAATGCTGCCACAGCTCACACAAAGAGCTCACTCTGCCTTGCAGAGGTGCTCGTAGGTTGATCTGACAACTGGTCTGACAGATCTGACCAGATCCAGCTGCTCTGGTGTGGGCTGGAACAGCTGGGTTTCCTTCCTTGCTGCAACATTCCTGCAGCAGCACCAGATGGAAAGAACCCCCCTCCTCTGCCTGCCCTCACAGCCACACAAAAGCACCAGCAGCAAGGCAGGACACCAGGCCAGAAAAAGGAACAATAACTCGTTACTTTTCAGCCAGAGCACTTCCCCAGGTGAAAGGGTGTCCAGTCCCCAGCTGTGCCAGTGCCACTGGTCACTGCTCTTCACCATCAAGGTGACAGCAAGGAATGACAATGTCTAAAGCCACTACCAGCATCCATGAACTATCAGCTTGGTTTCCCTGGTCTCACAGAGAATCCAGGCTTTGGGTAGATTTAATTGATTATGAATTTCAACAGGTTTCTGGAAGGAATGATTTTTCTCCCTTTTTTTAAGACCTAGAGCAGCTGGTGCTGTTGCTTCTGGACCTAACTGAGCAAAATTCCATACGCACCTCCTGTAACTGAGATTCCTTCTTTTTGGAAGACAAATGCAAGTGGCGATCCAGCATAGAGTAAAACTTCTCACCATCCTTCTCAAACTTTTTCTTTCTTTCCTGTAGGTGCAAGAGGTTGAAGCAGAACCAGTTATTGGCATTTTCCAGATAAGAACATGCATCAGCACCAATATCCTTTGTGCAATTCTGTATTCCCATGGACAAATTGTGGTCAACCCAGCCAGAAAACAGAAGGCCACTTCTCATTTGCTCTGTTTTCACAGCTCCTTGCCTACCTTGGATGCAATTACACCTCAAGACCCAGCCTAGCAATACTCTGTGGCACAAGAAAGAATGCCAACATCATGGCAAAAGCCCCACTGATGAGGAGCTGTTCCCTCAATCTTTTCAATATTCAGTGTACTGAAGATGTACTCATACATCAAAAACCTGTTCACTATCTCCTGACATGTTGTTCACACAGCCCAGAAACAACTGGGCAAACACTGGAATACCAGAGATATGTCAAGGTCAAGAAAAGGTTCATTAGATTTTGGCAGCTTTCTGTCCTAAAGAGTTTATAATTTGTTTCTGAGGAGTACCAGAAGGAAAGCAGAAGCCTGGCAGGTCGACAGGCAGGCAGGAAATCCTCATCCCTGTCAGCAGTGGTGCAAAGATAGCACAAATTAACAAGAGCAGCAAACAGAGACACTGGAGAAAGAACCCTTGAGAGCAGGCAGGGAGCAAAAGAACTGAGCACCAGGCTGTTGGCTCCTGCCTTGCACTGACTGATAGTGGTGATCACAGAACAACCAAAGTAAGGTTGACAAATACCTGCTTCAGATGGTATCTGACATATCAGGGATTCCTAGGAGGCATCTAAATTACTAAAATCAGGAAATTCCAGCCTGGCAGCAGCCTCAGTGCCAGGTCCAAGCAATTGAGAGCTGGTGTACACACAGTGTAGGTATGTATGGGATGCCCAGATCCTCTGTCTGGCTTTTGAAAGCTCAAGGAAATGGAAAGCAATTCCAGCTTCCTGGGGAGTTACTGGTATCTTTCAACATCTATCTCCTGAAAGCCCTGAAATCCTGTTCTCTTGGCCCCACTCAGAAATGCATGGATAAGCAAGCATACCAGTGCCACCACAAACCAGAGCAGATGGACTCTGCCAGACTACTGGGTATTAGGAATTTTCCTTATGAATTCAGTAGTGACCGCAGCTTCCCCTGCCTTTAGTTTTGCTTCCCTATTCCACTTGCACGGACTATTCCATCTGTCTGTCAGGATGCCCTGAAACAGATTCCTGGGGACTCCCAAAAACCCCTGGGCTCAGCACAGGTGGCTCCCAATGGGAGTAACAAGCCTTCCTGCCAGCTGCCTTCCAGGGAGAACATTCTCTTCCCACATGGCTGTGGTGAAAGCACAATTACCATGAGGAAATGGCACCAACCTGACTATCCCTGCTTATGTGTGACTGTCTGGAGCAGGGAAGGCTTAGCCCAGCAAACCTTTTCTCAGCAATAAAACATCCTTCCCTGTAGATCCTGGGATTACAGGACACCTGAAGGGAAGTGCATCCTCTGGAATTACCCCCTGCAATATCAGGGAGACTGACTCCGTGCTAGCAGCCTCACACATCAGAACAGAGAGATCTACACCAAATCCAAAGGAGCAGAGAGTCCTCCAAGGGTGAATCCTAATTTAAGCAGCGCAACAACTGCAGGGCTGAGGCCAGGAAGGATGATCAAAACAAACCACCACCCTCGTGACTAATGCCCTGATCAGCAAATCCAAACCCGGCGCAGCGAAAGCGTTTGCGGAGCAGCAGTTCCTGTGTCTGTAAGGTCACGCTCCTGGGCTGTCTGTACCATTAATGCCCTGTCTATTGCAGAAGGAACTTGCCTTGTTTCCATTTCCCTAAACAGGAGCCTCCAAACCCCAAGGCCACAGAAGTGCAGGGAAGCAGAGCTGTGGGGCAGCAGGCACAGCGCTCCTCACGTCTCAGAGGAGAGGGCTGTGCCAGCAGCAGGTCCCGAGATAGAAAAGCTGCCATGGAAAGCTAGCTCCAAACACAACCCTGCCATGGAAAGCCAGCTCCAAACACAACCAAGAGCTCCACTGTCTCCACCAAGGTGGTGTGCAGAGGTGGTGGTGGGCAGCACAGGGATGGTGCCACCCCTGTTCCTCAGCAGAGCTGTGGCTGAGCAGCTGGAGGTGCAGCAGGAATGGGGCTGAAGCCCATTCCAGGAGCCTTTTCCCACCTCTCAGCACCAGCCAGCAGCACATGTAGGGTGACTTGGCTGTCCCCACCCTGTGGAGAGGCCACCAGGGAAGACAGTGACACTCCAGGCCAGAACTAGAACCAACCTCTCCTGCTCTCTGTCTGGGAGACTGCACCAGGAGCTGTGGGAAATGGGGCAAGGGAACAGCTGCCTGCCAGAGCCTGCTGCTACCACGGCTGGGCACAGCAGAGCCCAAGGGAGCAGCATGGGAGGGGCAGGGGGATGCAGTGCCTCTGGATGCAGCAGCCTGGGAGCACGTGGCCCCTGGCTTGTCCCCAGGAGAGATGACATTGCTGTGGGAGGCTGTGGTGCCCTTGCAGGTGGCCACAAGAACCCATGGAGGAGGCCACGAGCTGTGTGTGGCCATGGTGTCCACACGAATGGCCACAGGAGGCCCCAGCCTGCCGCTACAGGGAGACCACAAACCACCAGGCAGCGCCTTTGCCACCAGCTTGTGGTGAAGACATGGTGGGTTCTGAGGAAGAGGGGCCACCTCTGCTCAGGGAAAGGCTGGTGGAGAGAAGGGAGAAGCCTGGGAGAGCAGTGGACTCCTTCTGCATCAGGAGCTGGGAAGCCAGACAGTAACTCCTCTGGGAAGTGCCTCCTCCTCTGCCAGCTCCCACGGCAGGCAGAGGCACACAGCTGCACTGGGGACATGGAGCACTGAGCTCTTTCTGGGGATTGAAAGGACTGGGAATGATGTCCATGACAGACCCATGTGTGACAGGACCACAGTGCAGCAAGACATTTTGGGCCACTAAGTAGGAGCTTGCTAATCATCCCCACTTTGGTTAATTAGCATATAACTGAACAGCAGAAGGATGACCTACAAATCCTTCTGAGTTGGCTGCTGAACAGAGCAAGCCAAGACAAAAAAACAACACAAAAACATCACCCAGACTGAAGCACAATCTGGAAACATGAGCACAAATTAGTTCCTCATGAATATTCAGCAAAGGGCAGCACCACGTTCCCATTAAGGTTTGCCAAGTCCAAGAGCCACCCACCTCCCGTTTATTGCTCACTGGGAGCAACCGAGCAGCTCCCACCGAGTGCAGGCAGGAGGGTGCTCTGCAAAAACCCCACGCTGGGAGCTGTGATGGGCATTGCTGTGCCCAGGAGTGAGCAGGAGCCCATGGGACACACTGGCTGCCTGCTGTGGGAGGTGATCCAGCAGCAGCCCTGGATGCTCTGCGTGTCCCAGGTCCTGCCCGAACTCCGACTGTGCCGGCACTGGGGCGGCACTGGAGCCCCTCGGCAGCTTTGGGTCCAGGGGAAAGGAGCAAATGGACTTGCCAAAATTCCCCCTCAAGGATTAGTTGTTACTTAGGATCCTCTGAAATTCCCATCTTCAGAGAGGTGGAGTGAGTGGGATGTGAGAAGCCCAGCTCACTTCTCCTCTCCATAAGGAATTAAACACACTTTTCCTGCTGGGAGCCCCCACCTCCATGCAGACCTGAAGGGTTTGGGTGCAAAAGCAGTGCATGGAGGTTCATCATAACTCATTTTTTATGAGGCATCAGCAGTTAATTCAAAAACAGATTTCTAAAAAGTCAAGGGTGTAGAAAGAGCAGTTCTATCCAAGCACAGTCAGTTCATCCTGGCGCTTTTCCCTCACCCACTGCTTTCTCTCAAATGCTCCTTAGGCCAGGCTCCCCCAGAGATGAAAGCAAGAAGAAGTTATTTTCCTCCCTTTCTTTTAAAATTATAATTAATGAAATTAGTAACAGAATTAACTAAGATCTTTTAGGAATATGTTATCTCCTGTGGAAGAAATTTTGACAAACACTGCAGCTACTCAGCATTCCTCTTGCCCTTACAGTATATCCTAACAAGCTTTGGCATCTAATTTTTTTGGTTGGCTTTGTGTTTTTGTTTTTTTTTTAAAAAAAGCTGTCTCCTTCCAAGTGAAACTGGAATTAAACTTTTCTGTTCAAATCCTCCTCGACTCAGTAAGTGTGGCCAGGCTCTTCCCAAAGTCTCCCAGCCCCACAGCATGGACCTGAGCCCCAGGGCTATGGAGAAGGAGGGATGGGGCCTCCATATGCGCCAGCTCCTTTCCACACTCACTCCTCTGCCATGAATGCCAGAAGTGGGAAATGGGTCAGCTCAGGGGGTCCCAGATTTTCCCTTTTATCTGTGATGTGGCACAGCAAGTCACTCACACTGATATGATGATAGCAAGTCACAGGAAAAAAAACAGTGACCCCCCGGGGCTGTGGTGGGAGGGAGTGGCTGGAGGGGGTCCCAGTGACAGCCCGGGGCTGCCCGTGTGGGAGCACACCCTCCCGAGGAGACTGCATTCCTCCCGGGAGAACGGGTGAATGCAGACTCAGATGTGTTGGTCAGACTGGTTGCACTCCAGCCAGAGGTATCACAAAGCCCCGATTCAAGGGCTCTTCCTATTTGGCTCCAGCAGTTCGTGAAGGGAACAGAAAACATCTCACAGAAGGTGACGCTGCCAAAATATGGAAACTAAGCAGAGGGCACCAATTCCTTGTGTCGTCTCCAGCCTGTTCCACAGCCAGGCCTCAGCCTCTGCCCCAGGTGCAGATCAGAAAGGGTCCAGGGGCTATGCCAGGCCCAGCAGCGATGGGAGGAACCCACACTGACAGGGCACTGCTGAGAGGAGCCTCATTTGTACTTCACACCTTCTGCTGCTGGGTGGGGATGACCTTGAGATGCTTTGCAGGCTGGCAGGTGAAGGAAGGCTCTGTGCCCAAGGTGACACCTGAGGGTGCAGCCCACCAGCAGTGTGGCAGAGGCTCCTGTCAGGGAAGCATTGGAGCTGAGGACAAGGAGCTGGAGTGGCTGGGGCTCGCTCCCAAACTCGCACCCTCTCAAAGTTTTGGGGTGGCACTAGGGACAGTGGTGCCTCCCTGTGCATCCCTGTCAGTGTGGGCACACCTGGATCCTGGCATGGTGCAATGTGAACTCCTGCATGGAACACTTGTGCTGAGCCACAGCACAGCCCTCTTCCCACCGCGGTGCCCTGGCACCTCTGCAGTTCATGTTCCTCATAACAAACAAAATCCCAAACCAAACTCCGATGGCTGAGCCACCTGCAACAACCCCCTGCCCTCTGCCATCTCTCCAGCTGCTCTGAGCAGCGTCCTGCCACTGTCACCACCCTGTGCTTCCACCTGGAGTGCCCTGCCNCGCACCCTCTCAAAGTTTTGGGGTGGCACTAGGGACAGTGGTGCCTCCCTGTGCATCCCTGTCAGTGTGGGCACACCTGGATCCTGGCATGGTGCAATGTGAACTCCTGCATGGAACACTTGTGCTGNCCATCCATAGGGACCGAGGAAGGGCTGCAGGCTGCCAGGAGAACCCGTGTCAGTGGCACCAGCCCTGCTGAGACCCGTGCCTGCCTGCNTTCCCACCGCGGTGCCCTGGCACCTCTGCAGTTCATGTTCCTCATAACAAACAAAATCCCAAACCAAACTCCGATGGCTGAGCCACCTGCAACAACCCCCTGCCCTCTGCCATCTCTCCAGCTGCTCTGAGCAGCGTCCTGCCACTGTCACCACCCTGTGCTTCCACCTGGAGTGCCCTGCCCATCCATAGGGACCGAGGAAGGGCTGCAGGCTGCCAGGAGAACCCGTGTCAGTGGCACCAGCCCTGCTGAGACCCGTGCCTGCCTGCCAGGCACGGCTGCTGCAGAGCAGGACATGAGCACAGGGCCCGTGGGTGCAGGCAGCTCAGCTCTCGGGGCACAGCGTGCTCTGGGCTGTGGGCAGAGTGCCCCTTGCACACCTTAAGGGCTCTCTGGGGAGAAAACAGCACAAAGGACACAAGAGCAGGGCTGTGGGCTGCACTTCTGCCGTGCTAGAGGCTGTAGCTCTTCAGAGTTCCACTCACCAGCCCTCAGGGCATGGCAAAGGGCAGCAGGGCCATCAAGTATCTCTTCTCAAACCCTGTATTTATTAAACGTCAAAGCCTCCAGATGGGCTGGGCTGAATCCAAGCCTCAAGTGTTCTCCAAAACATCTCCATTTCAGAGCTGGGTCAGAGCCAGACCCATNTCATCCACAGGGACCAAGGGCGGGCTGCAGGCTGCCAGGTGAATCTGTGTCAGTGCTGGGCCTGTGGCACCAGCCCTGCTGAGACCCATGCCTGCCTGTCAGGCATGGCTGCTGCGGAGCAGGACATGGGCACACAGCCTGTGGGTGCAGGCAGCTTGGCTCTCAGGGTACAGCATGCTCTGTGCTGTGGGCAAAGTGGCCCTTACATACTTTAAGGGCTGTCTGGGAAGAAAACAGCCCAAACGATATGAGAGCAGGGGCTGTGGGCAGCACCTCTGCCATGCTTGTGGCTGTAGCTCTTAAGAGGGTTCCACACACCAGCCCTTAGGGCATGGCAAAAGGCAGAAGGGCCATCAAGTATATCTTCTCAAATCCTGTATTTATTAAATGTCAAAGCCTCCCAATGGGCTGGGCTGAATCCAAACCTTGAGTGTTCTCCAAAACAACTCCATTTTGGAGCTGGGTCAGAGCCAGACCCATTTTAAGCTGCTGATGAGTAACATGGAACCTGGACGTCTTGATAGCAGACAAGGGAAAAATGATCTTTTGTGCTCCACATGTGCAGAATTTGCTTTTTATAGCTTGTTTCTTTAAAAGTCTGGTCCATCTGAAAGACTCATTAGGTGTTTTATGTAAATATTTCATAACAAAAGCCCTATGACTATAATCAGGTGCTGCCTGCTGGCCTCTCCTGCTTTCCCTCCTTCCCTTTTTCCCTCCTTCCCTTCCTCCCTCTCACTCTACCACACACTTCTCTGCAGAAAGTATTTTATTCTCAATAGCAGACTGAACAAAGGGGAGAGGAGAGAAAGCAACAAGGAGAATCTCCTGGCTGAAAACAATCACTCCTTGCTCAGGACAGAGGCAGTGCTGGAATCAGGCCAGGAGAGAACCCAAAGAATTCAGGAAAAGATTTTGGAGCCTCCTATGATTGAAAAATCAGACTAAAAGTCACAGCACGAACCCTCATGCCAGCAGCTGAAAGCCAGCATTGAACAGAGAGTTTCTGAGCGTCTGAAGTCAGAATGCAGTAGAGCAACTGCTTGTTAACAACAGCAGGAGAAAAATCTGAATTCAAACACAGTAACAGCAAAACAAATCTGTTTACATTGAAAACAAACAAACAAACAGCCCGTACCTTGGTGAACCCTATCTGCTCCTTCCGGAAGTTTTCCAAAGGTTTGATCAGCAAATCACTCGCGTTCTGCACCTACAGTGCAAAGAAAAAGCATTTTAATTGTAGGATGCTGATCAATTTTCTCTTAAACAAAGGCTGAACAGGGCTAGAAGCCAAGGACTCTGAGATTTTAATGTTTTTGACTGGAAGCTTCTTCTCGGTCTAGGTGAATTCACTTAAACCATCTGTACCTGCTCTTTCCCATTGGAACACACAGCAAACCCCAACCACACCCCAGGAGGCTTTGGGGGCATCCTGTGGATGACAGGGGGTGTCCCCACCCCCAGATAACAAAGCTGCTCTCAAATAAATGATGGATTTCCCTTGTCTCAGGATTCAGCCAGAAGGTTATCCATCACAGGAACAGCCAGGGAAAAGGGAAAGCCTGCCTATGTCTCTTCCACTCCTGTCTCATGTCTGAGAGATGCTTTCCTGGATGGTGCTCTGCACACCTTGGATTACCATGAATCCACATGAAAGCTCATCCCAGTCTGTATCACTGGCTCCAGCTCCAGCCTGGCACTGGGACCAATCTGCTGTCTCCTCCCATCCCCGCTTCCCTGACAGGCTCTGTCCCAAGATCCAGAGAAGGGAGAGGGAAAGAGAAGGGGACAGGACACCACACAGCCATAGCCCTTCAGGGAATTGAAAGCTGATGAACATGGAGAGTGTGAAGCCTCCTGAGGGAACTGCTGTAAAACAGAACTGGTCCTACAAGTAGAGGGCAAAAAACCCCAACTTTAAAAATGGGACAGTGCCCATGATCCCTGAAACAATACATTCTGCTCCTCCTTCTATACCTGGGATGTAAATAATAATAAAGAAGTATCTCAGTGCTTTCCTGGTTTCCTGCTGTTCCTTGCCTGTCCATGGACCCTCCGGCCCAGCCTGGCAGGAGCTCATGCTGCTGCACGAGGCAGGGGAACGCAGAGCCAAGCAGCACATTCCTGGCATGCTGTAAGCTCTCCACCGAGACTAACTTTGATGTTTTTTCTGGAATTAGGAGTGAAATGGGAAGCCAGCACTGGCTCTGGAGGAGCCCTGGAGAGGCTGAGGGCACATGGCAGCAGGAAGCTGATGGCAGTGCACTGTAGTGCAGGAGCTGGACTGGCACAGATGGGCTCAGGGACACCTGCCTTCCTGCAGCCAGCAAAAACTGAGAAAAACCACTTCTCATTCCTGAACCCTTGGTTTCACCACAGAAGCAGCTGGTGAGCAGCCTGCACAAACTGCAGCCCTAGAGCTGCAGGGCCTGGGGCTCTGTGCCTGCCTGTAGTGCCTGGGAATTCCACAGCCACAGCCTCCCACACCTGCAGGCTCAGGGCACACAGACCAGATGAGTACAAAGCACATTCCTGGTGCTCCCAGCTTTCCTCTGATGAGAAGACATGGTGCTGTGGCTGTGATTTGGCATTTTGGTGTGTCAGGAATAACAGAGCCCAGTTCCCATCTCCTCACCATCATGGACCTCTCCAGCTCCACTTCGTGCAGCAGCTCTGCAAACTCCTTAAAGGATTCAGCTGTAAGAAAAGAAGAGGCTGGTCAGGGGAGCTGGGATGTGACACTGGAGTGTGGGACACATGTCAGGACACCCCAATGTGGCTGCAAGCCCAGCTTGGCCATCAAAGAAAATGAGAAGAGGTGGCCCCTTTTGGCAGAAACTGCGTGAGGCAATGCCAGGTGCAGGCTGGCCTTGAGGGGAATTTATTTATCCAAGGGAGAGGAGGGTCTCCTGCCAGGGGAAATGAAGGAGTGAGGGTCCTGGGAAAGTAAGAGGATGTTAATTAGCTTTTATTAGGAATTCTGTTATAGAAATAGCAATACAGGTGGTAGAAAATGGGCAAATGCAGGGAAAGGCCAAACAGGGGGAAAGGGAGCTGCCATTCCCAGGGCTTTCAGCAGGACAGGCCCTGCCACAGTGGGAGCTGTGGGCAGGACAGGGCTGCCTGGACTGCCTGGACAGCTGCCAGCAGCACCAGGATGGGCCTGGCACCTCTGTCCCAGGAGGACCCAGGACCAGGACAGGTGTGTCAAATGAAAATGGCCTGGAATGACAGATCACAATCAGCACCAGGAAGCACAAAGTCCATGTACAGGAGGAAAGGCAGCAGGTGTAGACATGGTCACAGACACTGACACCACTCCCCAAAATGTTAGAAGTGAAACAAAAATATCTCGTTGATAAGCAGTTGGAGTCCAACTAGAATAAAAATAGCATGAAATCTTTCCTTTAACAAACTGAAATAAGAATAATTTAACCTGGGGAAATAAAAGACTAAGTGGGAGTAGCTGACCCCACACCAAGGAGGAACATGCAGCCCCTCTCCCTGCCCATTGAAGGAGAACTGGGAAGGGGCTGAATTTGTCACAGGGGAGGAAACCTCAGCAGCAGAGCACTGACAGTGCCAAGCCAAACTCCTATCTCTCCAGGCTGCAAGGCAAGGCTGGGCCTATGCAGGTAGTGTACCTGTGTGCTGCATGCCTGGGGAAACAACCTGATCACCCCAGTGTACCTGGGAATGACATGGGAGATAGCTGGGAGGGTTTCCCACAGTTCCAGCCTGCTCAGCACAGCATGGGACAGGTCTGGTGAGTCCCAGGCTCCTTTTTGCCCTGGTGGGAACATCCCAGAGTGGTTCTGGCAGACCCCAGAGCTTTGTAGATCAGACCCTCCCTCCCTGCAGCATACTGGGCTGGGCAGGGCAGCACACAAAGGGGCACAGAAGGTGTACAGCAAGGCAGGCACAGCTTGTCCCACAGGTTGGGGAAAGGGTGCTCCTGTGCTCTCTGTGCAAGCTGAGGCAATCCTCATGGATTTTATCAGGAGAGGTACCTCTCCCTTCATCCACAGTGGCACCTTGGGAGNTTCTGGCAGACCCCAGAGCTTTGTAGATCAGACCCTCCCTCCCTGCAGCATACTGGGCTGGGCAGGGCAGCACACAAAGGGGCACAGAAGGTGTACAGCAAGGCAGGCACAGCTTGTCCCACAGGTTGGGGAAAGGGTGCTCCTGTGCTCTCTGTGCAAGCTGAGGCAATCCTCATGGATTTTATCAGGAGAGGTACCTCTCCCTTCATCCACAGTGGCACCTTGGGAGAGGTACCTGGCCTGCTAAAATCCTGCCTGAGGATTCCTTCTGCAGCTGCTGAGACATACAAAAGGGAACAACTTCAGCCTCGTGACACGGCCCTCAGCTGGCAGGGGCACAACAGACCTTCCTGATGAGTCAGGAACTTCTGAGCTTTCCCAGTAAGGGCTCCCAGCACCCAGCAATGCAGTGGCCCAACGTGGTGCTCATGCCCAGGGCCACATGTGGCTGTCACTGTGGCTCCCCAGGATGATGGAGTGCACGGACACCAGGGGCCTGAGCCAGGAAAAGAATTATCACAGGGAGAAAGAGAATCCAGCCCCAAACTTACAGGGAAAATATCAGTGCTTAAAATGTTCCCTAGCCATTTTTTTCCCTTTTGCTCTACAGGAAAAACCCAGGAACATGTTTCCTGGCTCCAGTCACGGAACAGCCCACTGAGTTTGACCCTGCACCACACACATGAGGCTCAGATCCTGCTGCCAGGTCAGCAGGGCCAGGGAGGTGTAGGGTGGATCTGTGCTACTGGCCCGGGTCATGATTTGCCAGCCCTTGCAGGGCAGTGTGGAACAGGGGCCACCAGCAGCCACCGCCTTCCCAGCCACTCCTGGGAACTGACACCTGGAAATGCCAGAGTGACTCTTTTAGGCAACCAGATGCATTCCAGGAAAGTGCTTACAGCCAGAGGATTCCATGTTCCCGTGCCTGGGAGGGAAGAACGTGCCATCCTATTTCACTGCCCCCTTCATCTCTGCAGGAGCTGCTGATTTGGGTCATGAGAGGTGACAGCGGAGGAGCTGCAGGAAGGAGCACAGGAGGGGCTGCAGCTGTGGGGTAACAGGGGTGCATCCATGACCTTCCACATCCCCAGGGAAAAGTGCTGCTCCTGACAGACATCACCCCAGTGTCCTGACTGCCACCTGCAGTGTCCCTGCTGCTACCCTCTCGGGTGCTGGGATGCCCTGTGCCCACACAACAAGAGAGCAGCGTGACTTTGGCTCTATTTACAACCCAAACACGTTCTCCTGCAGCGCATGAGAAGTGCCTGTAAGTGCTCTGCTTCACTCCCATACCCTGCACAGCAAATGAGCTCTGCACTCCCACGCAGATCCCTGGCACACTGGCAGGAGATGGAAGCTGCTACGGGGATGTCAACACCCCGCTGCTGTGTCAGGAAGCCTCAACCTCTGCAGGCACTCCAGGGCTTGGGTGGGAGGAGGAACACAGCCCAGGCCTCTCCACAGGGAACCTGGGAACCTCTTCTTGAAAAAGCAAAACAAGTACTCCCCAGCAAAACTGAAGGGAAACATGCTCTTTTCACCACAGAGGGTTTTACATCTGCTGTGATCTCTCCTTGCTCCCCCTCATCCCACAATCCCTTTATTCAACCTCTCTCATTCCCAGCAGCTTTGCTTGGTTGTTGGAGCTTTGTCCCTTCCAGCCAAGAGGAGGGACGCTCCTTTCCTTGAATGGCTGTTTGCCTCAGGCCCCTCAGCTCCCAGGAGGGGCATTCACATGGCACAGTTCTCACCTCCCTGACCCATGTGTTTGGAAGCTCAGCACCTCTGCTGCCATTAGATTTGGAGGCTGACTCATTTCCAGCGGGTTTCACCCAGAGACTTTCCATAAAGGAAACAAGTCTTGGAGGGGCAGGCTGCAATCTGCTTCATGTGGCTTTAAATACAACAGCCCAAGAAACAGGCTCTGCTTCCTTCCCCTTCTGACAGCAGTCAAGAGACACCAGACATGTCACACTGCTGCCACTCTTCAACCACTGCCTGACAAAAGCTGGTTTTCTTTTTTTCCCCTACATGCAGCCCT
Organism: Aegithalos caudatus; assembly: GCA_013389925.1. NCBI lineage: Eukaryota > Metazoa > Chordata > Aves > Passeriformes > Aegithalidae > Aegithalos > Aegithalos caudatus. Next base: position 23,860 of record WEIU01017742.1, read on the forward strand.
TTGGAGCAGCCTGGAAAAGACCCTGTGCCCCACACCATGAATGCCCTGTGCTCCTATGGAGAATGGCTGGAGGATGCTCTGTGAGCCTAAGTGTTGGTGGCCCAAGTGTTTTGTCTGATGGGGCAGGGGCAGAACCTCGGGGGCTGAGGATTCCCTGTTATCCCTCCTGCAGCCCTCTGTCACCCCCACAGGGCCCACTCACCCTGCTAAGCCAAGAGCAGCTTCATGTGAAACGTGCAGGTTTTGGGGAATTGATGCCCTTCGGTCCATCCCCCCAGGCTGTGGATGCTGAGTGACTCCCAGAGCTGTGCCAGGGGAGGGCAGGGATGTAACAGGCTCCAGGATCACTAATCCCCAAGCAGATGTGCAGGGAGCAGCCCTGCAAAGCTGCTCAGGGCACAGATGGCCATTGTTTTCCATTTGAGACAGATCCAGCCACCCTTTTTCCCAGCAGTTTGCAGCCTGGTGCCTTTGCAGGGCAGCGTGGGACAGTTTGTTCCTGTGAGGCCTTTCCAGCACAGCAAAGGCAGCTCTGGGAGCATGGCTCCACGGCAGCACTGGGAAGAGGGGCTGGCTGGGAGGTCAGCACCACCCCTCCTCCCCAGCACCTGGCAGCATGGAGCAGGCCTGGAGCCATGGAAAACCTCTGCAAATTATCCACTGAATTGGGAATGTGAAACTTGACCCGTGACTGTTCAACTTCATAAAATAAGCTCTGGAAGAGCTGCCTGGAACCCGGTTCCTGAGGCTGCTTAAAAACCAGGCAGGCTAATTCCTAGAGAGGGAGACTTTTCCAGTTACTGGAAGCAGGCTTCAAAAAGCAGAGAACTCACCAATATTGATCTCATCATCTGTTAGTGTGTCACCAATGAAGTCAAACTGGAAGGACTGCAGGGTCTGGGAGAACTTCTGCACCGCTGAGGAATATCCTGGAAAAGGACAGAGCAATCAGCTGGGGGGTTCTGCAAGTGTTCTACAGAGACTGTAGGTCTTAGGAATTTATCCTGAATGGAACAAGACCATAGGAAGGTAGTTATGAAAATCCATAGGCATTGGGAATTTCAGCCCTGCAGAAAATGCTGCAGCATTAATAACCCTCAGAGGCTGCAGAGAGCATTGGATTTGGGTTTTTTCTCTCTCTGTAAAAGCTTCTGCAGCACTAATGGATGCACCACACAGTACAACAACTGATCGATGGCCTTGTGGCCAGCCACATACAGGAAGGGACACTGACACACTTCCCTGCAGGAAAACATTCCGGAGATACTCCAGGGCTCTGTGTGCACCAGCACAGCTCCTTGGAGCACAGGGGCTGTCGGAAAGACTGGCCACTGTTCACAGGAATTGTTTCATAATATGGGAGAAAAAATCTGTAGAGTCAGAAAATAAATGTGAGGGAAAAGGCAGGACTAAAAATAACTGTTCCTCGGTGGGGTCATGGACACAGACAGGCCCTGAGGGAAGGACAGTGCCAGAACACAGAGCCAGGGGGCTCAGCTGGGCTTGCCTGGGCACCCACAGATGGCCCTGGGACCCGCTGCTCCCACTGGTGAGGAACAGTCCAGGCTGGAAGCAAAGAAATTGCCTGATGTTTTCTGTGGCTTAGTCCAAATTATTTTTGGATCTTCCAGAGAAGTTTCTGGCCCAAAGGAAGCTTTGTGTCTTTGCACCCTGTGTGGCTGCAGGATGCAGCTGGATGGCGTCTGCTGGCACTGGCAGAGGGGCCCTGGGATGGGACAGTGACACCACAACAGAGCTCGACCCAGGGGGACAGCAGGGACAGCACACTCACTGGATTGACCACATCATCCTGCTCTAAGCTACATTTTCTGAGATGCAAGCAGAAGGAGGCTGCACTTGCTTGACCTCTGAGAGTAGGAGCTAGGTGACAAAAAGAAAAGCAAAGAAATATCGTTAGGCTCTAATTTACATTGCTATTTTCCCTAATTTGGAATTCCAGCTACAGGCACAGTCCCAGGCTGGACTTCTTTGTGGCAGTTCACTTTCAGAAATTCATTAAATTGCAAGTGGGGAAGATGTGATGGCACAGACATTAATGGGCAACCAGCTCCCACCACTGCATTGCCAAACCAACACCGTGATTGTTGTATACAAGAACATGGTGCATATGGATGGGACTTTCTGATTTGAAAATAAAACTTACTACTGTGATGGCAATCATGGGATGTTCTGAAACGCTGCTGTGAAGGTGGGAGAAAAATTGGACAACACTGAAATGAATGCTGGGGAGAAGAAATCAAGTGGCCTGTGTGGGATATTGGCAGATCTCCAGACTTCCCCGCTTTCCTGTCCCCAGGTCAGGAGCTCCTGATCCTCCCTAAGGTCCCTGGGCAGGCAGGGGTGGGGGGACTGCCAGGTCCCCGGTGCAGGCTCAGAGTGGAGCCCTCTTCTCCCTCAAAAGCCTCGTTCAGCAGCTCCCTCCGATGGGTCAAACCTTTGCTCCTGAATGGGCAGATTCAGGCCTGAATGTCGCTATTTAGCCCCAGCTGCCAGGGGCTGGAGCACGTAAATGGGTGAACTCTCACACAGAACGATGTCATTGACTTGATGGAAAACCTCAGCAAATAATTCCCCCTCAGTCCCCCAGTGCTCGCTCAGGCCAGGCCGGAGGCTCATTCAGCCCTGGCTCAGGGGAATCTTTGTTCATCCCCCTGCAAATCCCGTCACCGTGACGCTGCTGCGGCCCCAGCCTGCCCCTCCCCTGCTGCTGGCCAAAGGTGATTTTCAATCCCTCCCTCCAAACTCCCCTCCCAGCCCAGTGTGTGTCCTTGAGCCCCTAGGAAAGCAGCAGCACCCTCAGCCAGCACCCCTCTGTCTGTCTGTCTGTCCCCTCCGTGGGGGCTGGCTGGTGACAAGGCACCCACAGCCCCAGTGTACCCATGAGCCAGGAGCAGAGCAGCACACAAGAGTCCCACAGATGGAACCTGGCAGGGACATGCAGTCTCCATGCTCCATGTGTCCCTGTCAGGCCAGGGGAGAAGGAGGGAGACAGGGAGAGGGGGTGTGAGCCTGTACCATGCGTGCCTGGCGGGCTCTGGAGGAACTCTTAATGGAAACCAGGCTTCTCCAGACCAACACAACTCGACTCCCACACGTAGCCAGCCTTGGCTGAACACTGGCTCCTGACAGAGAGGAGCTCTGCATGCACGGGACAGCATCGCTGCTGCCACGGCACTGCCACAGCCCTGGGGTGGGACTGGGACACAGCTTGGGGCTGACAGACTGCTGGAACCAGGGGACAGCTCTGGGGTGGGACTGGGACAGCTCTGGAATGTGACTGGGACACAGCACAGGGCTGACAGACTGCTGGAACCAGGGGACAGCTCTGGGGTGGGACTGGGACAGCTCTGGAATGTGACTGGGACACAGCACAGGGCTGACAGACTGCTGGAACCAGGGGACAGCTCTGGGGTGGGACTGGGACAGCTCTGGAATGTGACTGGGACACAGCACAGGGCTGACAGACTGCTGGAACCAGGGGACAGCTCTGGGGTGGGACTGGGACAGCTCTGGAATGTGACTGGGACACAGCACAGGGCTGACAGACTGCTGGAACCAGGGGACAGCTCTGGGGTGGGACTGGGACAGCTCTGGAATGTGACTGGGACACAGCACAGGGCTGACAGACTGCTGGAACCAGGGGACAGCTCTGGGGTGGGACTGGGACAGCTCTGGAATGTGACTGGGACACAGCACAGGGCTGACAGACTGCTGGAACCAGGGGACAGCTCTGGGGTGGGACTGGGACAGCTCTGGAATGTGACTGGGACACAGCACAGGGCTGACAGACTGCTGGAACCAGGGGACAGCTCTGGGGTTGGACTGGGACACAGCTTGGGACTGACTGACTGCTGGCACGAGGGGACAATTCTGGGGTGTGACTGGGACACAGCTTGGGACTGACTGACTGCTGGCATGAGGGGACAGCTCTGGGGTGTGACTGGGACACAGCTGAGAGACTGCTGAAACCATGGGACAGTTCTGGGGTGTTCTGGTCCCTGCAGGACCCAGCACCANTGCAAGCAGAAGGAGGCTGCACTTGCTTGACCTCTGAGAGTAGGAGCTAGGTGACAAAAAGAAAAGCAAAGAAATATCGTTAGGCTCTAATTTACATTGCTATTTTCCCTAATTTGGAATTCCAGCTACAGGCACAGTCCCAGGCTGGACTTCTTTGTGGCAGTTCACTTTCAGAAATTCATTAAATTGCAAGTGGGGAAGATGTGATGGCACAGACATTAATGGGCAACCAGCTCCCACCACTGCATTGCCAAACCAACACCGTGATTGTTGTATACAAGAACATGGTGCATATGGATGGGACTTTCTGATTTGAAAATAAAACTTACTACTGTGATGGCAATCATGGGATGTTCTGAAACGCTGCTGTGAAGGTGGGAGAAAAATTGGACAACACTGAAATGAATGCTGGGGAGAAGAAATCAAGTGGCCTGTGTGGGATATTGGCAGATCTCCAGACTTCCCCGCTTTCCTGTCCCCAGGTCAGGAGCTCCTGATCCTCCCTAAGGTCCCTGGGCAGGCAGGGGTGGGGGGACTGCCAGGTCCCCGGTGCAGGCTCAGAGTGGAGCCCTCTTCTCCCTCAAAAGCCTCGTTCAGCAGCTCCCTCCGATGGGTCAAACCTTTGCTCCTGAATGGGCAGATTCAGGCCTGAATGTCGCTATTTAGCCCCAGCTGCCAGGGGCTGGAGCACGTAAATGGGTGAACTCTCACACAGAACGATGTCATTGACTTGATGGAAAACCTCAGCAAATAATTCCCCCTCAGTCCCCCAGTGCTCGCTCAGGCCAGGCCGGAGGCTCATTCAGCCCTGGCTCAGGGGAATCTTTGTTCATCCCCCTGCAAATCCCGTCACCGTGACGCTGCTGCGGCCCCAGCCTGCCCCTCCCCTGCTGCTGGCCAAAGGTGATTTTCAATCCCTCCCTCAAAACTCCCCTCCCAGCCCAGTGTGTGTCCTTGAGCCCCTAGGAAAGCAGCAGCACCCTCAGCCAGCACCCCTCTGTCTGTCTGTCTGTCCCCTCCGTGGGGGCTGGCTGGTGACAAGGCACCCACAGCCCCAGTGTACCCATGAGCCAGGAGCAGAGCAGCACACAAGAGTCCCACAGATGGAACCTGGCAGGGACATGCAGTCTCCATGCTCCATGTGTCCCTGTCAGGCCAGGGGAGAAGGAGGGAGACAGGGAGAGGGGGTGTGAGCCTGTACCATGCGTGCCTGGCGGGCTCTGGAGGAACTCTTAATGGAAACCAGGCTTCTCCAGACCAACACAACTCGACTCCCACACGTAGCCAGCCTTGGCTGAACACTGGCTCCTGACAGAGAGGAGCTCTGCATGCACGGGACAGCATCGCTGCTGCCACGGCACTGCCACAGCCCTGGGGTGGGACTGGGACACAGCTTGGGGCTGACAGACTGCTGGAACCAGGGGACAGCTCTGGGGTGGGACTGGGACAGCTCTGGAATGTGACTGGGACACAGCACAGGGCTGACAGACTGCTGGAACCAGGGGACAGCTCTGGGGTGGGACTGGGACAGCTCTGGAATGTGACTGGGACACAGCACAGGGCTGACAGACTGCTGGAACCAGGGGACAGCTCTGGGGTTGGACTGGGACACAGCTTGGGACTGACTGACTGCTGGCATGAGGGGACAGCTCTGGGGTGTGACTGGGACACAGCTGAGAGACTGCTGAAACCATGGGACAGTTCTGGGGTGTTCTGGTCCCTGCAGGACCCAGCACCAGGCCCTGAGGCAGAGAATTGGTGTCAGTGCTCAGGGACACCAGGTGGGACATTGTCCCTTCTCTCAGTGACACCTGAGAGGAAGGGTGGTGACACCAGCAATGGAGCAGGGCAGGGGGGCTGGGGAGAAAGGGATAAGCCATGGCCACAGGAAATAGGCTTGACCACAGGAAGGAGCCAGCAGGAAGAGATTTGCTGTGTGGAAAAATGGGGCTCCATCCCATGCTGGGTGAGATAAGTCCATACTCTCCCTTGTTTTAACCATCGGAAATGCTTCCCCCTACGATTCAAACGCTTGATTGCCAAAGGCTCCTGCTCTGCACCCCCAGAGCCTGGCAGGAGGGAGAGGTGGCTGCAAGACCTGTCCTACTCCCCAGCACCAGAACCTAAGGATCAAGGAATAATGCCACGCTCCAAGCTGGAATATCCCTGCAAACAGCAGGCTAAGGCTCAGTAGTACCCCAAGGACCCTGCCTGCTCAGCCTGTTTCCATGGAAACACACCAAAATTAATTTGATCAGGAGTCCTCAAGCACTCCTCTCCCTTCCAGCGTCTGGAATAATGCCAAGTTTCACCATTTGTGGTTACAATAATTTACTCTTCTAGTCAAGATGAAGTTCCACCCCTGCACAGAGTGGCCCCAGCCAGGCTGCAGGAGCAGCAGTGCCAGCCGTGCCGGCCTCAGGAGGCACACAGGGAACTCGGGGCTGGGTTTATGTGTGGATAAACACACTTCCAGAGCCAGCAGCCCTGGAAGGATGTGCCTCACAACCTGCTCAGTAAGGACCTACAATTCTCACTCCTACCTTTGACAGGTAACCAAAAACCACAAACAAAATGTTGCTGCTTCCTCTGGGAAAGCCACAGGTTCCTGACCATGCACAAAGAAAAGCAGAGCCCCACACCAGGCTGTGCTGTTGATTTTTCCTTCAGTGCTTAGAATTTAAACCAGAAGGAAACCATCACCACAGGTGAGAACCACGGGGGAACAGGGTGAGCAGACATAGCCAGAGAATGGGGCACGGAGGTGCTGATCATGGATGCAAAGCTCGAGGTGCCACAGGTGCACATCCTTAATTAGCTTTACTAATTGCAGCTCAGAGGTCACAGTCTGTGTGACTGCAATGGTCCTCTGTTCCCAAGAGAGAGGAAACCATGTCCCTGAGCACATGGAAATAGAAGTGGCTGTGACAACCAAGGTGACAGCTATGGGGACCAGCAGGATCTCTGAGCCAGCACAGGAGGGCCCTGCCTGGGCTGCCTCATTTAACACCAAAGGGACACAATGGGACATCAGTGTGACAGAGGTGCAAAGGACAGCCTGATTTTTAGAAATAAAGAATTTGAAAACCAACATAAGGTTTCCAACAGTGCAGGAGTGTAGGTGTGGAGGGTACACATCACATCAGCCAGGGCCAGGCTGCCAGCACCCTCACCCTCATTATCCACCCAATAACCCTTGTTTATATGACCCCCATTGGCTCTGCAGCAGCTGGTATACACAGCACCACTCTGCTTCCTCCTAGGAAACAGCCAGGTGGGAATTGATGCTCCTCCAGAAGCTAAGGGGCAGAGCAAGCAGTGGGTTCACCCAGCCCTTTGGCTAATCCCCATCACATGCTGCTCCCAGGGCATCACACTGCAAATTAAAGAGGAAAAAACCAAAATAAACATACTGCCCCACAACCTCATCATTTTTGCAATCACTGGCTGGTGACACTTCCAGTGCAAAGACAATCTTGAGTTTAATCTGATCCAGCTGAAGGCATGAATAACTGAGCAGTGATGGGGCTGCAGCATCCCTGTCCTGTTCCTGGGAAGGGACATGATGTCCTGGCCCACACTGGAAGGTGGGAAGTGACTTTCACTGGTCTCCCTGCCTGTACCTATGCATGGGCAGCTCGGGGAAGAGCAGCCAGCAGAGATTTCTATGGGGGAAAAAAAAGCAGTTCCTGAGGTTCTGCATCCACCTGACCCAAAGACTGCAGTGCAAAAGCAACTCAGTCACAGCTTCAGCAACACATGAATAAAACCCATAAGGAATCAACAGGGAAAACACAGCCCAGGTTTGACTGTGGCAGTGCAAATAACCAGAGCAAAGCTAAGCAGGAACTCTGCATTTTGCTTTCTTCTTCTCCAGCTTGAAAACAGAACTACCAAAGCTGTCCAGACACTTTCCTTTCAAATAAGCAAACAAAAGACAATAAAAGTTCACTGTGCCGTTAAAAAAAAGTGTATTTTAAGACATGGAAATCTTCAGTGATCTCAATCCTGGAAATTCATTTTTGTCAGGGAAACATTGCAAGACCCTGAGACACAGCAGCTGAGGACAAACTGACATTTCCTACTAATGGTTCCTGTGGATGATTTTCTCCTCCCTGGTGGAGAGCTGTGCATGGAATACATACAGCATGAGAAATGCCACTTTTTCCAGCATGCAGAGAGAGAGAGCTGTGATTCCTGAGGAGAAAATAATGTGTCCATTGTTACCAAACCACCAAAGAATTCCCCGGGGAGTTGCATCACTAAGGAGATGGAGCTGATCACCATCACCACCCTGGGGACAAGGTTTTGGACACAGTACCCAACCCACTGCTTCCTGGGAATTCTCTGTCTTTGCAGCAGAGTTTTAGGAGCCAACATACAAAGTAAGTGGCCAAGGGGCCAGACTCTGCTCTGAGCTGTTGGATTTACACTGTGTACTACCTGCATGAAGTCCCCAGTCCTGGTGCCACAGAAATACCTCAGCCTGGAAGGCCATGAACTCCCCCCAAGTCCAGATGTGCCATCAGGATGAGAAGTAACAAGCCCTGGCTCATGGAACACTCCCAAATACTCTACAGCTGCTCAAATACAGAAACAACTTCATTTTCTCAGATGAGGATAAAAAAAATAACCTTCCTATCAGCCTTCCAGATAGATCCTGCAGGAAATCCAGCCCTCTTGGTGCTGCAGAGGAGAGATGCTCACCACTAGGGAATTACAGAGCAGCCCAGGACAGGCAGTGCCTGGCACTGACCCAGGGCAAGCCATCTGCAAGTGTCCCTGGAGGCTCTGTGGGGACTCAGAAATTCTGACACATTGGACAAAGGCCATTTTTCCCACACTGACACGGGTTTTCCACTTGCCAGGAGTAAGTGACTAGCATGAACTGCTAAAAGTAACTTGCTATATTTAGCTATGCTTTACAAATCTCTTGCAAAGGAATTTGCTGGATGTCTCACACTCGGTCACACATTTACCTCTCCTAATCAGCCCTTCATTGACTGAGTTGTTCAGAAGCTGCCACTTCCCTTTCACAGCCAGTCCAGCCCAGGCTCCAGGCAGAAGAGCAGGGCTGTGCTCCCTGTAAAAAGACAAATCTCAGTACCTCTCCCTAACCAGTGACCTTTTGCTCTGCAAGCTGGTTACCTGCCCTCTGGACCATCACCTCCACTCACATATCCCCCTTCCACTCTCCCCCCACCCTCCACAGTTTCTGTTTCCTGCCCTAAACGTCAATATTTTATTCTCATGAATTCTTCTCCTTGCCCAGCCAGCCTTGTGGGAAGTGCCCAAACGTGCTTGACAGGCTTATTTTCTTATTTACTGTTAAATTAAATACCCAAGGACCCAGACAGGAATGGTTCACACTCACCATAAAATTCTCACGCCTGCTTTATCTCCCTCATTGCCTGAAGGAAACTGGCTCTGCCAAACCTGCTCCAGAAGAGCTGGCAAGGGTTATGAGGCTGCACCTTGAAGCTCAAGGCAGTTAAAGACACAGAGGGGCTTTCCTGGATGGCTGGAGCACAAGGAGATCATGGATCTCCTCACCAACAGCTTAGAAGTTTGGTAACATATCAGCCCAAAATTCCAACCAGAACATAAAGCAGCCAAGCAAGACTGGAAGGACAACAAAGTTTTGGGGTATATTGGTCTGTTTTGGAGAAAACTGGGAGTGAGTGATGTGGGATACTGCTTCTGGGAGAAGGATGCACTCCCACCTACCCTTGGATTAAATTATTCAGCATTTTCTTCCCAAGACCTCCACGGTGACAGATCCATTGGTCAGGAAGAGAATCATGCAGCAGAGCCACATTTCAAAGCAATTATATGGAACACACCATTCTCCCAGTGACAGTTACTGGCTTGAACTGAGAGAGCAGCACTTTGGACTGTATGTTTAATATTTTTATAAAGGAGAGTGTGTTGGATAATTTTTTTTTAATGATTTTTGCTTCTGAAACACAAGGGCAGCACAGGGCACTGCAGCACAGCCTCCTGCCTGGCCCAGCTCAGCCAGGGCACCCCCACTCTCCCCAGAGCAGCAAAGCTCCCACTGGCATCAGCACTTCCCTCCTCAGGATGAGCCACGGGTAAAACTGCACTTTGGAAAGCTGAACTTCTCAGAGAATAGTGTTTTCCCCTTTGGCATTTGCTGGCCTCTCAAATCAACCTTGCAGCTCTGCAAAGCTGGATGAGTTGCTTCAGCAAAACTGGAAAGAGACACAGGGCAGCCAGCCCAGAACACGTGGCCTGCTGAAATGGAAGTTAAGAAGAGAGGAGCAGCCTTAGAAATCAGCAAAAGTGGTGAAATGAGCAGTAAGAATTAATGCAACTGTTTTTTAAACAAATGCTCCCAGGGTCACAGAGGCAGAGTCACAAAGGAGGAATTGCCATCACAGTTCTTTGGTTCATCACAGACCAGGCCCAGTCATGGGGCTGGTGCTGCCACACCTGCAGGAATTTCAGATCACCTGGTGTCCCAGTCTGACAGCACACCAGGGAATTGCTCAGCACTGCCCTGGAATGCAATAAACCTGGGTGTAGGAAGCAGAGCCACGGCTGGGGGACAGTGCCCAGCTCCGTGCATGGTGGAAGTGGTGGGCAGTGGGTGGTTGCATGGGAGGCTCCAAGAGCGGTGGACTCAGCAGCTTTCCTGAGAATTCCCAGCACAGAGGCTGCTGGATGCCTGCCCCTGCAGCAGGGATGGTAGGTGAGCCCTGGGGATGGCAGTGCCAGGTGAGCCAGGTGACACTTTGGGGCTTGGAGCCAAGCAGGCAGCCAGCTGGAAGCAGGGTGAGGCTGGCAGGTGGCTCTGGCTGCTGCACCTATTTATGCACCTATTTGTGCACCTATTTATGCACCTGTTTACATCACAGAAGCCAGTCACTGCCTTCAGAACACCAGCCTGGGAACAGGTCCTCGGGCTGGGGAATGAAGGACAGACTCTTTGAAAAATAAAAATACACAAAGCTGAGCCATGGAAAACAAATGGATTTTCCCCTCCCTTGGGAGGAGTGAGCTGTCAGGGAGGGGCAGCAGCCGCCTTCCCAGGGGCACCAGGAGAGCGAGGACAGAGCTCCAGAAATCCCTGCAGTGCTCCAGGCCACCCAGAGCCCCCAGCTCCGAGAGCAGCTGAGCAGGCTCTTGACACGGTGCTCTGGCATGAACGGCAGGAGAGTGTGTGCTCCAAGATCCGCGGCTCCCCACTGCACAGGCAGGACGGACACAGGGAAAACAAACATGAAAACAACGGACTCTTATCCGGGGCAGAGCACGAGCAATCCCCACGGAGACATCTCATGATCTGCGGAGCCCTCCCATGCATCTCCCTGCAGCCCCCCTTCCCAGGCAGGGCAGGTTCCGACGGGCGGGCGAGGGAGCCGCGCTCGCTCCAAGATGATTTCAGAGTTTCCTTCGATAAGGGCGCAGCGGGGCTGGGCAGGGGGCCAGCTGAGTCACACTGCACGCCAGGGAGGGATCGCCGACGGCTTTCCAGCGATCCGAAGTGGTTTGGTGAGGGGAGGAATGCAGACCCCTCCTGATCCAGGCTGGGAGATGATGCCGGCGTGGACATGGTCTCTCCTGCACCAGCTGGCACCTCCCGGGAGGCTCCTGGGCACTGTCAACCTGACCGACAGTGGGACAGCCTGACCTGCAGAGCACACTTAGGGGGGCTTTGCCAAGAGCTACCCCCACTCTGGGCACGTCTGGCTTTGTGCTTCCACCTCAAAGGGTCCCCCAATGCTCTGCAAATCACTTGTTCATCCTGTGATGGAACAGGAACAGATTGTGTCCCTTGTTCTCCATTCTCACAGCTACAAAGTTTAGTAACATTAGTAAATCTATTCTTGTTCTAAGCATCCCCCAGGATCTTCAAAATCAGGCTTGGCTGGGGGAATGGCATAAAAAGAAGAGGGATCAGACTGAGGGAGCAACTGACTTCTGGGCTGTACTGATATTTATAGACTTTATCTCAGGCTGTTCTGCTGCTCTTATCATCACTTGAACAACTCATGACCACATGTTCACCTGCATGGAGAATTTGGTGAGAAGAAAGGACACGGGGCAGAGAGGCCAGGTTTGAATGTGTCCCAGGAGGAAACAGCCAGCAGGGCCTGGGATTCCCACTCCCAGTGGAGCAGCTGGGCCAGGGGCACTGAGGAGGCTGTGAGACACAACACAGGCCAGTGTGGACAATCCACCATCCCCAGAACAGAAACAACAAGCTTCCAAAAGCTTTCTCATTCACCCGCATCAGAACCTGACAGCAGATTTACGTGTTTGGAAGGTTCGCTTACTGCTGAGTAAGGAAAAATAACTGCTGCCTCCTGAGCTTCTCCAGCACTTCCAAAGCTGCTGCATTTTGGAGCTCAGTACCTGCAAATGGCACTGATTGTCCACCAGAGATTTTTTTTTCCATGAACCCACAGTTCTCCAAACCTCTCTGTTCCTGCCAGGCAGTGCCACACAGCAGCACTCTGGACACTGCAGCCCCCACAGCAGCACCTGCCCCTCTGTCTCTGGAGAACAGCCCAGCCTAGCACTGAATGCTGTCCCTGCATCCCAGATCCGTGGCTGGGCAGCCAGGGATCAGTGCCAGATCCACTGGAAGTGTGGGCAGGATGATGCAGTGTGGCCAGGATGTGCCACAGGTGTCTGTCTGTGCTGCAGCAGAACAGAGTGGGCACAGCACTGTCACTCCACAGAGCCAGCCTGGCACCCACCAGGACAGAAGCCACCTGTGAAAAGCCTGGGAACAAGCATGGGATGCCACATCTGTAGTTACCAGCGTGCCACCAACAGCATTAGGAAATAAATTGTTCCAACAATACCTCAAGAAAAAAGCCAGAAAAGCTGAGTCTTCAGTGACTCAAGAGGAAACTCTTAGGTCAGCAGCAGGGCTGCTGTGAGCTGTGGGCTGTGAGACACACAGAACATGGATAACACCCCACGTCCTCCCAGGGAAGGAGTCAGAAAAGGCAGGAGAAGGTGGATGAAAAGCTCCCTGCATGCCTCATGTGCAGCACAAGAAAAAATATCCTTAAACACATGCAAATGNACCATCCCCAGAACAGAAACAACAAGCTTCCAAAAGCTTTCTCATTCACCCGCATCAGAACCTGACAGCAGATTTACGTGTTTGGAAGGTTCGCTTACTGCTGAGTAAGGAAAAATAACTGCTGCCTCCTGAGCTTCTCCAGCACTTCCAAAGCTGCTGCATTTTGGAGCTCAGTACCTGCAAATGGCACTGATTGTCCACCAGAGATTTTTTTTTCCATGAACCCACAGTTCTCCAAACCTCTCTGTTCCTGCCAGGCAGTGCCACACAGCAGCACTCTGGACACTGCAGCCCCCACAGCAGCACCTGCCCCTCTGTCTCTGGAGAACAGCCCAGCCTAGCACTGAATGCTGTCCCTGCATCCCAGATCCGTGGCTGGGCAGCCAGGGATCAGTACCAGATCCACTGGAAGTGTGGGCAGGATGATGCAGTGTGGCCAGGATGTGCCACAGGTGTCTGTCTGTGCTGCAGCAGAACAGAGTGGGCACAGCACTGTCACTCCACAGAGCCAGCCTGGCACCCACCAGGACAGAAGCCACCTGTGAAAAGCCTGGGAACAAGCATGGGATGCCACATCTGTAGTTACCAGCGTGCCACCAACAGCATTAGGAAATAAATTGTTCCAACAATACCTCAAGAAAAAAGCCAGAAAAGCTGAGTCTTCAGTGACTCAAGAGGAAACTCTTAGGTCAGCAGCAGGGCTGCTGTGAGCTGTGGGCTGTGAGACACACAGAACATGGATAACACCCCACGTCCTCCCAGGGAAGGAGTCAGAAAAGGCAGGAGAAGGTGGATGAAAAGCTCCCTGCATGCCTCATGTGCAGCACAAGAAAAAATATCCTTAAACACATGCAAATGTCTTCACCTCTTGTCCCGGCCCCTTGTGCTGCTGTACACAGTCAAGTCCTTGGGAAGCACATCTGGGCTGGGAAAAGCTATCACAAAATATTGCACATTGGTTTGTTTAAGCTGGACCAAGGCTGGCAGAGCCCTCCCACCAGCCCCTGAGCTGGCAGGGACAGGGCTGGCTTGGTGCCACTGCCAGCCACCCCTGCCCACATTCCTGTTCTGGGCTTCCTAAAACAAAACAAGCCCTGGGTACAACTGGGCATGGATGGAGAAGCTGTAACCAGCAGAAGTTCCTGGGGGGAGTCTGGGGAGCTCAGGACTGCAGCAGGGAGGGTGTGAGGGACAAGGAGCCAGGCCTGGGGCTGTCACAGCACAGCCAAACCATCCTGTGCCCAGCCTGGCTCCTCAGCCACTGGCACAGCAAACACAACAGTGACAGAGAGGAAACAGGGGGAGCAAAACCCAGCAAACACATCCCTGAGCCCCAGAATACGGGGTGGGATCTGCCTTGCAGCTGGATCTGGTAGATCCTGTGCTGGCCCCTCATCTCTCCTGCCTGCACTGAGGATACANTGTCACAGCACAGCCAAACCATCCTGTGCCCAGCCTGGCTCCTCAGCCACTGGCACAGCAAACACAACAGTGACAGAGAGGAAACAGGGGGAGCAAAACCCAGCAAACACATCCCTGAGCCCCAGAATACGGGGTGGGATCTGCCTTGCAGCTGGATCTGGTAGATCCTGTGCTGGCCCCTCATCTCTCCTGCCTGCACTGAGGATACAGCTCTGGCGCTGGGGGTGAGTTGGCTTTTGGGAGGGTTTTTGTTCTTTTGTCTGCTATTGTGTTTTAGACTCCAGTTAAAGCGTGTCTGGTTTAGATTTGCACCAACTGGGGCCCTGGTCGTGTGCTCAGAGCTTGCAGCCCAGGAGCAGGAGCTGCTTCCTCAGCAGCTGTTGGCTGCAGAGACCCCTCTGCCCACCTCTGCTGAGGATGCCTGCAGGATGCTCCCAGGGAGAGCTGGGATCTGGCTCTGGGTGTGTGATGTCTTTTGAGACAATTAGAGCTGCGAAACTAGGAGACAATTTTACAAGTTACCAGCAGTAACTGGTGCCCTTACTGGCTGAAATCCCCAGTGAGGATGAGGAATTGCAGCAAGGAGATGGTAAGGACAAGAGATCACATTATTGCTGGAGGAGAGTGATGCATTTTCCCGCAGGTCATTTCCCCCCTGCTCCATACTGTCTCATGGCTAAGCTTTCTGGGACAGGACATTGTCACTACAGCACCCCAATGCCCAGCTGTGCCTCCCAGCAAGGCTGATGCTTGGCTGGAGAGCTGCAGCCTTTCCTGGTGTGGGATAGATTGCTTCTTCTTCCCCATTTTCCAGAGGAGCTTTAGGGTTGTTAGGACACTGTCCCCAGGATCTGGTTGTAACATAGTGCAGGAACAGATCCCAGCCATTGTGCCCACAGCCTTCCCATAAACCAGGACATGGGGTTCAGGGGAACTGGGCAGACAGGCTACTCTGGGTGGCTTCAATCCCATTAAAATAACCTGTTCCAATGCCATGCTGCTTCCCACGCTCCACAGCATTAAACCCCCAGGCACCACATCCAACAACAGCACAGAAACCTGCCCAGAACAGGTCTGCCATGCTGAGGGACACAAGAGTTCCCTGAGGGGACAGGCCAGTTCCCACACACAGCGCTGTGGGACATGCAGGGATGGTGATGATGGCAGGACCCCATTTGTGGGGAAAAGCTCACACAGTCCCTACACATTCCTTTAGCACCTTATCCTTCAGAATGAAGTGCTCATAGCACTGGGGGAGACTGGGAACTGCCAGCACAGTCCCAGGCACGCTGCAGAGCTCCAGGCTGGACAGAAATCAAGTGCAAAACCACAGAGACAACATTTGCATGAGAACTCACAGCTCTTCGAGCTTCAAAGGACAATTTTCACCATCACAGCACTCACAGGTACTAATGAGAAAAGCCACCATCTGACATTTCTCCAGCTCTATTTAATTGGGATAGAAGATCAAAGGCAGGGGAAATAGGTGGATTTGCATTATCATTCACATAGCAGAGCACAGTGAGCAGGAGAGATTAAAGAAACTCACACTGATGCACAGAAAGGAACTGCTACAAAGCAGCCATTCCCAGAGCTATAGCAATGCCATGGAGTCACAACATGGAGACACCCTGGTGGCCTAGAGCCTGTGCCCTGGGAGAGGCTCCTTTGTCACACCAGTGCTGGCCGTGGCGAGCTCTGTGCATGGACAAACTGCTGTTGGAGCCGAATCCCCAGTGCCCACATCAGGTCCTGATCCTGGCTATCCCAAGGGGATGGGCACCAACACAAAGGGACAGACACGTCCCAGTCCCTCTCCCTTCCTGACCAGGGAAAGGCTGGGGTGGTCTCAGCACTGCCAGTACAACGTGTGGGATCAGCATCATCCCTTGGTACTGCCAGCAACTCTCCGTACTCCTGGCACGAAAAACAAGGGATGAAGCCAACTTCACAACAAAAATAATTTCCATTTCTGACTCAAAGTATTATTTTCTATTACTGGCTTTCACACCCAAGCCTGTTACAAATGGAACAATAGTATTCTCTGCTTTTGTCAGTTTAATTCCCCACTTGGCAACATCGAATACTTTGTTTCCTTATGGTGTCCCCTGTAGTTGTGACTGCTCAGCTGTTGGAGGGGTGCCAGCCAACAAGAGAAAATACCACACTCAAAGGCAGCACTGGAAGCGCTGTGACTGCAGGATGACCTTCCCTAGGATATGGTGGGATGCAGGTCCCTGGAAGAGCTTCACCCCGGAATTTTATTTGTTTGAGCTGGTGACACATCACTTGGGTGGAGGGAATGGAACCAGTTTCTCTTAATCCATGAAAGGCCCAAGGATTTTAAAGCCACCTAAAGCACCCTCCTTATTCAGATAACCTGGCCTTGAATACTTCCAGGGATGGGGAAGCTACAGCTTCTCTGGGCAACCTCTGCCAGAGCCTCACCACCCTCACAGGGAAAGAATTTCTCCCCATTATCCCATCTTAATTCTGCTCTCTTTCAGTTTGAAACCATTCCCCATTGTCCTGTCATTCCATCCCTTCTCCAAAGTCCCTCCCCACCTTTCTTGTAGGCCCCTTCAGGTACTTCACTCTATCCTCATTGGATCTCTCTCTCCTGATGGCACCACCACCACTTTTGCATCCCAGCAGCTGAGGGATCCACCCCACCCTGTCAAGTGGCACAGAGGGATGGTCAGCCATGGCTGTTTGAGTGGACATTGCGATCTGCCAGCTGGTTGTGGTGAGGCCATGGCCAGTGAGTGTCCCAGATTCCCAGCCACAGCTCCACATGGACAGGATTCAGAGATACATCTATTTTTTTAAAGTTATCTTTTAGCTGAACACAGGGTGCTGGTGGAAGCCCAGGCAGGATTGTCCCCAGCACCTCCCTGGCAGCCTGCTGGATCAGCTACAAAAACACCCCACAGCATTTCAGGCAAGCCCTGGAGGTTCTCAGTACTGTCTGGGTGTGCTCTGCTTTCTTCTGCTTCTGCCCTTCCTCCCTGGCCAGTCTTCCTGGGCTGGGTCTGCTGACCCAGCAAAATCCCTCACATCCCTGTGCACTGCAAACACTGAAAAGGGAAATGGTTTTGAACAAAGTGATGAAGAAAAGTATTTCCATTAGCAAGCACATTTGTTTTAATCCCTCTGATTTCCATTTTGCAGTTGTGGTGGATTTCTTTTGTTTTTGTTTTTGTTTTTTTTTTTCCCCCTGGACTGTGCAGAGACTTGGGGTTTTGTACCCACGTTAGGTCTCTCAGCCCTGTGACGTCGGCAGTTTCAGTCACACCAGCTTTTGTCTCTGCTGCTTCCAGATGGACAAACATGGGCTATTCCAGCCACAGCCTCGATAACAAGGAAGCTCTGAATTATTCTGAACAAAAGGGCAGCAGCTAAACCTATTAACACCAACTGAAACCAGACAGCTGGCAGGAAAACCGTGTGTGACCAGCGTGGATTGTTTGTGTCCCTCCACTGCCCCTGTGGATTGTCTATTGGCCTGGGCCTGGATTATACTGCATCAATAACAGCAGAAAATCATGGAATCATTTGGGCTGGAAAAGATCTTTGAGATCATGGAGTCCAGGAAGGCGTGGGAGAAGACACAGGGAAGGTGTGTATCCACGGCAGTGGGTAGGGAGAACAAACCTAAGCAGTCAGAAGGTCACTGTCAAACACGTGGGACTTGGTGGTTTCAGGTGACACAACCTGGCCCAGGTGCTCCGCTGATCTGTCAGCACTTCTGAACGGCCGCCTCCCACAAAGTCGACATTGAAATCGACATTTCATTGGGAAAAACGCTCACCGTGATTTAGAGGAATGACAGAACACCGACAACAAAAGGAGGAGGTAGAGCAGGGCGCGGGAGGGCCGCTCTCATGCTCACAGCGGGACCCAGCGATGAACCCGCCACGCTCCCCCCGAGCTCGGGGGTGCAGGATAACGGAGCACCTTCCCGAACGGGGATCACTCTTCCCAAACCAGTAGGATGATGCCTGGGAAGGCTCGG
>WEIU01017743.1:0-25548 GCA_013389925.1 Aegithalos caudatus
GCAGAGACCCAAACTGCAACATAATACTCTGGAATTAAATTGCTGTTTCCTTGGAAGACAAAGCGAATGTTTTGCTCTGAGAACATTCATTGTGCAATGCATTAAATGAGTGAGAGAAAGAAGAGTACTGAAATAGGAAAAGGGATACTCGTTCAAGGTAGTATTGATTTGGTTTTATTTACACATTCTAGAAATGTCAGGCTTAGGTTAAAAAAGGTTGGAAATAGGTCTGCACGGTGAACACAAAAATCAGGAAGCCGAAGTGTAAGTTTTTGTCTATCTAAACTCTGTGTTTGTGTGACTGCAGCTCTGCCACTATTGCTTTGCTCTGAACTAAAAAAAAAAAAAAAAAATCTTACTGTTCCTTCTGACATTGCAGTGCCATGGGGCTCACATTTCCTTTGGATGTATATATGTTGCATCTGAATGAATAGACACCTTGATTTTTATTTTTGTTTTTCATTTTGTCCAACTGCTTTTCCTTTAATTGAGCTTTTAAGATGATTTTTACATAATTCCTAATACCATTGTGTACACTTAAGGTTCATCTTTTAATTTCAATCCAAAGAAGCCTCAGGGTTTTTTGCCTGCAAAAATTTGTATGAAGCGACAGCAGCTCTTCATGCTTCAAAAGTTGTAATTACCAATACAGCTCTCCACTATTTCAGCAAGAGAAATGTCAGTTTTGCTTTTCACTGGTGCCAGCTGCTTACTTAAGTTCAGTCAGTCTTCTGTTGGATAAAAATTAAATAGACATGTTGGTAGCAAGTCACACAGTGTGTCCATCACCTTGAACAGGGGCAGTGAGATTGTCAATGAGATTTTGATTTGACAGAGGACTCTTGTATAACACAGGATCCTTGTTGAAAACAACATGTAATGCAGAGTTGTTTCATTTGCATTGAGATATCAGCAACTGAGGCTATTCTGGTCCAATGATCAACACTGCTGAGGAAGAAAGAACTTGTGGAAAAACTGTCATCCACTTTTCTTTATAAATTAATGATTTTGAGCTCCTTAAGTTATCCATTGCATATATTTACAAGCATGACTATATGAACTAAACAATCCACTAACTTCAGAAGGGAAAAATCTAGGAAGGATGTTTATTGTCTTAGGGAATAACTTGACAGATATACATCTAAACTATCCCAGACAAGCAAGCTCTTGCATGCAGCCTCATGAATTAGGATAAAGTTTATTCCTACAGTCTTTGACTGTGCAAGATTTTAACACACTCTAGATCAAACAAAACCTATCTTATTAGAAAACAGCTGTAGTAGAACTAAGATTTTATACCTTTGAATGAATAGTTGTTGGAACGGCTTTTACCTAGAGACTATGCTGTATCTCAATTCCCTTCTCCTTCCACAGAATAATTCCTTGTGTATATAAAAACCCCAAAACAAACAGAGAGAGAGAATAAGCTGATAAATATGATTCTGATCCTCATGCTCTGTCACAGCAAACATTACTATTCTGTTCTTATTACTGCCAGCCATGTACATTGTTAGATGTAGGGCTTGAAGTGATGATGTCAGATATTCCCAGAATCGCTCACCTTTAGGGAGTGCAGTGTCCTGTAATGATGTGCATGAGGCCAAGGAGGGAATTGAATCCATTTGTGTCAGCTTCTCTAGAAGTGCTTGTCAAAGGGATGATCCCTTTTCCCAAAGGTTTGGGATTTCTGTACACAATCTCCCACAGAAGTCTGTATATGGGAAAGCAAAAATAATGAACTCATTCCTTGTACCTGTTTCCCCCCAAGGTCACCTGAGTGTCCCTGTCTGAGAGGTCCCTTGCTATTGCACAAATGTAGAAAATGGATGATTTCTCTTGTGTTTTTCTCATGGACTGTATCCCCTTTGTGTTGTTGATGGGTGTTTAGTGTCAGTCCCTTCTAGAGAGGATAAATCAAACATTATACATGATGAATGTTCACCACCCAGTTGATGAGCTGGTAGCATGTGTTCAGGTGCACTGCCACGAGGGCCAGTGCAGAGCAGCCAATTTTCACTGTAGATTAAATCTACCCCCTCAAGTCATGAATGCCTTTGCAAGTTAACCAAATATTAAGCTCCACTAGAAGCAGGAAATCTGGATGCAGAGGCATTCAAAGATTTGAAATACGGACTCCCTTATGTCGTATCACCAAAATAAGAAGCTCTGTACATTGTTGAAACAAATTGCTTATGTAGCAACTATTTTGAACCTCAGTTTGAGATTTAGCAAGCTCTGTTTAAAAAATAACTCTGTAGGTATGCTGAGGTCCTTTCCTGACTGAACTTTTTTTTTAAACAAGACCAGGAATATTCTACCCTCTTTGTGACAAGTGTGGATCATTGGAAAGCAGCTCTTTGAATCAGCATTCAAAATTTTTTACCTTTCATTTGATTTGTGAGCTATGACATGAGTAAATTGGGATATTTTCTTTTCTCCCCTGTAAAATGTTCTCTAATAATTTTGCTTTGCTGGTGGCTCTTTTCATGGTTTGATCAAGTGATTAGCCTTCTTTATTATTTAAGAAATAATAGAAACCTTTTCTTCTAATAGCGCTTCCAGGAAGAGAAGCTCACCTGAGCAGTGGCCTGCACAAGAAAAAAAAAAAAAGAAATTAGATTTCCCATATTGAAAAGCTATATAATATAAATATTTTATTTTGACTAGGAAAAATACATTCATACCTAATATTCCTCATGTATTTTATAGTCTAGCCAGTCCTGGATGGCATTCTCTTTCTCTGGCTCCCCATCAAATTCCAGAATATTAAAGAGTGTGTTGGAAATAATGTTAGTTTGTGCCTTGCATTGAAAAAGATTCTCTCCACAGAATTGTCAATAAATTATGTCACCCATCTCAGTGCACTTTCTACTTTACATCTTTCATACAACTTGTTTCTAAAAATGGCATCGCAAGCTCTTATTTATTTACAAGACCATCTGGATGGTTGATGTGTAAAAGAACTTTGAAATTTGTAAGCATGAATTAATTAAAGACAAAGTTCTGCTTCATTGGGTGCATGTTTCTTGCTTTTCCATATATCATGCTTTACAAAACCATAGAAAATACAGTGAATTTCATAGGTAAATCTGGTTTTAATTTAAAAAAAAACCAAACCCACACCAACTTTAAATTGTGGTAAATAGGGAATGAAATCTAGATGTTCATGAGAGGCAAAGTATTTCAAAATGATGTTCCATTATGTGTTTCCGTGGCTCATCCCATGCTGTTGCTGTCTCATGTCTACGTTAGAGATAATTTTGTGCTTTATAGTTGCAAAATTCCTTTAATTGATGGAAATTCTAAAAATGTTGATGGACTGGGACAAGAAGAGGGAGGAGGAAACATGAAACTGGAATAAATAAGAGATACATTCATGCTGGCTGATTTGAGTAGGAGGGACGGGAAACTTTAGGGTATTGGATGATCTGGAAAGAAAATTTCAGCAGTGCTTGGATGAGGAAAGGGGAAGTAGAATAGAAATAATGAAAACTGCAGAAGAAAATGAGATTAGAACAAAGAACCAGAGAAAAGAGAGAAGAAGTGCATTAGGGATGTAGTGGCATCCCTAAAAATCCCAATTTTGCTGGGATGAAAAAATGAACATATTAAATAAAGTTTGTTTGAGAGGTGAAATGACATTAGGCATCTTCTACCTTCCTTTCCAGTCCAGACAGGAAATACCTGTGACAACCTCCAGCCAGAACATACCTTTCTCAGCAAGGTTATTTTGTGAGGAAGTTGACAACCTACTGTTTTTATTGCATGATACAAAAGTACATCTTTAATGTATCTGGTGGGGTGCTGTCTGGAGCAGCCTTGTTGATCATCTACGTGCATATAGATATGACATGATGTAATTAAACCCCTGTTATTCACAGTCTTTAAAAGTGAATATTATGCACAGGCTTCTTTCCTGTTGTTTGTTCAATGTCAAATTAGCTCTCTTGTCCATATGCATTATGGAATTGCTTGTAATTAAATAAGCATGTACTGTATTCCCATCAAACTGCTGTCTACTGGGGTGCTTTGCAGCTAAATCAGGGCTGGGAACATGCCTTGGATTTAAAT
Organism: Aegithalos caudatus; assembly: GCA_013389925.1. NCBI lineage: Eukaryota > Metazoa > Chordata > Aves > Passeriformes > Aegithalidae > Aegithalos > Aegithalos caudatus. Next base: position 4,072 of record WEIU01017743.1, read on the forward strand.
CAGGAGTAGGGAGGAAAGCTGTGATCTGCAGGACAATAACACAATTGAAGTTGGAAGCACAGTAAATGAGGCAAGGATTTAAAAGATTAAATGTGACCTAGTGGTAAGATGTGGTGGGCTGGATTTTGTCCAGTGATTGCTCAGACTAAGTTATGACAGAATGCCAAGCTTGGCCTTTTATGCTAAATGTAGATACGGAGACTTTCAGAGCCAGGCTACACAGCAATTTGGATTCAAACCAAAAAAATCCTAAATTCATTCAAATTCCTTCTTTATTACCTTGATCACTTGACCCACAGTTTTCACAGTTAGCCACTCAGTGGTCTTCCTCTCCTGTATATTTACTTTTTGGCTCTTCAGATCCATTCTGGACTTGCAGTTGTAGCTGCAATTAGAGTTACAGTTAAAAGTGTACTGAGACAATTACAGTTGTAGTTGCAATAAAAGAACAGATATACATCAAACTGGTTAGTCTTGATAAAATTAGGCCTTATTGCAATGTGATTAAAAGTTTCCAATTTATAGTTTCTATTTTAATCTTTCTTAATGCATCCATCTGTCAGATACAAAAAAAATATATTGAAATGTACCACACACTGGTAGCTGAAGCAAGGATTTAAGCCCAAAGCCCTCAAAGAAACCAATTATTCTTCCTTGAACTCCAAGTTTGGGTGGTGTAAGGTCAAAAACATACGAGGTCAAAAATGAAACTAAACCCCCAAAATACCAGGGGCAGGATCGTGATCTATTCCAGGGGGTCACAGGATAATTGCGGTTGGAAGGGCCTTCTGCTCATACTGGTAAAATGCTGAAGTGTTTCTTCGTGGCCATTCTGAATCTCTCTCATTTTGACCCCAGCCTGGGATCTGTTGCCATCCCACCACCTCCTGCTGTGAAGAGGCTCACATTCTCTTTGGGGTTCCTTTCTCTTTCATTGTCTGTTGAGATTCATTTCAGAGGTAGAAGAATTGGCCCTATTTGCAGGCACAGAGCTATGTAAAGCAAATTTTACCAGGGCTTTGCCACTCTAAGAGGTGTGGGGAGAACATGCAGCAGAATCTTGCAGTCTTTTTAATTGTGCTCATTGTCATCTCAATTAGTTATTTTGTGCCAAGAGGAATAACTGCATTTTACTTCAAAGGGATAAAAAAGAATATTAGCACTTAAGCAGAGAGAGAGTTATGCATCCTGAGTCTAAAATAAGAGCAGCAGATATTCTTTTCTGATGATCCTGTGACCTGCTCCTCATTCATTCCCATGTGTGCTGCCAGAGTTCTTGTTAATTTTAGTTCTTAGACTGGAGCTTGCCCAGCTGCATTATGAAGAAGAAAAAGGGCTTTTTTTTTCTACTTGAAAGTGAATGATCATAAGAACTCGAGCAACCTGATTATCTTTAAAAAATATTTCTGCTAAGGATTTTTTAAACCCACCCTGTTATTGACTAAATTTCTGAAATAGTCAATAGTTCAAACTTAACAAAATGCAGCAATTCTTAGAATACTGCATGAAGCAATGAAGAGTAATAGCTGTTTCTCCCGAAAGAAAAAAAAGTCAATGAGAATGTCAGTTAATTTTATACATTCAATGGTTTTGAAATCTTACCCTGTGAGTGTTTCCAATGACAAGTCTGTTCAGTAAAACAATAAACTTTTTTGTTCATGTGAGGATGGGGGAGACTCACTCCTCGTTCCTCAGCCTATAATTTTATCTCTTCGGTCAGATCAATTGGCTACATAGATTTTCCATAATGCAGAAGTGCTTCTGCAGAATTAACTTTGTCTGCAGAAATTTTTCTTATTTTGCTTTGGTTGGTTGGTTGTTGCTTATAAATATATATCTGAGTGAGGAGACTTTTTCCTTTTGTTCTTCTCCTTGCTCTCCCTCCCTGTTTCCTGTGGTTGCTTGAGGTTTTCTGAGGACAGAGGGTCTGATTCAGAGTCTTCTGAGGTGAGGAGAAGCATTTGAAGATTGTCACCTTGTTCTTTTGCTGTTCTTTGTAGCCTTCTGATTGTTTACATATTTGGGAGTCAGTTTCTCATGAATTTTCTATAAACAATACTATTGTTGACATTCTTCCAGTTAGGAGGGACAATTGATGGACACCTTTTCAGACCAGTGGAATTGAAGAGGTTGAACCTCTGTCTTCCAATGTGGTCCATTTCTGTGAAATGTATATAAGGTGAAATCAAAAAAGTAAACTCCTCTTTTTCTCCTCTTGCTCCGACTCTGGCATCTCTGTTGCGTCTCTCTGTAGCGTTACAGCATCTGAAGATGTATTGCAGTGGGCTCAAAATCTTAAATAAGTTGACACTTAAAAAAAATAACAACTGGAATGATAAGAATAATTTACTGGCTTGAAGACTTTATAATGAAAATTGTCAATAAAAAAGAAAGGGGAAGAAAGTGTTATCCTGCCTGCAATTAATAGATTTAGGCCTAGGTAGAAGGTAATGTCTTTATACAGAATAGAGTTTATTTTTAAGTTTTGGCTGAACTTGGGCTTAAATTTGCCCAAGTGCCATGATCCTGTTGTTCTCTGCTGGTTTTATGTGGTCTCTCACTCACACGAGCATCATCATTGTGTCACTTTAACAGAAAAACTGGGTTTTATGCTGTCCTTGACAATTGGTTATGCACTATTTACCATTTTAATATACTATTTATGGCCCCCTCTCCCCCTGCATTCAGCTGTGCAGTGCTCCAGCACAGTCCTGTGCTCCTGGGAAATCACCCTCCCTGCCCTCTCTAAAACAGGAACAGGCACAGCAGGTGATGATTTGGGAAAGGAAGCTCACTATGATAATTTTCCCTGGGAAAAAACAAACAAACAAAAAAAAAAACCAAAAAAACCCCAAACAAACAAACAAACAAAAACCCACAAAAAAACCAACCAAACAAAAAAAGAACCAAAAAAACAAAACAAAACAAAACAAAAACCTGAGGGATTTTATGGAAGTGGGCTGTTTCAAAGGTTTCTCCATGACTTAATTTTCTGCTGGAGTTGAACAGGGGAGGATTGGTTGTTCAGAATTGGATTTTTGCTCTGTCTAATGAGAATTTGGATGCAAATATTAAAGCAGCTCTAGGCTTGATTCTCACAAATAGCAACATCCCACACAGGCCTGTTCTGGAAGAATTTTCTGGGGTGGTTTTGTTGTTGTTGTTGTTGTTGTTGTTGTTGTTGTTGTTGTTGTTGTTGTTGTTGTTGTTGTTGTTGTTGTTGTTGTTGTTTTCAGAATTTCAACTCATTTATGATTCAGTATTATGATATTTTGATAGTTCACATATTTTTACTCTATCTTCTTGTCATTTATCCTAAAAACTGAGCTTCAGTTTAGAATGTATGTTAATACAATCAGTTGGAAAATGTTGTCTCATAAAAGTCTAGTGAAACAAACAATTTACTGCTCCTTGGATTTTCTGAAGAGATGTTTATTTAAAACCAAAACCTAATATGGAACCAAGTGAGCTGGTGTTAAAGGAACAGTAGCATACAGGATTTGCTTTTTCAGTTTTTAAGTTCATAAACCCTGTTGCTACTGAATATAATAAAAGGCCAGATTAAAACACAAATACATTATAAGTTAATACACTGATAAATAGGGAGGAATTATAATCTTATTAATAAATATTAATCTTAACCAATAAATATATCAATAATGTAATCAATTTTTATCTATCAACTGGATGGATAAAAAGTTTGTTGCACAAGGAAAATTTTCAGAAAATATTTTAAAAATTCAAAAATCAACTAAGTAGTATATAATTTTGAGAAACTTTGTGTTTTATTGCCAGAATATCAGTTATTCAGATGAATTATTTCTATTTTCCTACAGACAGTTATAATACTCTGTTATGATCAGATTTTTTTTCTGAGATGATGCTTTCCAAACATTCTGTTCTTTAATTTATTCTGCTCCAGCTGAAGATAAGTTTATGTGGCAGATGCGTTGTTGGAGCTAGGGACATCCTCTGCAGTTTCATGCCTGATTTTTACCTCTGTGAAACAACAATCATCTGTGTAGAGCACAGTCTCCATTTTTACTTTCTTCTGGTCTAACTGAATTGATGGTAAGCAGTCTTCCCTTCTCGCTGCTGTTTATTGGTGAAGAACAATATATAATTTGTTTTTATAGGGCTTATATAATGAGCTAAATAGTCCGACACAAAGTACAAATTTATACTGGAAAGCAGATTTTCTTTTCTATTTAATCTTTTGATTTATTTGTCCTGTTCTTTACCTCTTCTCTCTTTGTCTATGCTACAGTAGTACTTTCAAAACAAGTAAGACACTTGTTGAATGTAGCATAAAAGCAAAATTAATATTTAAAGAACAACAATCAGTGACATCTACACCAGGACACACTTAAAATGATTCAAACACTATGTTGTGTAAATTTTCTCATGATTTTTTAAAAATTAAAATGCTAAGGAAATTTCTATTACTGTGAAACTAGAAGCATCTTGGAGAAGGTGACGAGGGAAGATGCTGGAATTGAAAGATTTCTCAACATTTGATGGAAAAATGGCACCTAACATATATAATTCCACTATTTTTGTGAAGTTCTTCCATAATTAATTCTGTCCATTTGCTTCTCTTATGGCACAGCAGATTGTGGCAGAATTTACTGAATTCAAACGTAGCAAAACCACTAACTGCTGATATTTTGATGAATGTGCAACTGCCCTTTCCTGTAACATCTCAGTCGGACTGCTGCTCTGTTAAACTTTGGGAGAAAGAGAAAATTCCTGCATGGACATGGCTCTCTACATTAGACCACATTCTATCTCTTAAACTCAAAAGGACCCTTTACTCTGTGCAGGGGAATTACACCTGAGTGAGTGTGCAGGCTCAGGTTTTAGTGTTCCCTCCAGATAATGCTTCTTGGCTGAAAGTGCTGGCAAATCCAGACCCTTCAGCAGCCACAGAAAGGCAGAGAGGACTCCAAAGCTGATACACAGCAGCAGAAAGGGCTCTAAAGCTGGTACAGAGCAGCCTCTTTCTTTCCAATCCTGCCTCATTTGTGTTTGACAGGAGGGAGTCTTGCCCCTCCTAACTGGAGAGTCGCCTGTCAGACACAAGGGTTAGAGGTCACCCCTTATCATTCCTGGCTATCAATTGAAAGTTTGCAGAGGGCTTCTGGCAGCATATTTTTGTTTCTTCTTTATTGCTGAAAATGTGAGAAATGGATCACAATAAAGCCTCCTGGTATATGAAGGGAAGAACAATGTCACCAAGTGCTGATTCTGTCATTCCTGAGGTTTTGTTCAGATACATTTGTCATCCCCATTCAAACTTGACTGCTAAAAGAAGGTGGGAGGAGAATATCTGCGGTAAATATCTGTAATTTAGTACTGTAGTTTGTGAAAAAGGATTTTAAAAAAAGTTATTTATTTTCTAGCACAGTACTTCCCTCATACTTCAGTCCCTATCAAGCACTGGTGCAATGTGGGATAGTCTGTTCTAGGATGAGGGTTCAAAATGCTGAATAAAGTTAGATTATTCAGTTTATTTTCAAGTATGCTTTTCTCACACATCAGTTTACATCAGCCATCCCTTCATCCACAACCATATTTCTTCCATCTGGATGTGAAGTAAGCAGTAGTATTGCTTTGGGGCATTTTTCTGCCCAGAAATTTAATTCAGGAGCAGAGTTTATTTTGAGCACTCACAAAACCAGATTTGTTATCCCAGTAAAGTCATGGTTTCCTTGAGGTTTATGCATAATCCCAGACTGGTTTTATCAAACGTTTATGTTGTTTCACCACAGTCCTGAGCACCTTAAAACATCTGAAGGACATATCCTGTGGCTGCTGCTAGGATGTTAGCCTGGGAAACCCTGAGCAGAGTTCAGGGGGCACAGAAGGACACCTGTTTTGTCATTAATTTTGGGTTTAAACAAGCCAGGAGAAGTGCTGTAAAAAAAAAAAAAAANTCATATATTTTTGTATATTGAGACACTTGTTGTAGACAAATGCTGCTAGAAAGCTCAATTTCTTTGGCCAAAGTTAATTTTACAACTTAATTGTACAAGGTGGAAAACAACCTACTGCTAAAGAACATCTCCCCACTTCTCTTTTGATAGTAAGTACCCAAAACCTGCACCTAATTTTAGACAAATAATGAAGTTTAATCTTGTAGCCTTATTGAACAAATATTTGTCTTTATAGTAAAGTTTTCCTTTGGGTTCAAGGGGAAAGAAATTAACAGTGTGTACAAAGAGTGGAGTCCTTGTTTGGAAAGGGTCCAAAACCCTCTAACTCTCAGTTGTGAAAAGTTTAATTTAGCGTTTCCATGGATGTGTCATGCAGACATATCAGTCCTGCCGAAACTGTGGATGGAGATGTTCTGTGAAAGTCTTCCTCTCACTAGACGCTCAGTAACTCTTGAAAGAATCTGGGCTGCTCCCGACCTCAGTCAGAGTTGGAGATGCACAGGATGTTACCGGCCAGACTCTGCAGTCACTGAAGTTCTGAATTCAACCCATTTCACTGTGCTAAACACATCCCAATGAAGCTCCGATAAAGCAAGGGGAATGAGGTGTGAATTGCTCTTCTGAGACGAGGATTATCTGTGTTTTTCTTAGGAAACGGTCTGTCTGCTTTGACAGCCATGGGAATAAATCCTTAGGATACCTTCTCTGTCAAGAATCACTGTTGTTCAAAAATCTGTGGCTTTTCACTGAGAATAAAGTTTCTTCCTGAAAGTAAAGATTCAGAGTATCTGCCGTGATTGTCAGCTTTACAGATCACCCAGCCCAAAAAGAATGCTTAACTGCATGCATGGAGATTTCTGGTCAAGTGGATAAGAAAAATAATGCTTGTTTCTTTATTCATATTCTTTAAAATCACTCTTGACACTGGGACTGAACACTGAATCCAGACCCCACTGTCCTGGTGATTCCAGCTGTGGAATTATTAGTCCATGTTTGTAAAACACCCCCGTTTATCTAACTCTAAACTTGTGTCATGTCATTTACAAATAAGAAAAAAAGATTGATCTCCTCTTTGTGCTTTGAAAGAAAAGATGTTTCTTGAGACTCTAGAATATTTTGAGCCTGAGGAGAGTGCTGTAATTGCTAATTACTGCTGTATGTTAGCAGTGCTAATAAACATGTTTCTCAAGCCTATTACTGCTACTCAGGAGAACTCCAGGCCAGTAATAATATATCTAAGAATTTAAATAGACTGCTGAAGTGTTTATACAGAAAAGGTATTTTTGAAATGCAACAGCAACTTGCCACCATTTCATATTATACACAACAGCACAGGAAATTTAATCAAAAGAGCAAAATGTCAACAGAACAGCTGACAAGCTTTAAGGTATTCATGCTTTTCAAGCACAGAAAGTTCTCAACAGCAGTAGTCTCTCATACAAAGATTTATTCCCTCTGAAGACTTTTTTCATGGCTCATAAAGAGTGATGGATGAAGTTAATTTTTAGTTTAATCTCTTTCTTTTCAGTTCAGTAATTTCTTTGATACTTGGCAAAAAATTAGTGAGAATATAGAACCACTCACCAGTCATTAGTGATTGTGTGTTACAGACTGTGCACAGGCCACAACAGGTTGCATGACATTTTTGGAAAGTGGGAAGAAAGTTTTCCTTTCAGTATTTTTTTTTTAAGTGTCTTTTTAATATTTATTCTGCACAACATATATAGAACTTTTTTAAAGTGTGACAAATAAAGAGCATTGAACTGTGTGTCCGAAGTTTTGTTTTTCTTGGGTTTTATGTTCTAAAACCTCTGTATTATGCCATCTTTGCTTGGCACATTGCTCTTTAACTATGTTGCTGTACTTGAAACAGCAGAAAATGTCTTCTCAAGAAAGGCATGTTTTTCTTTAGCTCAGTGGACAATATTGAATAGGATCAGGGCCATGCTGATGGTCTATTCAGATTTACCATCTTGTATCCATGGCTGCTTTATGTTGGCTTAAGCATTAAAATCAACCATTTTTGCTTTCAAAAATGATTATGAATTCACGGCTTGCAATTAGGGAAGTTCATTGTATTTAGAACTTCCCAGCTGTTCTTTTTGAAGGAATCAGCTATTTTAATTAGTTTTCTTATCAGAATAGAGAAAAACAGTGGGAAAAAAGAGAAAACAGATATATGGGTAGGAGATAATTTTTATTCCTTTGAAGCACCACATTGAAAATTGGCCCCTCAAAAATTAGCTTGGATGAAGCAAAGCAGGAAATTACTTTTGGGCAAAGAGAGTGAAATTTCAGACTCAGCTTTGGCTGTGGAATGGGTGCACAGCTTCCTTCAGACCATTGAGGAGTCTTCTTGGGAGTGTCTCTGTATTGAAAATTACTCCAAAGATGTTAGAAGACACCTTTTTCCAAAGCCCCGATAACAAAGAAGGAATCAAAGAATCGTCGGCTCTCTTTTTCAAGGTTGTTTATTCTTTGTTATCTAATACATTCTCTCCTTGCCCTGCTGAGGTTATTGCAGCAGCTCAGATCATCGCTGACTGCTTGATGACCACACGACTGACTGGCCTTGGGGCGGCGTTAACTATACTACGTACTACATGTACTATATTTACGAAAGATTACGAATACCTATCACCTATGTTAGACAGTCTATCTCTATTTTAAACCAATCCAAAAATGCCACCATCACAGCAGAAGATGGAGGGGAAAAAGAAGAAGTCAGGGCACCACCCCAAATCCTCCATCTTGTCCCATTCACCTCCATTCTAAAAACCCAGATCTATAGAAATTTCACACAGTGATAACTACACTACTGTTTTTCCCACCTTGGTGGCTTGCAATTCCTCTCTCAATGTTGGAAGCCTTTCCCATGGACTGAAGTCAAACCTAGTCTCTTCCTGGGCTCTGTGCCAGGGTTTCCAACCCCTGTACAGATCCCAGACCCCCCTGTACAGGTATCAAACTCCCCTGTACAGGTATCAAATCTTCTTGCTCAGGTCCCTGACCTTGGACTCTGAGAGAGTCTGTGGTAAAGTCACCCATAGACCTTGACAAAAAGATTTTTCTTAGGTTGAAGTTACTGTGTTATACTTGTACATGCTGAAAGAGCCCATAAAAATGGTACATTTTCTTTAGGCTTGTGTTGCACTTGAGGAAAAATACAGAAAAACTGTAATTTTTAAGTCCAGGAAAAGCACTGAGCTAGAGGGATGCAATTAAAATCCATAGAACATTATAAATAAGGTGCATTTGTAACAGCAGAAATGTGAAGGATATTTAAATTATTTTTCTAAGAGATACCTGTGGTGTTGTAGCATCATTAATTCACTTTTTAATATATGAAATTCTTTTTTTCCCTAGGCCTAGTTCCATTCTGTTTATTTTTTCTAACTATGGCTAGAAGTAGCAACACAAATTATATGCAAAAAGGGTACTTTTGCTTTTTTTCTTACCTTTCTGTTTTGTTTTTATTGCTGGTGCTTTGCTTTTTTTTCCTGTTCAGCACAGTTCTTTGCAGCAAGGATTTGTCATGTGTCAGAAAATCACAGTCCAGGGCCCCATCAGTGCAGTGGATCCCTTGAACAAATGTCATTTATCTGTAGGAGCTTTAGCATCTGCTTTTCCTGTTTGGAGCTCTTGCTTAGCTCAATCACATCAAGAGCTTCAAAATAATGTGCGCTCCTGGACCTGACCATGCATAGCTGCAAGTACCGAAAGTAAAAGTTGCTTTTATTTTCTAATTATTCTTGCTATGGAATTATTGAACTGTTCTATAACTATTAAACTATTTAGTGAATCATTCCATCTACTGAATTCTAATTATTGAATTATTCAAACGATCCTAGATAGTACTATTCTATTTATTCTAATAAAACTGCATACATGAGGTCAGAGGTCTGTCCTAGGTGTAATATGTTATTTTTATTAATTTCTTAACTTATATCTCAAAAGGAATGTAATAAATGGGAGAAATCACTTGAAATTAAGGTGGAATTCTGAAAAGATTGCTGCAAAAGCCTGCTGGGTAGTGATAGTTGGCTAAACATCAATTTGTCATCACAAAAAAGGATGACACATTTATGCTGCTTGTGCAAAACTGAGCTTAGAAGGAGTTGGAGGGCTATGCCAGGTATCTTTACATGGATGAGGTGACAGCAGGAGATGGATAGTTGTTTCTTATTCTCTTTAAGTTGACTTTCTGGTTCAGTATTGCCTGGAACCTACTTTTGGTGCCTCTTTCCTAACACACAGAGCAGTATATAGAAATTGTCTTGTCTGAGCCTCATCAAAGTTCAAAGCACTGTTGCTGATCTTTTTTCTCTGGCAGCATTCTATCAGGGAAGATGGCTGTACACATCCTCTTCTGCTGTGCTGGAGGTTTTTTTAATTGGCCTGGCATTCTAGTCCCCTGTCAAAGCAGGCAGGAAGAACTTCTGCCTTGTAGACCCTTATCTTTATGTGTGTTCAATAATTTCCCCATTTTCTCACAAGATTTCTTAAAAGATCACAGCAGCCTAAAGATCACTGACACCAGCCTTTTAAGATTTTATTTTTATTCACAAGAATATTTAATCTTTTTCATTTTATACTTAAAAAGGGGTAACACTCCTATAATCATAATATTCATGGTAACAAGAAATGGTTGCATTTCATGGAATCATAAAATGGTCTGGGTTGAAAATGACCTTAAGGATTATCTTGTTCCAAACTCTCTGCCTTGGGCAGGGACACCTTTCACTAAAACAGGCTGCTGAGAGCCCCATCCAGCCTGGCCTTGAACACTTCCGGGGATGGGTTTGCCACAGCTGCTCCAGGTCATCTTCCAGTGTCTTCTCACATTCACATGAAGTTTTTTCCTATTATCTCATCTAAATCTATCTTCTTTTATTTAAAGTCATTCCCCGTTGTCCTATCACTGCATGCCCTTGTAAAAAGCTGCTTTCAGCCCCCCTTTAGATACTGGAAGGCCACAATGAGATCTCCCTGGAGCTACCTCTTCTCCAGGCTAGACAAACCCATTTTTTTCAGCCTGTCTCCATAGGAGAGGTGTTCCAGCTCCCTGATTGTTGTGGCCTTGCTCCAACAGGTTCACATTCTGTTTTTATTGGGTGTCCCAGATCTGGATGCAGAGCTCCAGGTGGGGACCTCACCAGAGCAGGATTCCCTCCCTTGTCCTGCTGCCCACAGTGCTCTGGATGCAGCCCAGGGCACATTTGACTTTCTGGGCTGGGATTGAACATTGCCAGGTCCTGTTGAGCTTCCTGTCAACCAACACCCCCAATTCCTTCTCCTCAGGCCTGTTCTCGACCCATTCTCAGCCCAGCCTGTGTTTGTGCTGGGCATTGCCCCAGCCCAGGTGCAGGACCTTGCTCTTGACCCTGATGAACTCCATGAGGTTCTCCCAAGTGTCTCCAGGCTGTCAGTGTCTCTCTGGATGGATCCCTGCCCTGTAGAGACTGCACACAGAATGTTGTATTGGCAAACTTGCTGAGCGTGCCCTCCATCCCACTGCTCACATTGACAACAGAGATGTTAAACAGTGACAGTTCAAATACCACCCCTGAGGAACACCACTTTAAATTGGTCTCTACTTGGCTGACCACAACTCCTTGTTCATGAGCATCCAGCCAATTTCTTATCCACCAAGCAGATAAATTGTTGAAGTGAAATAGTTCAATTATTTGCAAAAAAATTACTTAAGTTTCAAGAGAGATGCTGCTTATTTTATTGGATCAAAGGCAGTCAGCAAAGGCTTTTGAAATTTGTATGGCTCCAAGAACTTTATTTTATCATCCGAGTGCATAATTCACACTGTGGAGAAGTATTTCTCACAGAGCCTTCTGCTGGAGTGCTGGCTTGGCCCTACACTGTGAGGTTTTTAAATTTTTTTCTTTCTTTCACACAGCCCCTCTGCCCTTCTTCTCTTTTCCTGTTTCTTCCTCTTTCAGGCTGGACTTCTACTCTGGAGAGTGCGAACACATTTCTCTGCGCTGGGAATGCTATAATTAGCAAAAATTCTCTGGAATTTGAAAAGACAAGGAAAGGTCTTATTCAGCAAATGGATTATTGTTTATGAGAAAATTTCCAAGAATTGAAATTAAAATCAGTGGTATCTGAGGAAGGACATTTTCCAAGGCCTTAGAATTTGATAATTATCCTGACATAATGATTTTTCTATTATAAGGGCTCCCTAAGAAGGCTGATGTAAGAGAACTAGCAGAAGGTAAAGAAGTGGAAACCCTTTAGCAATGGCTTTATATGGATTTATGTAACAAATCTCGTTTCTGATTAAGTAATCATTTCTCAGCTCATAGTTTTCAACTACACCAGTAGGAAAGGATTATTCTTCCAGCCTCATTAAAATCATATGTCTGCCAAATTAGCAGTTTCAGTGCTATTTAGTTGACAATCTCTTGCATTGATGACATTCCTTTTATGAGGTCTTGTGTATGAGGTATGTATTTTGTAATGTAACAGGCTACTACTAGTGCTTGTCCCTTTTTGTTTGTCTCGGTTCATCCTTTGAAGCTGACAGCCTGAGGAAATAAAAGCAAAACACATTTAGATTCAACTTTAAGATGGATAAAAAGGCTATTTGCTCTTCTGTGTTGTGGCACATAGAAGCAGCTGCATAGGTTGATATATTGATGGCACTGCACTTATTACTTTCACTTCTCCCTACAGATCTCACATGGAAAATGATAGTGGGACTTCTTATACAATGAAAGGAAAAAAATCCCTCAATAAAGCAGCGTTGTAAATTAAAGCAAAAGAACCCCACTTAGATAGTCTTGAATGAAGTGAACAAGTTAGTGCTCACAAAATGCCTTGCATAGGTAGAACTTTCTTCCTGGTAACTATTACCTGATAGTGGATGAGAGCTGATATTTAGTGTTATCTCAAACACCTTTTATTTCATCTTCTGCTTCACTGTTTCAAAAATCTGTTGGCTAATCTGAAAAATTAATGCCTAATTTAGTATTGTTGCAAAAACAGTTTTGATTCAGTGCTCTGAAAATATTCAATTTCATTATCAGGTATTAAAAGTATAAGTAGAAAAAAGTCATTATTTGAAATAATATGTAAGTGGTATATGCTTTTTGTAAACCACAACTTTTAGATGCAGTATTGGTGAGTTGCACTAGTTGTGCATTTGTGACTGGCTGGGAGTAGGGACTGGTACAAAAAGCTTTTTTTTAACAAAGGCACACGATTCTCACCCTGCAGTGCTCCTCTCCATGGTCTTCCTGGTGCAGCAGCTCTGAAGACCACAGTGGCTACAAAGCTGATTTTTGCCCTTCTCCTTGCACTCTCAGGCTGTGCTGGCCATTTCACATGGGCTCTGAAAGTCCCTGGCACTTCTGGCGGGACAGGGAGCAACAAGAGGCACCGCTGCTGTGCCTGCCTGTGTCCACTGGGGAGACAATGAAGGTTCTGCTCATCCCACACATTCTGCAGGACCTTGGCACTGCACAAATGAACTTGTTGGACACGCAGAACACTGTGCTCTGTTGGATGTGGGAGCTACCCACTGGAAATCAGCTCCCAAACCTGCTCATCACCCCTGGGAAATGCCTCCTTGCAATCCAGGTCCTCTCACAGTGGCACAGCAGGATCAGAGATCCTGTCATGGAGACGCCCCACACCAGTGTCAGGATATTCACCACTACGCACCCAGGGTTTGTCCTGGGGTGACTTTTTGATGCTTGTATCCCCACTTGTCTGTTGTTTTTATGCTGTATATTAAGTTCTGCACCTTTCAGATTGGTTCCAAGAGTGGAGGGGGAAACCAGAAGTGTGCAGTTTGTTATGAGAAACTGCTCTCACTCCTCCACATTCCACTCCTGGACTGTACTGTCTGCAGCAAGGACAGACAGCAGGTCAGAGATCTCCTGTGCTTTTAGTTAGTTTTTAACTAGCTGAGACTGAGGAGTTCCCTGTATTGTTTTTTTCCCTTTTTCTTTGAACTGTTTAAACCTGTCCTGGACTGAAAAACCCAGAGAAACACCAGGATCTGGTGGGCCTGTTGTCCATCAGAGCCTGGACTTTGGTATTTTCCAGCACCAGAGGGATTGGGAAGAGACTGAGTGAGCCAAGCTACACTGATGGCAAGGAGTTTCTCAATTTTGCCCTCTCTAGTCAGAATGGCAAAAGGTTTTATAGTTTCATATTAGTAATTTTTTATGCTTGACAGTTTTTATCCTGACAACAGCGGCCAGAAAGAGAGCTCCAGCAGCAACTTGGAGGAGGAGGAAGAAGGAGACAACATTGTTGCGCATAAAGAAATAGAAAGCATCCAGTCAAATGTGGAAGGAGAAAAAAATGATGGAAATGAAGCAGGCAGCAGTGTTGGAAATGAAGCAAGAGAAGGTGATGATGATGAAAAGGAAGAAGTAAACAATGATGAGAAGAGGGAGGAAGACAGTGTTGCTGGACATGAAGACACACAGGATGCAAACAAGGAAGATGACAGCTAGAATGTTAAAAGTAACCCTGGAAGCCTTTCAGAGAAGCATATCCAGTTGCCTGTGGTGGACGTGGACAAAGGTTGCTCGATGATCTGTGACCTGATGGACAAGCTCAGACATGTCTTTGGACAAGGCTTATCCCACAGTTTCTACCCAGTGCCACAAGAAATCATCGCAGTGGGCAGTGCCTTTGAAGGCTGGAATCCCTTTTCAGAAGAAGTTGTCTATCGTGTGCTTGTCCCCCTGAGTCCCCCTCCAGGACACTACTTCCATCTGGAGCTGGACACTGCAGGGATGCCCCAGAGGAACTTCTGTGTCCTTGTGGAGCTGCTGTGCACCTGCACGAGGGAGAGAAGCTGGGCCAGGACATGCTGTGTTTCTTCCACCAGCCTGAGGAAGAGCTGAGAAGGAAAAAGGAGCCCAGCCTCATGCATACCCTCTGCACTGGCTCCTACCTCGATGTGGAGAAAACTGCCCACTGGTTCTGTCAATTTGTCAGGGTAGCCTGGCTGCTTTTGCCTCAATCCCGCCACTGGCGTTTAACGTTGCTGCCCTCCAGCCACTCCTGCAAATTTCAGCTAAGCAAGGACAAGGAGAGCTTCACGGCTGAGGTGATTAGCGTGCAGCAAGGAGATGATATATTTGTGGGCAGCCAGCCTGCAGAAGCAGGCATGCCAAGCATGACATAGCTGGAGACTTACGCCGTGGCAGAGGCCAAATTCTTCAGGTACGTTTGCAGGCAGGTCCCCCCAGGATAGCGGGAGCCGCAAGTGCCTGCAGCCGCTCAGCCGCTCGCTGCTGGGTGTAGGTTTCTCCAGCTACACCCTCAAGACGGTGCTGATGCACCTCCTGAGCACCACCGTCCCCCTGACACGGTGGCACAGGGGGGATAGTGGCTTGAAGTTGAAGTTCATGCACTGCTCCCTGCAGGCAAAACGACTGAATCACTTTGTGGTCGGCAATGAGAGGCTTCCTCTGAAGATCAGCTTGCCCTCAGACTTGCGGGAGGCTTAACCACCCAACCTCTTCCAGCACCTGGCGAACAATTGGGATGCACGCGTGAAGGCCGTGCCGTGCGTTCCCCTGCTGTATGGGCTCAAACAACTGCTGATGCACGGCCACTGAAAGAGCTCCTGGTGCCCAGACATATGCCTGTGGGGCCTGCTGACAGAGCCTGTATATAGTAACCTCCTTTAGTTAGTGCATTTACTGGATATATTAATAAGGTGTAATTAGTGCCTTTTCATTTTATATTGTTACCCCCTAATTTGTGCTATTCCTATGTAAATAAATATCTTTAGTGCATTAAGTATTTATATACAGACCCTCTAGTTAGTGCCTTCAGCAATCCTGAATCTTTCTTGTTATTGTTTCAATAAACTGGACGATCCCAGTATCTGCATTGTGCAAGCCCTTCTCGAACTCAACCAGACCTATATTCCACACAGTGAATCATTTTCAAGGTTATTTTTGTTCCTTCTTGTACTGTGTTTTTGTGGGTAAATATGTATACAAAATATTGTCAACAAGTCATTAAGAAAAGGTCTTTCTCTTTATGGGGACTTAAATCATTGCACTGGTCTGGTTTTGATCTGCTCACAATCAGAATAGCACTGTCTTATAAAAATGTGATACAAAGGATATGTGTGGTACATAGGGTCAATTATAGATGCTATATATGCTATCTTAAGCATATTTTTTAGCTAAGTAGTCTTTATTTCATCAACCCCAGTAATATATTACACAAGTCAGTTTATAGTAGAAACCTAAGTATAGCAACCTTTTTTTGAAATGCAGAGTTAAATGACAAGATAGAAATTCATTTTGTAGTTTTGGATTATTAGATTCAAGCTCAGTAGCTTTCATAGATTTATGGATGTCACAGTAGATTTACTGGGTGGTAAAATGATAACAAGGTCCAGAAATCTGATGTCCTGTGGAGGTTTCAGTAACTCAAAGGGATTAACTGTGAGTTCGATTTGAAGTAGTGAAATAAATTTGATACATATTTTTGCTTATCATTCTGCATTGTTTTATGAAGTGCTACTTATACAGAAAATACTTGACCTGGACAATGTATATTGCACATTATGAATGCACATTATGTATTTTGCACATTATGTATATTTCACCCCATGAATCCACCTCTGACACATATATATGTATATTTTATTTTATATATATATAGTGTTTGTACATACACCAACACAGAACACAAACTGACTGTCCTGATAATAGTAAGGATAAAACCTACAATGTTATTAATGCCTTTTTCTTTGAGGTGATCCTTAGTTCTGAGATATATTTGCATAGGAAATTATGTTTTTATTATATTGGAGGCTAATGCACAAGGCAGTAATGTTGCTTCTGTGTCTTCCCAAAGTACTAAATATCTTAATTGTTTTTAATGAAATTAGGAAAGAAGGTTGGCATTACAACACTAAATCCCAAGATAGCAGATGCTATAATTTATTAGTTATTTCCTATTGATTTCCTAGGATGATAGGTTTTTTAAAAGACTGTTCCTAATCTCATTTCTGTCATCCTTTGTGATTGTGTTGACAGTTTCTTTTAAAGAGTAAAACAGGTTCTTTTTTGAAATCTGCTCTTTTACACTGAATTCCTCTGCCAGAGGCCTGTCACTCTCCCGCTGAGGTAGTTGTTGACATTTACCAAATCACAACAATGTTTAATTTAATATTTTGGTGTTCTAATGTCTTATTCCCAAGGCAAAACTTTGCCATTTCTCTCTTCTGATATGGCTGATGACAGTTAACTTCAGAAACTTGTTTCATTCTTCAGCATTTGGGCTAATTGGGTTATGTTATTTTAGGGTCTGAGTTCAGGGCCCCTATTTGTGAAGTATTACGCTGTGAGTAAACCCTCTGAGATAGCAAGGCTGGATGCACACCAGGAGATGATGTGTGACATGCAAAGGAGAGCTGCAGCATGGGAAAGGCAGGATTTGGTTGTTGAAGGCTGTAAGTCTACTGCAAAGGGAAAAATCTATTATAAAATTTCTCTAACTTGCAGGAAACTCTGGAAACATGCAGAGAAACTTTTATTTCTTCTTTCTGGCTATATTCTCCTTTACTGGTCCTGTAGGGGATGTAAAGAAAACCTTAGGAATGAACTTGCATATCAGCTGAATATTTTGGAGTCAGCTGGATGCAAAAAAGACAGGATTTGAATGACAATGGTAATGTAAAGAGATGCACTGACAAAAGTTTAATTTAAAAATGACAGACCACTTGCATATACCAGATAAGCAGGGAAGGAGCTGTCATTACACTCCTCAAAGCTCAAATGCCTGGAAGAGAGTGTAGACAACCATGGTGGGTGAAGAGAAGGAGCTTTGTAGTGAGGAAAGACTAAAACTGAGGAAAAGGCTGGGACAGCTATGGAAAAAAAAAACCCCTATTGAATAGATTGTTTTGGTGACATAGTGACTATATTAATGGTTTCCAAATAGAAATTCATAGCATGTTATCAAGAAACAAAGAAAAATGAAGGAAAAAAGGCTCATGGGACTGCTTCTGGGAAAAATGTCATGGAAGTGTCTCTAAGTGTTTTGTCCTTCCATGTTGTGTGTCATCCCATGCCTTATTAATTATGCTGGTAATAAAGTAAGTTAAGTAGTAATACCTTACTTTTCAGAAGTAATAAAGATCTTAAGAAATGGGTGGAAATTTTGGCAACTTCTATATACTGAAAAACACAGGAGAGTTGCCAATTGGTAGAGAAAGTTGTTTCTCTGTGGTGTTGCTTCAAGGATCCTGGTGGTAACACCTCATTTGGGCAATTAAAACTAGAGCCAGTAGTAAAGCAATGAAGTAGGACCAAGTAGAAAGTGTTTTTTTAGCATAAACTTGTAGGGCTATGTTGTAAGAAATAGCTGTCTGTGTTAAAAAGGAATAGAAAACCCCAAACCTATGTTTAGTAATATGTTGGTTGACTTTTTAGTTAGACTTTGTAATTAAAAATGCAATTTAACAAGATATTCCACCCCTAAAAACTTTTACTTTAGCTTGAAGGAACTAACTTTGTTACCTTGAGAGATCAAATTGTTCTTTGTACTTCTGGAAGGGAAGGATGATTTAAGATTTTTAGAGACAGCACAGTAGGGGACCACATTCTGACTCAATGAGCCACCACAAGTTAATCAGTACTTTTTATTCTGTATTGTTTTCTCTTGCCTTTGCAAGTCTCATGCTGTTCTTGAAATGCCTGGGAGTTAAAAGAACCAATTCACTGTCAGTACTTGGAAAAAAAAAAGATGGTATTCCACAGTGAGAGGAGTGTATATATCCTTATTTTAAATATTTTAAATCTTTGTACTTTTTTTTTTTTTTTTTTTTTTTTTTTTTTTTTTTTTTTTTTTTTTTTTTTTTTTTTTTTTTTTAATGTAACTGTTATAACCTCCAGGAAAGAGAAAGGCTCCTTGTGGAAATAAATGTCTTCCTGTTCCCTGCAGAGAAAGTTATTAAGAAAAAAATTACTCATAAAATAATAAAATAAATAAAAAAGAAATTGCCATGAGCAAAATGTGCTATTATTTCTGAGTAGCTTCTGGCACAAAGCTGAAATAAATATGCTTAATACTTAAGAATGGCTTAGAACCTGAGCTATTGCTCCTGCTTTTGAAGGTTGCTTTTGAAGGCTCAGAAATAGAGTAAGAACCGTTGCAGCTCTGGATATGAGCTCTGGATACAGCCAGCTGTTTGGAGGTGCTTCCTATGGGAAGTTTTGTCTCATTTTTTCTCCAGTATTCTTGCCTTTCCACACTAATCCCCTCCCTCCAGCTCAGGCACATGTAAAGAGAGGCAATTCTCATAGTACCTTTACATGTACTCAGAATAAAAAATCAAGGGTTGGGGAAGCTCAAAAATCTCATTTTCCCATTCCTTGCAGCATCTAGCCATGTTTTGTATATTTGATAACAGTTGTGGAGCTCCTGAACCCCTGTGACCTACCCTTAAGGGGAACGAAAGACCTCCAATTCATAAATGCTCATAATTGAAAGGAACGACAAAAATCAGAGGGGACACAAACAATCGGAAAGTTTTACTGATAAATCACACCCTTGGCTTGGAAACTGGTGTATTAGTCTCTGGATGGTATGCAAGCACATGGCAGTGGGTTTTGGATTATTGGTAAAAGGAGAGAGAAAAAGGAAGAGATGGATTAAAGAGGGGGAGAGAGAAGAAGAGATAGAGGGAGGAAAGGAGATAGGAAAATAGAGAAAAAAAAAGGAAGAAAGAGAGAAAAAGAAGAAGAGAGAGAGAAAAAGAAGAAAAGAGAGAGAGAGAAGAGATCACCAATGCTGGTTCCAGTGTCAGTCCAGCTGAAGGGATGTCAGTCCTGGTTTAAGCATTGATCCAGCTGTGCTGGTCTGGCTGAGATGTCCAGGATAAATCTTGAGGGCTCTGCCCAGGCTTGGTAAATATTTGTGGACAGGTTTTTCACTTGCCGTGCAAATTAGTTGTCATGCCAGTCCATTCTTTCTGGCCTTTCTGTAAATGGGTCAGAGGCCTTGGGGGTCTTTGGGGGTCTTAATCCTCCTCCATGGCCACTTCTTGGCATCATTCCTGCACTTGTGCTCTGCTGTGTTGTGCTGTTCTCCAGAAACTACAAGGGTGTGAATAAGTTTCCAAGGCTGATGCTTGAAAAACCAGGTAATCTTTGGACACCTGTTAATTCTGGGAACAGTGATTCTGAGAAGCTCAAGAGCACTTCTCAGCTCATGGTGAGGTGATGGTTGTGGGGGTGCAGCACCACAGTCCATCCCATGCCTAAAGTCAGCTTCTCTGGGCCTCTACAAACCCATATCCCCACTCCAACCTGTAATCAATTGTCTGAAGAACTGGAATTTTTCACTCAAGTGCGGTGAGGAGGAGATGAATTAATTTAAGATATATTATTATGTTTTCTAGAAAATTATGGATATATAATGAAAATTTTTTGTAATGTGTGTATCTGTATTTCAGTAGGAGCAAGTGCAGTGACAAAACATTGGTACTGAAACTGAGGTATTATTTTCAGGAGACAGAGGCTGGACAACATAAAATAGCTTTCAGACAGTCCAACCAGTTTCTGTACAGTCTCTACTTGTGTGCTATTGGTGAGATGATTGACTTTTTGCCCTCTCACCAACCCCCATCCAGCTCTCACTGTATCACATTGACTTTGGGATGCACAAAACAGATTGAACAAAGAGATTCATTAAGTTAATCCCTACAGGGTAGGAGTACAAGCAGCTCAATTCCTGAAACCTGACTGAAGCAAGAGGAAATACATCAAAACAATCACTCAACTGTTTTATTCCAGAACATGCGCCCAGGGAACTATCTGCTGGTGGTTGAAGGTGTTGTGTTTTATACAAAGGAAATCAGGTAAGCCTGAGTGCCAACTAAATAAAAGACACGAAAGTAAAAATCACTGCCTGAAAAGTGGAAGGCAGTGATAGCTGAGACATGTTTTTAATGCCAGGTAACATTTGGAGGGGTTTGACATAGAATTACACAACCTGTCATTAAGATGATGAGGTGAGATAAGCTTTCATTAAAATTGGCACTTTAAGATATGATACAGCTTCGTTGTTTCCTATGCCAGTTAGGAAATCTGATGCCTTTTTTGTTACAGTACCTATAAACCACTAAACTGTTTCAGCAGACTGTAAGCTTAATTTCCTGAGGAATAAAAAGGGACTTCAAAAAAATACCCCTGAACCACATACAAAATAACAACCAACCCTATACCCAAAAATCCTGTGAGATTTCTGGCATATTTTTATTTGATTTGGAAATTCTCCTGGTAATGCCATTAATAGATCTTTTGTCATCATTGACAGTTCAGTTTTGGTTTCTTTGTTTGGTTTTTATTTTAATGTTACTGTTTGTGAAAAGGGTGTTCATGTACAATACATGGAAGATTCAGGAGCCCCAGTGCCTCAACTCTGATTTCAATCCATGAATTTCAATTCATGGCATGAATGAAGTTTTAAAGACTTACAAAGCAGAGATTCCAAACTGGATGCAGTGTTGGGTTTGATTTTTTTTTTTTTTTTT
>WEIU01017743.1:25649-67410 GCA_013389925.1 Aegithalos caudatus
CTGCTGTGAGGTCAGTCTGGGGCTGCAGTCAGAGCCTGTTGTTGGAACCTGCAGTCACAGTCCAGCTGGGTAAAAGCCTGCAGTCAGAGCTGCAAACTGATCCCTGCAGAGTTCAGCAGGAAATAACCTGCAGTCAGAGGCTGCAAGGGAAACCCACATCGGGAGCTTGCTGCAGCAGGAGTTAGTGAATGGTTGGAGTCAGTATGGCTGAGGTGTGAAGAGGAATAAACCAGGGCCCTTTTCATGCTGTGATGAACAAGGAGTCTGTGTCTGGGCTCTTTTCTACCCTCTAAAAAGAGGGCTGCTGCAACAGGGAGGTGACTGAGTTCCCCACCTGCTTTGCTGCAGATGTGCTCACAGTGATCTGAAAGCTGCTTCATCGCTAATTTTGGGAGACCTCAGTGCCACAACCCAGAGGCAATTTGGGGCCAGCACTTGAGTTCACATTTTAATGATGCATCTGCCACTGCCTCCTCAGAGCTGATTTCATACTAATGTTGTAGGAAGGATGCTCACATTTGTGATCCCTGCTGCTGGAAAGAATGAAAATATGCAATTTTGTGAGGAGGTAAAAACCACATATGTGTGCATATATTTTTTTTTTAAACTCTGCTAGGTTCTGGTCTTTTTTCTTATTTGAAAATCTGCACTATTCTCACTGATGTCAGTCCTCATTCTACAGTTTTCTGGAGATAAAAATTTGAAACTCCAAGGGCTTGTTTTTCACTTAGCACCACGCTGACTCTTGCCAGGATTTAGTCGGGAAAATAACTTCCCTGAAATATTGGAATTTTAATATTCTACTGCTTCTTCTGAAATGCAGAAGGTAATTATTCCTGTGTGTTGAATGTATCAAGGTATACAGACTATGGAGGAAACTTGGGAAAATGGGCTCAATTTCTGTTTATTCAGCTGTGCATTTCGGAGCCAGCTGGAACTGGCTTTGCCCAAGGTGGGGCAGCTCCTGCTGCCCTCTCACAGAAGTCACCCCTGCAGCCTCTGCTGCCAAAACTTTGTCACATAAGCCTGACACACCAAGTTCCTTTGGAAATAGTGCAGGCAGTTATATTTCTGTAGACAGAGTTTGACTCTTCGCATCAAACTGTGATGCTTTGTCTTTACGATGACAGGACAGGAAGGGTTAGAATCTCTGCAGAATTCAGAGACAGGTTGTTGCCAGAACCATCCTTTTCCTTTGTAGAGGACAAAATCTCAAATTGAGCATGAAAATGAAGGGAATAACAAGTAGGAGACAAAGTGGGTAGCAGATTTTGAGGAAGCAGTTTTCTATGTCTGTTTTTGGACTGTGGTAAAGAGCTTTCTATTATAAAGAAATTCACTGTTAAATGACCACCCCTAAAAACCCACAAACTTTATTGCTGAGGTTGGGTGTTGCTTTTCCCCTTCACTTGTTTTTTAGGATTCCAAAGGTGGGTTGCTTCTTATTGGAAAACATTTTCTGTGCTGTTGAATTATTGGTAAGAATGAGATTGCATCTGAATTAGAGTTGGCTAGACCTTTTTTTGATGTTGTTTTGTTGAGGGTTTAGGCTTTGCAGATAGTGATGACATATAATTACTTAGACACATTTTCCCTCTTGAGTGGAATGCTGAGTGCATCCTTTCTGTTGCAATTCTTTGTGGGAAAGAGGTCCCCATTCTGCAGAAATATAACCTATCTGTTCTCTTAAGCTTGCAAACAACTCAGTGAAATGAAGTGGTTTTGCTTTAGTAGTCCTGTATTCTTTGAATAACATCTATTTTCAAGCTGCCATTCATACTAGAAGAAAATTTATTGAATCAAAATTTTCTCACAAGAAAGTTTAGATTTTTGTTTTCAGAGTTTAAATAAATGATGCTTTTAGGCTGGTACACGTATGTGAGCCTTAATGTTGGGAGAACTGCAAATGCCAGAGATGATTTTGATGCCATTTCTCCATGAGCTTTTAAATCACTGTACTGCTTAAATACAGTCCTTGAAGTCTTACTTTGATTGAATCCAAACTCTAAGATAAGTTGATTTGCAGTCCACTTGAGAGCAAGGTATAAAAAGTTCACATTTAGGCAGGGAGTTTTTAAATTCAATTATAAGAGATGAGGATTTTATTGATAGTTTCATAGCAGCAGAACACAGAATGGCACAATATTCAGGAATGAAACCATTGTAAGTAACTGATCTGCCAAATAATTCTTTTTTATAAGCTGAAATGTAATTTCAATTCATGCTTTTGTAAGAAGCTGAAATGTAATTTCATTTAAGTATGGAGCTAGGATTGTATTGTTTTGATTTTAATTGGGGCCTGCCCTAGAAGGTTTCTTCTTGCCTGTGATTAGACCATTCCTAGACTATTTTAGAAACTGATCTGTCAGGAATCAATTTTACACTGCACTAATCAACTAATATTAAAGGTGATTCAGTAAAACACTGTGAAAAACCTTGAAGAAATTGCAGCTGAGAACTTGATAGCAAAGTATGTTCACTGTCATTATCAGCTGTTGAAAAAATCTGAGATTAAACAGTGTTAAGAGTTAGAACAAGAAAAATGAAGAAGCAGATAGTCCTTTTTCTATAAATTGATGGCAGATTTGTCAAAATTCCTCAGTTTGTGTATTCCGAATAGCTGCTATTTATGGAAAGTATCCAAAGTTTAAAAAAACAGGAAAATTTTTCCACAAATCATAGAGCTGAGTGAAGCAATAAAGTCTC
The DNA here is from genome assembly GCA_013389925.1 of Aegithalos caudatus. NCBI lineage: Eukaryota > Metazoa > Chordata > Aves > Passeriformes > Aegithalidae > Aegithalos > Aegithalos caudatus. The sequence goes on from WEIU01017743.1 coordinate 28,356, forward strand.
TGTATATGGTTCCATCAGTGACATACTCAGGAATGTGCCGAAAAGTTATTTCTGTAGTGGAGAATGGTGGGCTTTCCATATATTTTTTTTTACCCAATATGATGTGCATATATATGAACTTATAGATAGAATGTAATATGTAGAAACTTTATGGTATTTAACCCATCAAATAAGAATGAAAAGAATATTGCCTAGTAAAACAAATTTAGTGGCCAAGGGGAGGTTACATCAGCAGAAACATGAATTGAGAGGGAATGGAAGATAGAGAAAACACAGGGACAGTTGCTTAAATCACTTCTTTAAATCCTATGACATTTTATATTAACTAAGATTCTTACAATCCCATATTTTTACTTGTTCCTTTCCATTCAAGTGCATATTATCTCCATTTCTGTAAGTTTCTTCCCCAAAACTTCCTTCTTTTACAATTTTTCACTTGTTTTTCTGCTTGCCCTCTTTGCAGTACATCCTGGTTTCACCCTCCTCTGTATTTGCTGTCCTGAAACACACAGATCCTGAGAAATTGTGCTGCTAGACCAAAGCTCTGTGTGCTCATTGCCAAGCTCAGGAAAACTGTGCTTCAAGGTCCATAACACAGCTTCCTCAAAGTGTAGATCTTTATTTACAGCTGTTTATTCACATCATAGATGGTGTGTGGGGGTATGTGTGCATAATCCGGCCAGGGAACCAGAACTGGCATTTTTATTCTAATCTGAAAATATGACTCCAGTTTGACCTTGATTTACTCTGGCCTTGCTGAAGAGATTATGAAAGCACAAAGGACCATAAGTTTCTCACTCAGGGTTGAGTCCTACTCAGCATTATCTCAGAACAGAAGTTTGCTGTGACTACATGTGATGTAGTGCACAAATATCAATGGTGCAAATAAGGTGGGTAGTACATGCGAAGCAGCTGGGGTGCTGGTCTGTCTGTGCTCATGGAACACCAGGATCCAGGCACCACCTCACCAGGTTATCAGTTCTGCACTTGGTCTTTCTGTGTGTGTGAATTTCAATGCTGGTTCCTGGCTCAGGGCTCCTCACAGCAACAAGAGCTGAAATCCCGAGAAGGGGAATGCAAATGGTGAGAAGCAGCTTGGGTTGAGCCTGTTACAAGCCTCACTTGCTTGCCAGAGCTGTTATTCTCAGGCACTCGAGTCTGAGGTATTTGCTATTCCTGACACAATGTGGGAATCCAGGGCTTTCTGTGGGTGACACTTCCTCTAAACAAGCTTGTTGCAGCACTTGGCATTGATTGATATGTCCTATGTTTTGGGTAGCTGTTTCAGAGCTGAGTCCTTTGCTGTGGGGCCAGTACAGCCTGCCCTGTTACTCTTCTCAGGTATCATCTCCAGAGAAGGGCTGCCACCATTCCTTATCCCTCTATGCATTTCCAGCTGTAGTGGACTGTGGCTGAGTGATGCCAAGGGCTCTGTTCCCCTGCTAGTCACCTGCTTTTATCATGGATGCTTTCTGTGTGCTTTGGTTTCCCTTCTTCTCTTCTTTAACTGAGACAGAGAATAAGCAGACTAGTAAAAAGTCACTAAATCCCATTTTTATCTTGACCTTGTATTAAATGCAAAGTTTTGTATAGCTCTTGGCAGAAAGCCATGTGGAGTTTGCCTTTTTTTTTTTTTTTTTTTTTTTTTTTTTTTTTTTTTTTTTTTTTTTTTTTTTTTTCCTACATTTTATCTGAATTCATCAGGATCCTTTCAGACCTCAAACTTGGAGAATTAAGCTATATCAATCCTAAATTTGAGAACCATCAAATTTCTGCATGGTCACCACATTTTATGCATCCAAGTTTCAGCAGCTGGATTCAGATTTGTATATCACTAAATAAAGAGTTGGCCAAATTTACAGCAAATGCAAGCCTGTTTAGTTCTGCGGGCAAGGAGTTTACGCTGATTTACTCCAACAGAATTGGAGGACCTGGCATTGTTCCTGGGGTATCAATATCCATAAAACACCTTATGAAAACATTGTCCAAGCTGTGAGAACACCAAAGGTTAGTTCAGACTTGGTTGTGACAGAAGGTATTTTACAAAATGTTCTGTACAAAATAAGGTAAGATAAGGGGGGAAAAGTAAATCTAAAAATAGACTGGGGGAAAAACCCTATAATTGAAGTCTGTTGCCTACAAAGGAACTTTTTCCAGTGCAGAGCTCAATGATTAAGTATTATTTAAACTCCAACTTGAGGCCTTATGTGGAAACTAAGAATGTCTCTTGCTGAATCTCTGCCTTGCTGCTCAACAGGGATGAGAACTGTTTGAGGTTATTAATCATCCTAATCACATTAATCTTATTCATAAATATACAAGCCTAGACCATATAAAAAGAAATAATTCAAATTTGGTTTCAAAAACATAATAAAAGGAGGATAAACAGAAGGGAACTGGATTTTAAAGAAAAAATTTACAATACTTTGTCTGGTCCTGAAGTATAAATTAGAATTCTGTAAGCAGTAGTGTAGTAAATGCATGAAGGTTTTCTTTGAAGGAAAATCTATATTGGAGACTTTAATTAATAGATGCTTGAGTGAGACAAATTGCTTATTTGTAAAACAGAGCATAGTCTGGCTGTTAAAAGTGCAGTCTCAAGTATCTGCATCCATGTGGGGTGGAGACTTTGGATGTGAATGTTTGTCTTCTACCTCTGCAGCAGGTGGGAGAAGATAGAACACCCACCACTAGTCTGTTTGAATGTGGCTGTTTTCATTTTCAGGGAAATCATACCTCTTTCCAGTTTGCTTCTATAAATATCAGAAGAATTTGTAGTAAGTCTGATATGATTCAGAAATATTGAAGTGGACAGGAAATCTTCCTCCTTAAAAATGTCATAATTTAGAAAATAACACTTATGTTTACATGCAAAAATTTGAAAAGATGTTTTTGGATTATTTTTGCCATGCATGCTCAATCCAACAATCCAATTCGGAGGAATTGTATCCTGAATATTTTATTTCAACAAATTTTTCTGAATTGATGAACGGGAACATTGATTTGGCTTAAATTTTAGTATTATAGACAAAATGTTCACATTTTTAGTCCATAAACCTTTAATAGGAGTTTAGCTAGTTTTTAATAATTCTTCACCTTTAAAAAACCTAAAAATTAGGGAAGAAAATTGTTAAAAAGACTCTTTAAAACCATCTCTTCATTAAAAGAGGACATGAATCCTTTCCCTTACCTGTTGAAGCTGTAGCCTTTGTCCTTTGCAGTGCTGTGTTGTTTCTTTAGTGGATAGGATATGAATGAAAGTGTACAATTCCATGTGGATTTTCTTTCTGCACGCTTTCCTTCAAGTCTGAGTATAAAATCAAGCAACAAATCTAAAAGGTATAGGAGAGGAGGTGAATTCTTATAATTCATCAAATTTGAAGTAGAGTCTTTGCTAGTTGTTATATTTTTATGCCAGGTTTTGATGTGTGGTGTGTTTAACTGGATTTGTAAATGGGTAAAAGTTAGATGTACTCTAGCTACAAAAACTCTGCAAGTAACTTCTCTGTTATGGGTGACTTATACAATTCAGTTTCACAGAGGGCAGCAGTTCAGATATCACAGATTTCTGGCAACAAAGAATAAAAGCACCTTAACATCCTCTGCGCTGAGAGATGAGAGGTGTAAATCCACTGACCTATAATGGAGAACTGCAGGCAGAAGGCAACGCACTGGCACTCTGCAGTCATCTGCTTGCTTCCTTTCTAAGTTGCTTTGCATCCCTGGAAAAGGACCACACAAGAAGTGCTGTTTTCGTGCCAAATCAGGATTCTCCTAAATCTTGCAAGGGCTGGATAAAGTTGCTTTAAACTGATTTATGCCGGCAATATGCTCAAAACAGATGGAGAGCATCAGTGCCTTAATATAAAGTCTCCTAATGAACACTGCCAGGCAAGGAACCCCCTGACACAAAATACTGCAGAAATTGCAGTTACACAAACCAGAACAGTTAGTGTTCAGTAGCATCTGTATACTGAGGCAGGTTTTTATCTCTGTTACGTTCCTTGCAGCTGTTGTAAAAACTGGATAGAAGGTTCATTCTTTCCCATGTGTTTTATTGCAGGAATGCTCTTGCAAGGGTGTCATCCTTAGTTTACCTGATTTAGAGGGGTCTAAGAAAGAGGCTTGCTTTGAAATGTTCTAGATCAAGCAGATTGGCTTGTCTGCAGTTAGGATTTGTGAGATAAGATCAATTTGAGAGCTGTCATATTCTGATTTGATTTGATTTCTTAATATGGTTTCTGCAGTGCACACATATAACTTACCAAGTAATATAAATAGACATGCATTCCATTTTATATACAGCCAACTAATCATTTGAGACACTTGCATTTTATGCTTGATTTCAGAAGTAAACTGCTTTATTTCCTCTGATAAGATAACAGGGACATATTGGTTAATATATTTTTTAAGTAGTTTTCTTATCAAGATGCAGGTAAAAGTTTTTTTAACAATGTTAGATTAATAATACAACATGATTAGTTATCCTGACTTCACAGAGTGTTTGGTGTCCTCTAAAAAAAGAAGAGTCAATTCAGTGTTTAACTATGCTTCTGCAGATGTATTAGAGTTTCAGTGAGATTCTCATGCTATTTCACCTTAAGCTATTTGTGTGCAGTTTTTGACCTTCCAAAACAATATTGCAAATGAAATTAGCATTTGTGATGTTGGTCATTAGCTGCAAATTAATAAAAAACTTGGTAGAGGAAGAGATTCAAGGACAATGTTGGTTGTTAGGTAGTTTTTCTATGCCATTCTTGCCCAGGGTTTTGCATTGCATGACTTAGTTTCTAGCTATTCTTGTTCCACCCTCATCGCTTTTATATGATTAAACATGTAGTAAGTTTAAATATTTCAAAGACCTTTGCTTTTAGAGCTTCCTGGAATCTAGAACCTAAAACTGATCTTGTTACAGTGATTTTACTACTTTTTCATTTAAAGAAAACAATGGCTGCATTGATCTTTTGGGGACTTTGTGTGTGTGTGTGTGTTTGCCCCCACCTCACATTTCTCCCTGTACCCCTCCAAGGGAGGATTAATGTAAGATGTTGGGACATTTCTTTTTTCTGTAGCACAATAGCCTGTTGTTCACATGTAGAAGAGATGCCTGTTAATGACAAGTGGAATATTTGTTTTCCCACCAAGGCTGACACACAGTTTCAAAGGTCAAGAACTGTCTGATACTGCATTTACTGGCTTAAACTTTTCTTTTCCCACAGTGGATGAATTTGTGTAACTGCCCCAGCTGCTTTTCCATTTGCTGCAATGTGTCTCTAGCAGTTCTCCATCTTCTTTTCTTCACTCAAAGCTGAACACAGAACAAGCAGCTAATTAGTCTGTGCTAATAAATAAAGCAGGGCTTTATGAGAGACTGGGGCAGACTTGGGCAAGCATGAGCAAATGCCTTGGCTTACAAGTTGATTTTTGTTCAAAGGCTTCAATTAAGTGTTTTGATCCTCACTCTGATTAGCAGGTGAAAACGCAAAATGAGACTGAGCTGGGGAGTTGCAAGTGAGAAATTTTTCTCTCATTTTACATTAGGTCAAATATTTCCACAATCCATAAATGTTTTTAGGATGTGCTCTATTTCAGGGACTTCAAGGAAAAGAATGTCCCATGGGAACAGCTGGGAGATGCTTGCCAGTACCAAACCCTGAATTTTGTGCTGTGTTTTGGAGTGGTTGCCTCCACAGCAAGCATGGGCTGCTGAAAGATGATTTCTGTCCTTTCCCTGTCCCCCTCATTAAACAGCAGGTTCTGGCTGAACACTTTGCAGTTCGGTCACACAGGGCCTTTTTCCCCTTCTCCAGAGCTGTGGCAGCAGTGAGATAATGTCCTCTTGTATACAGGCAGGATGAAACTTGGTGAAGCATAAAATCTGTTATTTCCAACCAGCTCACTTTTGATGGAAGGGACAGCCTCCAGTATCACAATAAGAGGACTAACTTGTCACTCACTAGAGCAATTTACCTGTTCCAAAAGCCACAGCATTTTTTTCCAAGAATGAAAGCAGCCACTGTTAAAAACAGAAGTTACCAAAAGCGGATATGATTAAATTAACATTACTTAGGAATAGGTCACCCTATTTGTTTTGAAGCTGTCATTGTTTAAAATTTTTGTCAAAGAAAAGCATCTAGTTAGCAACACAGAGGGGAAAAATATGGTATAAAAATTTTTTTAAAAAGTCTCAGTCACAACTATATTCAGAAGTACTTCAGGGTAAAATTTCAAACAATCAATGTAATGTCAGTGTGTTCCTTTACACTTTTGAACAGTTCTTCAGTCGGGGGCTTGAAATCATGGTGTTTTTAAGAAAATAAATTATTTTTAGTTTAATTATTTTACTGCACATATTTTTGCCAATGAATTGGTGTGTCAGTGACCCCTGTTTATAATATTGTTACCTCAAGTGCAATAATTGCTTTTTCTTGCAGTCTGAGTGAGGCATCGACCTGTGAAGTATGAGTTAAAGTTCAAATTATGCAGCCTTTGTTCTTTGCTTCAGACAATCTGCTCTGAATATATAACACAGCTAATAAGACATCAAATAAGATGTCTCAAAAATGTATTTTTCAGTTATGAAGGTAGATTACTGAGCAGGAGACAAGTGCAGTGCATTTCTTTTTTAAATAAATACAAAAACTTTACAGTGAATTTTAGTAATGTATCTTATTTTATAGCCTATTTCTTCTCTCTTTCTTAACTGATTAGACTGAGTGTTAAAATGTACTAAGAGCAGTTAGAGGTTTTTGTTATAATATTGCAGCAAACTCCCCCTTAAAGCATCAGTTGATTGATTTGTATAGACTGTCTTTCTGGCAAATAGGTTAAGACAGTAGAAAATAACAAGTAAGGCTCTCACAAGTATAAGAATTAACTATCACAGGGAAAGGCCAGCACTGTGTCTATTCCAGCAGTGTGGCTTCTTCTGTCTAAATGAGTTATATGTCTGTCATAAGAGCAAAGCCATGGAGCTTAAACAAATGTATAGCTGAGACTGGATATTAGAGAAGGGCTGAAAAGAAGGTAAATACTGTTTGTATTCTGACAATTCATTGCAGGTTCCACAGCAGTAATAATGTATTATTACAGCACAGCATTTAATAATGTAGGCAGCCTCTCATATCTTTCCTCTCCCATTTCCAGTAGGATCAGCCTGGCTATTTGTTGGAATATTGTATTTAAAACACCATAAAATAATCAGATTGCATATTCAGTAGCATCTTGATTTCCCTAAACAGCAGAACATTGCCATCCCTGGCACATAGGTACGATCCACTTGTAATCAGAAGTGTAGAGTAACACCCAGTTCCTTGGAGGCCAATACTGCTCTGAAGGCAAAGCCTCTGCACCCACTCTTGTTAATTATGCAAATCCTGTCCCTATGGAGTTGTTATTCTGGGCCATTCTTGGCTCCAAGTTTTCCCAGTGCTGCTGAATGAAGATGCTCTTCATTGTCTGAAGCTGTCTATCAGTGAATTCCTCTGTATCTACGTAGAAACCTCCACTGCTGTTGAGGATCCTGGGAAATAGGATGCAAGGCCAAAACCCTTTTATGAAAATTAAGTGACCAAGCAGTGCAATACAGCCCTGTCTGTGAGACTGGCAACTTGTGCCAGCTTTGGTCAACATTCTTTGCTCAGAGGTTTCTCAATTAGATTTTCTAAAACACTTTAGTTTTGTGCATTTATAAGAAAGAAAGAAGGGAGGGAAAACATTTTTAGGTGATGCTGATGTGTTGTTATAGTAACTACAAAAGTCTATGAATCTGAGGAAAAACCCTTTAAACAGTTGGCCTCTTGCGATATCCCCAAAGCCAAATGTTCCACTGCATTGTTTCTGCATATCTCCTTTGTTGGTGATTTAGTGATTTATCAAATTCTCTATGCTTAGCGCACATACTGAAGGTAAATTATAAATAGCTGTACTGGTCAGGCCAAAGATCATCTCACCTGGTGTTTGTTATCCAACAGCATCCAAATAGAGGAGGCTAGGGAAGAATGGAAACACTGATGAAACCTGAGTCCTCTCCTTGTCTCCCAATCCCTCCTGTCTCAGAGCCTTCCTCATCCAGGAATGGTTTCTGTGTATTAAGCCATCTTCATTGGATTCTGCTCCAGGAAATACTGTCATTACTCTCTGAGCCTGTTAACTTTTAATATCTAATATTAGATGAGATGAATTAAACCAAGGGATAGGGTAGAACTAGGTATACTGGATTAAGTATTTTAGTTCTGTTCTTGTTTCAACCAGTATCTCACTAGGAGACTTTGGGAAATCACGTAATCTCTCTAAAGATTTAAATTTTTTTCCTCTGCAATGTGACTAGTACCTATCAGTCTTAAAAGTGTTTTCCCTCTCTGTGCAATGAGAAAATAAAATATTATCATTTTCCATTCTCGTACATGTCCTCTATATCAAAGAAGCTCTGTGTAAAAAGCATAAACATAGAAGGAGAAAATTTATTCCATTTAAACAAATTGCTGAGAAAGGATGCAAGAAAGACTCCTGTGAGGTGGCATGCTTTTGCTTGATCTCCCTATTTTAAGTACCTAAATAACCTTTCTACCCACACATTTGCGTCAGGTGTAGCCTAAGGCAAATTTATATTTTGTACCTTTGTCATAAAGAATCCATAAGTTGTGAAATTGGTTCTTCTCAGTATGCCAGGATAATTTACTCCATCTTGGAGCAGAGGTTTTGAACTGTGAACAAAGGATATTTAAAGGCTGCTTTAAGCTAATGACAATATATTGGAGAATAAGGCTGAAATTAGCCCTGTGCTGCAGTGTTGACTCTGCAAGAACTCTAAAGCAGTGCTGCTGTTGAGTGAAGCATCTGCAGGAATTCTGAACACTCCTCAAGTACAGGCACTGGACATAAGGATAAAACTTCTTCAGAAGGAAATTAATTGTTTGGGGAGGTTGTGTGGTCTCCATCTCTAGAGTTTTTAAAGATCCAACAGGATAAAGTTCTGGATAGCCAGATCTGATCTTCTAGCTGACCTTACTTTGTGAGAGTTCCCGAGGTCCTTTCTAACTGGAGTTATCCTTAAGTACTATTCCAGTTGGACAGTAGAGACAACCAGATCATATCTCTCACATCTTGAATAGTATCTGCTACTGAATTTGAAATAGACAGTCAACAGGTTTTTATGTGACAATTCTTTAAGTAAAATAGTGATCTTGCTCTCACTTAATGATACATCTGGTCTATGCTGACCAGACTTAGATTTCTAGGATGTTGTTGCGGTGCGCAGCTCTGTCTCTGGGGTCAGCCCTGCTTGACTGTCCACCCAGCAGCCCTGGCTGCACTCCAACAGCACCTTTGTGTGGGTTCTTGGTTCTGCAGCACCATTACCTTCGCTGTCACGGCCATGGTCAGAAAGAGGGGACTCTCTCGAGGCTTTGTGAGCAGATTTTATTCGGGGGACACAGGGGAAAATTCCTGGTCCCAGGCTCAGAGCTTCCCCAGAGAGAGACCCCGAACCTGAGTCCTTAGGGGGCTTTTACCAGCACGATTCCAAGGGGTGGATACAAGTTGTAAACCAATAAAACAAGGCAAGGTGGCAAATGCCAACAGAATTACCTAAACAAGAACAAATCAAGCTAAATTGGGGTGGGGTGCTCTGGGTGTCCACCAACCACTGGCCGAATCTCTAGACCTTGAGGATGATTGATGGATAGAGGGGGAAAGATACATTATAAAGGATGGGTAGGGGTGATCTTAGGCAGGGGGACCAATAGAAAACAGTGTCTGGGCAAAGGCCTGGGTTGTCTTGGAAACTCTTATCAACTTCTGATAAGGACAAGGGGCCCTGCTTACAAAATATCTAACCAGCTAAGCTAAAATTACAGTTAAAACTATTTTATACTTTATAACTAAAACTTATAAAACAATATCACCATCTCCACAGGATGTCATCTCAGAACATCTGAGAGGACTTTTTTATCATTATGTAATGTTTTAAGTGACTTGGGATTGCACAATTTATCTTTCCTGTGTATTTTGCTTTCCAATAAAACTACATGCCTTCTCAGAGTATTGAATTTAGGAAAAATTCTGCTCAGCATGTTAGTTTTTATTTTCCTTTTTTGAAGGCTCATGGAATTTTGTTCAAATTATAGTTGGAAAAATTTTTCATTTCTGCTACTGAGCTGGATTCTGCTCTCTGAGCACCCAAATTACTGTTAACAGATTCTTTGAATGTTTCTAATCAGTTTTGATTCAAAACCAAAACAGATGAGCACAGCACACCTTAAGTATCAATTTAAAATCACCTGGTTGTCTTCAATGTAATCTCCTGAGGTAGTTTAACTGCTGGTGGGGACTAACATCTTAATTTGCCAGGACTGTCTCAACAATAGCTGTGCTGCTGTTTTGTGATGGGAAGGAGAGGATTCAGACTTCTACCTTAAAGGCTAAAATATTCACAGTATTGCTGCTTGCTCTCAGCTGCCATGGCAGAGTTCCTTTTCCTTTCTTTTTCACAATTTCTGGCTACCTTCCTCCTCATGTTCCCCTGCGAAAATATGAGTACTCCTGTCTCTGTTACCAGGCATTTTGGGAGGAGTTCATAATCAGGACTGCCCCAGCCACTGCCCCACCACTAGTTTTCTCTCCTGATTTCTGAACTGGCACTAGGACACTGATGGCAGTGAAGTTGTGAGAAGCAGTGACATCAAAATGAGATTTAGACTTGAAGCTCAATACCTTTGTGGAAACACAAAGGTCTGGAAATGACAGCTGAACATATTTGTATAGATGAAAAATAGTTCATTTACATGCCTGAAGCTGGTTGCTTTATTACCTGTGAAAACTTAGCCCCCTTCTTTCTAGTAAGTGCTGAAAACCCCATGATGTTGTTTCCATGTATTAATTCTTAAGTATATTACAAAGGAGGGTAAAAAATAGCAAATATGTTATACAGGCATAAAAGACAGGATGCTCCACATTTCTAAGAGGCAGCAGGGAATAACTTTCCCATTGCACCTTTTTCCATGAAGGTATTCTTTGTGTAGAACATATATTTAGGGAACACCCATTAGCCTGTTTTTCCAGAGAAATTGTACCCCATCACACAGCATGCTAATCAACAAGTTGCTAGATGTGAGTGGTAACAGAAACAAATCAGACTAAAAAGGCTCTGAGATGGTTTTGCATGTTTAAATGTAAAACACTGAAAATGCTCTTTCAGAATCATAATTGACTTTCCCTGATAGGAGCACATTAACTGATGAGGAACATGTTTTCTAACATAATGTCTTTTCCTGGAGGCAGGATTAATAAATCCAAAATCTCATCAATGTTGCATTGTTTTTCATAGAGAACTGTTTCAAGAAAATAACACTGGCAAAAATGAGGAGAAATCAGAATGATCTGCCTTTTACAGTAGTCCTTGAATAAACATTCTGAAAGAGTAGTTTAATGTAGAATGTATCTAAATATGTAATCCAAACTGTCATCATGACACTTGCCATTTCTTAAGAAACTGATATTACAGGAATGTTTGAGGATTGATATTTATCATGTTGCTGGCAGTTTTAGGTTGGGTAAGAGGGTAAAGGAACTTGCTTTCATGAATTCTTAGAGGGTTCTTTTTCCTGTGTGTTTTCAAGGATTTTTTTTTTTTTCTGATTTCACTGTTTTTTGAATACTGTTTTATGTACAGAAATCCTTCCAGGCTTTGAAAAACTTGATGGGTTTAGAAGATACTAGAGGCAAGTGAGCTCTTTTAAGATACAGAGTTCCAAAAGTGGAACAACAACAAAAAACCAAACCAAAACAAGCCAAAGAAACTTCTTAGAAAGTCTCCTTGTGCTTTTGAACTTCGAGTACTGCTCATATTCTAATCACTCTGACAATATGAAGAAAAATAGTTGGTAAGTGAAAGCCTTCCAGATGCATAAAGGAAATACAGTTACATAAGAATCTCAAACTTTTAGTTCAGAAGCACTGTTATTTTGTGAAACAACTTTTAGTTATTTCAAGAAATACCCTTACAGTATTGACCGTTAGTGATTCTGAATCTGACATTTATTTCATACAGACAAACTGGCAATTTTATCCTCTCTATTCTTGTTTTGTTGTTTGAATAGGTCACAACATCCTACATTTAAAATGGATAAATAATATGGGGTTTTTTTCCCTCTTTGATATCCTAGAAAGAATGGCTTGAATTCAGTGGTGTCAAACATCATTTGTACACGTTCACCCATTTCTTGTCACGTTTTCATCTAGAGGAAGCCAGCCAAGGAAGGAAGTTCTCTTGTAGTAGGAACTCTACTGACAATGAGGAGAGTCTGTTTCCCAGAACACTTTCACACACGGTATCTATCTCTGAATGTCTGTCCTCCTCCTTTGTGCCCCTTCCTTTTACTGATGCATATTAGCAAGGAGAAGAAGTTGACTGTAAATTATTTGCTTTGCCTTTTTCTCACTGTTTTATCCCCATTCTAATAACTTGTCATGTGAAGTGTCCAACACAGTGAGTGTTAGCTTTGTATATTTCTAGTGGAGTAAATCCCAAGCTCTTTAATCAAAACACCTTTGCTACCGTTATAATCACCCTTTAAAGGGTATGCTTCTATCATCAATTTACGAGTTATTGATTAAAAAGAAAAAAATTCTATTTCATAGCTTTTATTCGCCCAACCTGTGCTATGCAGCTGCATTCTTTTGCAAATTAGTAAAAAAAAGAGACATTTTTCTTCAACAATGCATTTTATTTTTCCTAGCATCTTCATACTAGCAAGGTGTTTCAAGCTTTTTAGTGTTTGTAAAATTTGCTTTGTGATAAATTTAGCTATTATATTCATCTATATAACAACACTTCAGAGCTACTATTTAAAAACTGGAAGGTAAAATGCAACTTCATAGGTAGAAAGTTTGGATTTTTTTTATGTGTCAGCATTGCAGGCTTTCTTCCAAGGAAGTGTAGTTAGAATAGTGTCTTGTGAACAGATCAAGTGCGTTGCTGAAATAAGTGTTCTTTTCTTTAAACCATCTGATCTGGATTAATTATCCATTACAGCATCAAATCAAATTGACAGCTCATGTAATTTTGCCAGTCTGGGCAGAACAAAACATGATTGTTGCCCAGGGACAGCATAACCTTAAGACTAAAACTAAAGAACTGATGATGTGCTTTATTTCTTGAGTTTGCATTTTAGAGGGAATAAACTCCTGAGGACCATGTTACCTCTAAGAGAAATATTCCAAGCTTTGAGTGTGACTCTGAAATTTGATACTTCTGTTGCTGTATGATATCTGTTTTTAAGAATGACATGAGAAGAACATGTTATATTTTATCCATGCTGTCATTCCATGGAAGTATAATATAGTCAATTAATTAAAAATGAGTTTGAAATGGTCATGCAAGCATTACTTTAAGAGAGCTTGCTCTCTAAGGTGTCTGGCAGATCAATCATTCTGCATTGTTTTAAAAAAATCAACAACAAAAAAGCAATAACAAACTCCCCAACACTGCAATTATAATGACTGGAATTGTATGCACTGCTTATCAGTCAGCCAGTAAATGAGAAGCAAGCCTTTTGTTTATCCCATCAGAGAGTAGCTTAACAGATACTTCAGTAGTGGGAGGTAAAGGTTACATGGGCAGTTGAGTTTTAATTTACATTTTTAATAAAGGGCTGTGCCTATAAAGGCAGCTGGATTTTTTTTTTTTTTTTCCTTAGAGGATTTGTCTTTTTTCTGAGTTATATATAGTGAGGAACAAAGGAAAAATACTTGCCTCCTCTGGGCAGCATCCAGGTCTTCAGACTTGCACATGTGCTTCATTTTAAGTACAATTTCTTATTAATAACATTACTTTAAAATTTAATAACTGGCAATAAAATTAATCATTGACCTAACTTTCAGGGCCGGTGACTTTCACTCCAAATTGTTCTTAATGGCTTTGGGTGTGGGTTAAAATAGTCTCCAAAGTGGCAGCTCTGGAAGCTGTTCCCTGTCCATGTGTCCAGAGTTACTGAGCTGTGTGAGGCATTCCTACCTCCTGCCTAACTTGTTGCTGCGTTTCAAAGGAGAGAGATAGCATGGTCACTCTCCCTGGAATTAAATCAGGGCTAATGGAGTTATTAATTCATCCTCCAGAACAGGTATTTTCTTGTCAATTTTAATTGCTGTACACTATGACAGAAAATTAACATCTGGATAAGTAAGGGTATATATTTCAAACCTTGGCTAGCTCTGTCCTAACTCTGGTGATAAAGATATTAGTGGGAACTTCAGCACTGAATTCTAAAGAAACAAAAATGTTAAGTGCTTTGAAATAATAAAGAGTAGTTATGTACAACTATAATCTTGATATATAAAATATTGTTTAAACTGTTTTAAGGAAGCAAACTGCACAAAAGTAGGTACTTGGACAGTACCCTTAACATGGTTCTCTTTTTTGTGAAGGAAAAAAAAAGCACAAACAGAATAAATGAATTGTAAGGTACTGCTTTTAACTAGAGCTCTCACAAATTCTCAGCATATTATTCTGAGTGTTGATTAAATTTCCATTTTTAAAAGACATAGTAGAGATGTTAAAATGAAGTTTGTTCATGAAGGACATCCATACTTTACTTCTAGAGGCTGTGACTTTGTAGCCTTCCTGACAAAGACGAACATGTTTTTTGTAAAAAAAAAAAAAAAAAAAAAAAAAAAAAAAACAAAAAAAAAAAAAAAAAAAACCCCCAAAAATTTCNAAACCCCACAAAGTTTCTTGGAAGCCCTGCTGACGGAACAGCAGCATTGTCAAGCAATATGTGCAATGCTCATCTAAATGAGTTATGCCTGAGAGCAGTGGGATGATCCAGTTCCTTGGGGTCCTGCTTCTGTGCAGGTGGAGAGTTCTCCCAGTGTTGTTAGCATTTAAACTCTTTTCTGTTACATTTTTTGCTTTATATGGATTTAAGGTTCCTTTTTATCTGAAGCACAAGTGCAGTCTGTGTGTGGAGGGCATCCTTGGCCAGTGTCCACCTCACTGTTCTCACCCTCCTCCTCAGCAGAACAGGGAGAGAAAAGATGGGGAAAAAGCTTCTGCATCAAAATAAGGATGGGGAGAGGATGGACCCATTTCTGTTGTGGGTGAAACAGGCTCAGCTTGGGGAGGTCAAACTACTTCCAATGAAAGTAGATTTGTATAGTGAGGTAAAAGATTAAAGCATGAACTCTGACCAGTGCACAGGGTGGGGAGTGGGAACCATGATGCAGCTTCTCCTTCAGGCTCTCCAAGTGCTGTCCTCAGGGAAATGCCTGCTCAATCATGCCTTGTCCCTTCCTCCTCCGATGTCAAGGCCACTTGTCACACTTGTCCCTCACCCCTGGGTGCCCATTTATATATTTATNTTTTTTCCAAAACACTGCTTCCCAAGCCCGTGGGGCCAGGCCGTGCCTTCCCTCACACGGATGCAGCCTAGCACAGGGCCTGATCATAAAAGCATGGCACTCATCCATCCACCTGCTCATTTAGACCTTCCACTCCACAGGTTCCAAAGACAAAAAAAAAAAAGGATTTTTTTTTTTTGGTATCATATTCCTATACATTTTTTGAATTTCATTTTTTAGACTTTATCCCTTAACAGTGCTAAGATTTACAGCTTTTCCTATGAAAGGGAGCAATTGCTTGTGTCCTGGTTTTCTGTCTGCTCTGAGGCTGTGGGAAAAAGTTGAGATATCTTATGAACTCTGGAATTGCCATATTTCTGATTGAAATGATGAGGCCTTGGTGTGCATCACCTCCCCCTCCTCCTGACAGAAACAATATTGGGACATCCACATAAAACCAACATCTTTGTTGGGAGGGAGGAATTGTTTCCTTTTTCATCTTCAAAAAACCAAATACCAAGCAATCAGATAAAAACCCAGAAACAAATACCCAATTTAAATATTCTACTCCCCTCATCCCCACCCCCCCTCAAATTTTTGGATATCTTAGCTTTCATTCTCCATGGGCAGGGGGTCGAGGAGGGGAATCACTGTTCACTTCCCTGAAAATGCATTTACTTTAGGCATATTTCACTAATCAGATTTTTTTTTTCACTAAATCATGTTTTCACTAAACAGACAGACGCAGGGAAAAAATTCTGTTTTTTCCAAAGCAACGTTTGTTCCTAAGTCATTTACTTGATCAAAAATTATTTCCTTCTTAGTCTCACAGAAAATTTTGTAAACAGGGTGTTCTGTGGAGCAATATTTATCTATGAATTGCACTTACATCAACAAAATCAATATCTCCTGGAAATGCCTTGCAGATAACTGCAGCAGCGTCAATCATTTGAAAGTAGGTATCTTTTTATAGAAGGCTTCTCAGCCTGTCTTCTTGAACTTTCCTTTGAATTTTTGCATAAAATAAATTAGTCCTTCCATCAGTAAATTAGAAGATTGAAGTGAGTTGCTGTTCAAATCACATGTTATCATTAAGCATCTCAGATCCATATTAAAATGTGGATATATTAGTTGTCTTTCCTCCTCATTCCCTCACACCTAATCATAAAGCTGTCTTAGGTGCATGATTTGCATCTGAGCTGTACAAAAGGCATCAGTCTCTTCAGGCTGCCATGAAGGCACAGCTTCAGGTAGTTATTCTGTGATGGTGTGATTGAAGTAGGAGATGGAAAAAGGCCTAAATGAAATAATGTTCTGGTCAGACAAAGCGGCTCAGGAAAAAAAGTGTTTCCTTTTGTTCTGGATGTTGTTTAATCTTCTGGCACTTAGCTTACACAGAGCTTTGTATGGTTTAGCTTTGATCAGCTTCAAATGTGAAAGAAAAATCTGTGTGTTGGTTTCATGTCTCTCTCGGGGAGCTTTCCTGGTGTGCTTGGAATGAGGTGTTCACAACCTAATTTGAATCTGTTTTTACTGCATTTGAATCCACGTATTCTTAACATCTTTTTTCCTTTCATGCATTTATATCTGTGGCATGAGGAACCGATTCTTTAGAGCTATTGCTAAAAGACAGTTTGAGAATGTTTAAGGCAAGGCAAGAGTTCTTAACTACTTTGAGCTTAGTAAGATTTAGCTGTTTTGTTTTTGTATCAGCTGTGATTGTAACATGTCCTGATTTTGGTTAAAAAGCCATTGTCAATGGGTAATTGTTTTTTAGCAAGTCAGCCACATATATGTATATATACAGAGACAGATCACCTCTTGTCTTTGTAAATACAATATTATAAAAGTATCCAGTGTCTTGTATCCTTGAGCCCAAATAGGTAAAATTACAGGTAGGGGAAAAAAAGACTTGAGGCTCTCATTTACCAGTTGCTCATAGATAACCTGCTTCTCTGTCACATGCAGACTTTCTCAAATCCTCAAGACCAAATAATATTTTCCTGCTATTAAATATTCAGAAAATTCCAGGAACACTTAGAAGCACAAGTACAGCTGAAATAGTCTCCTGTGCAGTGTTTCACTTCAAGTGCTTTAGGAGTGGTCACACAAATGCTCCTGGCAAGGCTGTCAGGGTGACAGTGTACAGAATAATAGATGTTTTTATCCCAGATAAGACAAAAGAAATTATTTCATGCAGGTGTGGTTTGTTTTGCTTGGAGGGAGCAGTTCAGGAGAAACAGTGATTTGGGGACATTATCAAGTTCCAAAGCCAAGAGTTTGATTTAATGTGTTGTCTTTTCTCAAAGCACCAAGGGAATGCATAATATTAGAATGCACCAGTTACAGAAAGGAAGCACTAAAAACCTGAAGTTTGTGAGATAAGCAAGTTTCATCTTCGAGTATANACTAGAGCTGGATGAGATGTACAGATATTTCAACCTAGCCTCATCAAGGTTGATATAAATGTGTATTGAAACTGACTTGCTGATCTTAAAAGCACTGAAATCAAGTATGTTTCTGGAAGGATTAAGGCCACTGATAATGACTTTTTTTAAAAAGGCAAGTGCATTTGGGTAATTTTTAGCCAAGTGTGTTTTTTCAAATGTTTATAAAAGAAGGTTGTGTGAGGAAATTCCTCTTTTTTGTGCTTCCTGGATGGTTGGTGTAACTGTGCATGAATGAATGTTACTTCGAGCCACTTCAGCTATAGAAAGGAAAAGACCCAGAAGGCAGCAGTGTCTTTAAATGATGTAAAGCTCTGCCAAAGCTATCTGTAAGGATATATGATGCTGCATGTTAGAATGTACACTGGTGAAATTACTTTTTTATCTTTGTGCCTGTATCTCAGGGCTTATTCAGAGACTTTTGGCCACAGTTTGTAGTTTTGCCTCTTAAGTAAGTATGGAATGACTGACCAAAAACTGCTGAAGTTGCTGAAAAAACTTATTTAAAATTGTGCTCTAGTGAGCCAGGTCTTGTAAAGTCTTGAGTTGAAGCTGATGTCATGGAGCTTAGAGATATTAAATAGAAAACTTTTTAAACTTCTCGCTTCTTAGAACTATAATATTTTAAAATAAATTTTAAAAATAACTTTTTAAAAAACTTTTTAAAAATAACTTTTATCCTTTTCCTCAAGAGCCCTTCATTCAGAAGTGTGCTCCAGTAACTGATTTTAACACACTCAGGTAAGAGAACTAATTCATTTCATCTCTGCAAAGTAATGATTACAAAACAAGAAAAAAAAATTATACTGGCTGCAATCACAACATAAAACACAAAAAACCCTAATAGCAATCACAGTCATCACAATCTTAAGGAGAGAATATGTTTGTCCCAAGAGCTGCTTATGACTGGTAGGAAATGTGGAAATATTTATCTAGTCTTTAGGTCTGCTTGTGTGTTTCTTTCAGTAGAACATTGTGTACAATCTGTAGGCTTTTTATTACTCAGTTCCTTTATTGTGCGAGCAAATCAGGAAAACAGTGCCATGTGTGCCTCTCCCACAGCTATATTGATGTCCCTCACTCAGAAACACCTGCAGCAGCTCTGGCTCTGGCACCCAGATGTATGTGTGACACACAACAGGTGAGCCCCGAGTACTCCAGAACAGTATTTTGCATTTGGGATACATTTGGGATGTTGGTGAGGAATGCTGGTTGCAGTTCTCCACATCTGGATGATTGGAGAAGTGTGATTTGCTTTTCATAAACAGCTGGGTGGGATTATGTGCTTTGCTGGTGCTTATTGTGTAAGTGCTAAACTTTTTGCATATAAACTCTTGTGACCCATCTTAGAATAAGAAAACTCTTGTAGGAGGAAAGTATGGTAATGTTTTCTGTAAAAGCAAATTTTACCAAGTTTTCTTAAGCTTTTCATAACTCTGACTGAGAATATGCACGGTTTTTTTAACCTATATAAACCTAGAATGCCAGGAAATAAGAATTCTTGAAAGACACTGGGTTAAATAGATTTTGCTTCTTGGGTACAAAATGGAACAAGGACGTGCTGTTTGTTTACCATGGTAACACTTGGAAATGAAACCTTGGCTTGTGTTATTTCACAGTTGGATGAAAGAATACATTAAGAGAGATTCAAATCAGGATTTGAAGCACTGTGCTGCTTCTAGGGTAGCACAGGTCTAGGTGACTGTGTGGGGCACCAGAAAAAAAAATCTTGCCCAACTTTACTGTTTTCATATTCTTAGCCATTATTGGCATTTTTCAGTTCATGGTAGCTGTGTATGCTTGGGCAACCAATGGCTTTGCACCAAAGCCAGCTCTGACTGAGGCAATAATTGAGCAGGGATTCATCATGCTCTGCTATTAACAGTTCTAAACTACAATATAGGTTTGATCTGTGAACCTATAAAATGCTGTAAAGAAAGGACAGCTGTGGATTGGAATGGCAAATTAGAAGATGTATCCTACAAGGGACAGATAGCCATTATAAATCAGCTATTACTGGAGAAGCACAGTAGATGTTGTCTGAACTCTGCTTTGTTAAAATGAATGGAAATTTTGTGATCAGATCCAATGAAGAACATGAATAAACACTCCTGAAAGCCCTGTCCCTTGATGCCAGTTCCTTATCCACTTGGCATTGTTTAAATCTGTTGATGCACTTACGAATTGCCTCAGGAGCTGGCTCTTCTGTTTTAATTCAATACACAATTGGACTGAGGTTTTGAAATCAGATCATTGATTAAAACTGATGAGGAAAAGGATTTCTAAATTATCTGCATGTTTTAAAAATTTTAGCCTTTGGGTGTCAATGTGCAGTCTTTAATCTGTCCTTAATCAAGTAGAATTCTCAGAGGGACTTTTGTTTGAGTAAAATTACACAGTTTGATCTTTTGGCAAGAAGGTTTTGCAGGAAACCAGTTGCTGCAAGCAGAATTTGTGCAAGAACTCTTCTAAGGTACATGAGAATGGCAGCTTTTCCCAGTCACAAGTAGCTAAATTCCTTTTGCTGATTGTGGTGGTGGAGTTTTGGTGAGCAAGAATATACTAGCAGGTAATCTGAAATGCAAATAAAATGGAAATAATTGCTTCAGTTGACATTCTGTGTGTTTCTAGTTGACATTTTTTATTTAATAAAATTATTTTTTCATGTTGCATTATAATTTTAATTTTCAGTGACTGCTTCTTACAAAATAGAGACAGTGTTTACAGGGTGGTGAACAAAACTGTGTGTGCTGCTTCTGTTTCTGAAGAGATGTTCTCAGAAAGATGAGTGCCATGATCTCATGTCTAAGCACCATCAGCAGTGGTGTATGCATCTGAATCTAAACTCCAAAATTTTGTGTGTCTATATATTTTTGTGAGTCAAACCAAAATGCAACTCTGCTGTTAAGAAAATCTAACTTACAGACTTGAAACAAAGTAATGTTTTACATTTTCTTTTTTGGCAGTTCAAATGATCTCTTATTTATTTTGAAGTGAGGCATAGCTACTCCTCATGTTTATTTTATGTAAAACAGTGAGAAAATTACATATACCAAGAGAAAAAAAAAAATAAGCAAGATGTTCTGCTGTGATTCAAATTCTGCAAGACAAGAATTTCCAAATTTATATTTTTTCAGTGAAATAGTGGTGATAGGGGGCAACATCCCACCCTTTAAGTCTGGAGAAAATGTATAGGGACACTGTCTTAAGTAATACAGTACTGCACTTAAAGTAGGCCTAAAGCTTTTGTTATTTAAAGCACAGGGAAATTGCAATCCTGTAAATTCCAATACCAAAAAATTCCAGAGATGCACTGCTGTCCTTACAGCTCTTGTGCACCAGTTGGGGGTTTTTTTTGCATCAATACTTCTGTAGCCAGGCTCTAATTTTGCAAATGCTTTGAACTGTAGTGAACCTCACTTCTGTTTAGAAATGATTCTCAGTTTAAGGTACTTCTGAGAAGAGTCCACTACCCTTTTGGATTCTTTCAGGACCTTGAATGAGGGAAATCTCATTAAAGAAGTGAACAAAGAGCAGGAAACACTTGATTAAACAATGAAGTCTGTGCATCTGTAGCTCCCCTACAAAACTGTCTTACCTAACACCTCATATCTTTTATTTCTAAAAGAGTTCCTTGGTTTTGGTGGTGGTTTATCTGGGCAAGTACCCAAACAAATGTCTGGTGGGAAATGGAAGAACCAGATGGCATTTGTCATGAGATATGTTTAAATTTTTCCCTCTGACAAAAGTGGCAAAAGGTCTGTATTGCACTTATAAATTCCAGGGTTCTCCTGACCTGTATCATGATCCTGTCATGCTTCCTTCTATGCCTCATCTGGCAAATCAATGATAAAATCCTGCCACAGGATGGGGTCTAGATTCAAAAGAATTCATCTCCATTTTTACTGAGCACCAAAGTTGAGTCTTGATCAAGAGGTATTGAGGAAATTCATGCATAATTTATGCCTGTCTGTGTGGAGAATGATTTTCACAATATATTTGTGTAAGGGAGTCAAAATGATTAATGGAAAGAAAGTAGTCACTTTATAAGGTAGAGACAAGGCTGGGGAAAAAGGCAGCTTGGAGATAACAAGGCTGAAAGTTGATATGATCAATGTTCACAAAATTATGAAGGTCATGGGTAAAATGAATTCAGAGTTATTTCCCTATCCTGCAATGTTTGAGCTGCAGTATATTGATGAAAATATTAGGAGTTTTGTTTAAAGCTTAGGAGAAAGCATTTGGAATTCTGAGATTTATTGCCAAAGGAGGATGTGGAGGTAGATTCAAATTCATGGCCAACAAGTTCATGCAAAGACACCAATGGAATAGGCAAGGGTGTATTTTCCAATATCTTTCACCTAATAAGATGCCAGTGAAACATCCCAACAGGGATATCCTTATGTTCCAGCATTTTTAATCTTCTGTATATTAAAAACTGTACCTATTGATAAACCCTAGGATTTGAAAGGAGATTTTAATTTCAGCTGGATTAATGCTTTGTTATTTCATGAGTAGAATAATAGGAAAGTCTTTCAAGAGGGGTGGTTTCAATCTGGAATGTGCAGCAGAAATCCACAGTCCAATAATTCTTCAGCATATTGTATGTGGATCAACAAAGGAATGCTAAGAAATTCTGAGTTAAATTTTTGATGAATCTAAATATGACAGTGTGTTGGCCTTATAATCCTACCGTCTTGCTGATTTACTATTGCTGTTCCCAAAATGGGACACTTGAAATAGAAAGTACATTGCAGTTGAGCTAGATGGGGTATTTTGGTGGCTCGAGCATGAAGCATTATTGTGGAACAGACATTTTTTCATAATCAAGCAGTAGTTGGTGTGTGTTTGGCATCAGAACAATCATGGAGGACATATCTTAGTGTCAGTATGAGCTTGTAACAAACACCTGCCTCTGTGGGACCACGGGCTGTGATTGTAATAGGAGAATTTCAGTGTTCTCATGTGTCAATTACTATTTCATATAAAGGATTAGTATCTGACTGATGTCTCATAATGGACATTTGTCTCTGGATCCCCTGAAATGGTGCCGGCTCTGAAACAAGTGCTTTGGAGGGGGATCTCAAGATATCAGAGATTAGATTCTCAAAAATCCTGTGTGTTTTAATACTAATAGTTAATATCTGATTTTGTTAACTTTCTATACAATGCATCCTTAGAGTTTGACAGGTCATCTCAAAGTTTCTGTGGTTTTTTCTTCTCTAACTTTAACCTAAGCTGTATAACAGTGATGGCCTGTTCAGTCTTGTAAAACTTCAACTTGATCAGCTTGTCATACTCATCTGTTTTCTTTGCTGTGCTGTACTTTTATCCACCCCTAAGGCATTCTAATTTACAACTCCTTTTCTACTAGGCTATTAAAGAGATTTTGTGCGGTGACTTTGGTTTATTATCTGATGCTCTGAAACACTGGGTCAGATAGAACAGCACAGCATCAACTGGAAATTGACTTGAGGCAGGTTTTTTTATTTCTTTCTCTTTTGGTTGTTTGTTTTAGGTGGGTTTTTGTTTTTTTTTTCTAAATTGAAATTTGTCTGATAAATTAAGCAGCTGTTTTTTGTGACCTTGCCACCTGGCAAAGTGTGCAGATGAGGAGAAAATGCAGCTTTCGGGGATTCACTGTGTCCCATGGATCTGGGTTTTCTTTTATAACAAAAGAGGTGGGCCTCTGCCATAAAAAGTGTATTAAGGATCAAAAATTTGTGATGAAAGAAAAAGGTGGTAGAATTGCAGTTGCAGTATCTTTAATTAAATTGTTAGACTTTCATTAATGTGAGTAACAGAGATGATCCCTTGTTGTGGCAGATTTTAATAAA
Source organism: Aegithalos caudatus (assembly GCA_013389925.1). Taxonomy (NCBI): domain Eukaryota; kingdom Metazoa; phylum Chordata; class Aves; order Passeriformes; family Aegithalidae; genus Aegithalos; species Aegithalos caudatus. The sequence goes on from WEIU01017743.1 coordinate 51,976, forward strand.
CTTTATTTATGAAATACATGAACAGCCTGAAGTTTTTTTTTTCCTTTATCCACCTTTTTCTCATAGTTCATAAGACTTCTGTTTCTCTAGTGGTGATCAGTTGCAGCTGGAATATTTTTCAGCTCTGACAGAAAGATCTCTGACCTTGAATCAGTGATTATGGCTGCATGTAAAACCTGAATGAATTGCTTGGACTGGAGAACAAGTGACAACTGTAGCACAAATCTGAGTCTGATGAACATTGCATCTCTTACGATTGAGACTCAGGCTGCAAAAACCAGACAGTGAATCTGAAATCTCTTTTTTTTTCCTGGCAAAGGATTTCTGAGAATAAAGTGAGAAGTTTTTTTAGAAAACATAGGAAGAGGAATGTTGCAATTCCCCCTGCTCTTCCCTGGCCCGGCTAGCGGCTGCAGGGGCTGGAGGACAACATTCCTCTGGGTCCGGGGAGGTACAAGAGCTTTACCGGAGCATCTGGGGAGCAGCATGTTGCCAGGCAAGGCACAACACAGCTTCTGAGGGTGTTGATTAGATGGGTTTATTCGGGGGTCCCACACCAGCAGGAAGCATGGCTCCCACAGGAGAGAGCAGGAGGCAGGCAGGCCCTAGGAGAGGACAGAGAGGGTGTGTGCCCCCATGGGCAGACGAGCGGGCAGAGCTTAACCCCTCCTGACTCCCCCTAAGAGACTTCTCCCCAGGGGGCAGGTCCAAGGCTTGGACCAATGGGATAGGTGGGATAGGGCAAAACCAATCCAGGATAGGGTGATGGGCAGGGGTTACAATGAATGACAACTTAGGGAAGGGTTGCAACTTAAAAATGAATCACCACAGAGGAATTAAATTCTATAATGAAGTAATGGATAGGGTAATAAGGGAATAAATTCCTGGGTACTTGATTTCTTATAGGAAAAATACTGGTTTCTAAAGGATTTTTTTAATAGTCAGTACTATGAGAGAATGCACAAACTCTCACATGAAGCAGAGAAAGGGCATAAAATACTGTCCTGGACACAATGGCAAAGGCTACAGAAGATATCTATATGTTGTCTTAGAAGCATCCAAGAGTTTAAGACTAAGAGAAGAAACATGTAAGGCAAGAAAATCCACAATTTTGGCTGAAGATCTGCTTTTACATACCTGCGTTCTTGAAGTCTTTCATGACTTGGAGTGAGGGTGCTTCTCTGACGTTCTGTAGCACGTCTGTTAATAATATTTTGTAATTTTCTGTAATTGTTTAATTTTTCTCTGCTGATGCATGGTTAGCTACATAAGACAGCTTGAATAGGTGTGTCATCATAAAAGAGGAGTAGTTCATGCATGGAGAACTTTCTGACCTACAGAATTGTGGTAGCATGAGCATTGGGCAGTGCTGGGTCCAGGCTTCTAGAAGCCATTCCTGAGCAACAAAGAAAATTTGTTTGGTTAAAAAGAACATGTTTTACATGCCACTCAGTTCTTAAATGAAAAAAAAAAAAAAAAAAGTTGTTGACAACTGGCAGCTTGGATCCTTGTGTGTTACAGCTATTTCCCACTAAGAAGTGATGTTTCAAATAACCTGGTACCTCAGGCTAGAGTGCCTTGTAAAAGCAGAAATATTGCCTGTGGCTGCATTATGGATGTTGAAAATTGTGTGGTTCTGTGACTGCCAGTCCCATTAGAGGCTCTGTAGAGATCAATAATTGCTATGAGAAATCATGTTTTCATGCTGGAAAACAGATGCTTTAGAGACAATTAAAAAAATAAAAAGCCCCACATTTTCTAAATCGGAAAAGATTTATAACAAGAAATATTTTTGGTTATATTATATACATTTGAATTAAATAATTAATTTACTTATGTTGAGATCTAAGCAGTGAAGTATTACCTGTGCTCTGTAGCCAATATTTTTTTTTTTGTTCTTTGCACCTTACATATTATTGGGTTGAAGTATTCTGCTGACCAGTATCCTGCCAGCAAGGCTTTGTGTCAAAATTCCAATTGTGTTTAAGGTAATCATTACCTGGAGGAGATTTTTGGTTGAAGGAGTCAGTGGGACTTCCTTTGTTTTATGTCCTGCTCTGCATGGACTAACAAGAGTATGAAAAGATTAAGTATGGCTCCAGTGGCAGGTGGTTCCAGGACTTAGCCTGGGATTTCTTGCTTTGGCATTAATTTGGCATTTTATTAAATTGTGATTCATACCAACTGCTCACAGTCACTAGAACCAGGAGGACGGCTGGGCCTGGGCTGTCATGGGAGTGTGTGCTCAGCCCTTACACTAGAGCTCAGTAGAGCTTTAGTAATTCCCTGTGTATCAAAGATATTTTCAAGAGGATTAGGAGCACCTCTGTGGCTTGAGGGGGAAAATGTGGGTCTGAATCTGCCAGAGACTTTTCCAAAGGTAGATGTAGGACCTCGCTGCTTGAGACACTCAAAATTCACAGAATCAAAGAGTAGTTGGGGTTGGAGAGGACCTCTAGTCTAACCCAAAATTTAATGAGACAAGACCATAATAAGAAAGCTGACCCATCCTTGAAGTTGTCCTTAACTTATCCTTGAAGTTATCCCTGCTTTGAGGAGGAGGTAACAAGAAGCAAAAGCATAAATTCCATTGTGAATTTGTAATTTCATAATAATTTCAAAAATTTCATAAACATCTATGAGGTTTCTCTTTACTGCATCTTGGGAATTCCCTCCATAGGAAATAAAAATCCTTCCAGCCCCTGTGTTTGCAGACTGCTAATCCAAATCTGGATGTTATTTTGCTGTTCCTGAGAGCAAGTATGAAAGTACTTTTGTGTATCCTAAATGCTTGAATATGTGACTTTTAGAAAAGAAAACAATATTTATGTCCTTTCCTTTCCTCTGATGTTTCAGAGGAATAGCTTGTGTGATTAAAGGGAAATTCTGTAGCATGTGGACCTATTTTCAAAATTAAACAGATTTATGAAAAAAAAAGAAGAGTTAGGACACAGAGAAATAATAAAGCCCTGAAGGAAAGCAAACCATTATTAAATCCTTCAGTAAAAATATTCCTTTGATGTTAATTTTTATGGAAATATTGGTTAAAGTGGCATGTACTTCCAGAGAGGTAGGATATGATTTTATGTTAGTTGTTAAACAGGTCATTAATATTCAGTGGCAAAGTCATTATTTTTCAGCAAGTAATGTAATTCCAAGCTGTCCAGAGAGAAGGAGTGAGTCTGTGGTGCACATGCTGAGAAACGCGCATGTTTGTCAAGGTATTGGGTGTTCCTGGGCACTGAAAATCCGTCATCCTGAGAATGTTCTATTCTACTGCATTTTAATGAGTGCTGCTGAAGCTCTGAATGGTCTGTCAGCACTTTTATTAGGCATCTTATTATTAGGGAGTTTATAGCTTGGCTGTAAAGCCCTTGCTGTAGGCTAAAAGTAGTTAAATAATACTTTCAGAGCACTGTTTTGTGCCAAATTTAATTCAGATAGCTTTAGGCATTTTTCCATGTTTATATCAGAAGGCAATATTCAAGTTCTGATTGAAATCTTTTGAAATAGGGCAAAGCAAAATACAAATGGCCTAGACTTGCAGCTTCACTCATAGGATGCAGTAAGACAGCCTAGTACACCAGAATGTATTTTTCATGGAATAACCATATACAGGGGCTGCAGCAATGGGACCCAGTGCTTCAGGGTAAATGATAAAGTCCTTACTGAAACAGAATCCTGCTTTGCCTGGGTAGGGTCTTCAGAACTGGAGTACCCTGAGGCGGGCTGTGGAAGCTCTAAATTACTCCCTGTGATGGAAATAGATGACATTGTTCCAAGTGAAAAATATTCATTTGAGACACTGTTGAAATGTCCTGTTGCTTTTTCTTCTGAGTAGTACTCAGAGGACAGCTCAGCAGAGTAAGGAGCTTGCAGGAGTCTGCTTTCCCTTTACTTGTGGAACAAAAGCTCTCATTTTGTACACCAGCAGTCACAGTTTGCTGGGGCTGTTCTCTTGAATCAAAGCAAAGAATTTTCAGGAGAAGGTGACAAAAAGAACTATATCATTTTATTTTCACTTCAAGACCTTGAACATGGAAGTGTATTACTCTTAATGAAGGTTGTTGTCAGAGAAGTTGCATATGCCTGTGCATATGTAAGCTTAACAGGAAAAAAAAAAAGATAAAATATAATAAGTTTTGTGAAAACGTACTGAGTGCTTGTTTTATTTCAGCACAACATGAGGGGACAGATTGCCACATGAAGTACATGTTGCTTCAGTAATTCTCACAAAGTCTTTCATTAGCTGCCAGTCACAGGCAAGTTCCTGAAGGTGAAAAAATTTCCCCATGTTCTTGTCAGCAGCACTATATCTGGAGAAACTTTTCTGAACTGATTGGCAGTGCCTTCCTCCCAAACCAGCATGCTGTGGAGATCTCTGGTTGGTTAAAAAAGCTCTGTCACACAGAAATGTCACCCTGGCCACAAGTCCCAGACTGTACAGGCTACTGGGTGTCAATGGACACAGCTGTGGAGCAAGTTGAAATAGAAGTTGGTAGAGGTAGAGAGATTTTATTAACCTCTTGGTAGTTGTTTGGGTTTGTTTTGTTTTTGGGTTTTTTTTTGTTTGTTTTTTTTGTTTTTTTTTTTTGNTGTTTTGTTTTGTTTTTTGCTTGTTTGGGTTTTTTGTTTTTTTTTTTTTCTTTTCTTTCTTTTTTTTTTTTTTCATAAGATTTGGTCCCTGAAAGCTGGAATTCAAGGAAGAAAATCAGAACCAAAGTTCTTCCTCTTTACATCTCTTTCATTTGCCTTTCATCTTCATTGCCTGTGTCCCAGCAAAGGCAGCTGCCAGTTCTAGTGCAAACCATCACCTGGTAAATAGTTTTAGGTAACTTTTGTGGGAATCCAACTGCAGTGGAACATGAATGACACAGAAATCCAATTTATGCAATTTTTGGCCAAAAGCTAATTTGTAAGGTTTTGCAGGTTAAATAATTGTTTTTAAAATTAACAGCAAGTGAATATTAAAGGTGAAACCCAAGCACCTCTGAACACAGTCAGGAATCTAATTCTGAAAATGTGGATGTGATTAATTGCATCAGACTATTAAACATTACAGCTGTGCTAAATGTTGGACAACGTGAGAGTATCAACCTCTTCAGTTCTTCCACTCTATTACAGTGGAGGGTCCTCTCTGTGGTAGCTTTTCAATGGAACCACAGGTTATTCCTGTTATTGAGTTTTCATCAGACTGATGGAAAAATATAATAGATAAAGGGTTGTAACAGATTATTTAGTAGTCTTCTCAATAAAAACTAGGTGGATGATGTTCAGATTTTGAGAACACCTTCAAAGTAAAGGAACTGTCAGTTGCAATTTAAAATATACCTTTTCCCCGATCCTGCTAAAGAAACTTGTTTATCCAACATCCAAGGCAGCTGCATTTGGCTTCAAGTGTTTGCTTCAGTATATTCCTGCACAGAAAATCTAATATGTCCTTGCTAAGCTGCATGGTTTACAAGAGCTCATCTACAATATGGAGAGTTTTTCACTCTGTTGATTTCTGGAAACAGGACTGGATTTTTGTCCTTTGGTATTTGTTTTCGGTACTTTTTTCATGAGGGGTTATTTTTGCCATGGATAAAGTGGGTTGCTTTTTTCTGTACATGTTTAAGGTTTCAATTAAATATCCAACAGAACAAATATTAAGGTAGCAGAGGCAAAGATACTTCAGGTACAGACAGCTAGAACTAAAAGGTACTTACATCACAGGATGTGATTAAGTCTACAGCATTTATCTCTGTTCTATACCTAGAAAATATTTTTCAAACTTGTGGAAATACTGTGTTATTTTTGAGCCTTTTTGATGCTTTCCTCTCTTTGAAGGAAACTGGTCAATGGTTTGGAAATATAAGGGCTGGAGGAGGGAGACTGGCATAGAGAGTGGTCATGTTTTCTGTGATTCCTTAGGCAATCAAGCTCAAAACAAGCAGGGAGATCTGTACTTACACAAAGTTTTATTACATATTTCAAAGCCCAACTTTGTGTGGAAGTGCTTTGATGAATTTTTAAACAGTCTCACAGAAATTCCAGAAAAACATTTGTACTGCCTGTTACTTAAAAAAGTGGTACTCAATTAAGGTACTTTTTCTTGAGTTAGTAGTTTTTGTTTGTTTTTTTTTTTTGTGAATCCAAATGCTAACTTTTCATAATTACATTCTTGTTTCAGACATGATGATTGAGCATAAGAAAATTAAAGTAGATGTTGAAAGAATATGTATATTCATAGAATATGTATATAAAGTCCACTGGGATAAAAGAAATATTGCTGACATTTTAAATAAACTAGAGGCATAGGATGAACACCTTATTTACATCATTACAGATCCTTATCAAGTCTCTCTCACTTTTATGGATTTGCAGAAATAAATTCTGTGCCTGAGAGACATTCTTCAGGTGGGGTGATGTGAGGACAGAAGGGAAAAATTACATTCTGTTGGATATATATCCCAGCAGCTGCTAAGGGCTAGTCAGGAAATCAAGAAGAAGATTGATGAGATTACAAAAATAAAATTAATATGCCACAGAGAATTTTTTTTAAGTGCTGGTGAGACAAAAAGTGAAAGAAGAGTGGCTGTTGAGCTATTCGCAAGTTTTCCCACTTTCAGGTGACGATAATTCTGCCAGCATCTGCACTACCTGTTTGAAAGAGTCTAGTATTCATTTGAACTTCTGAACTTGTAGTATTTATTGTTAGCTTGTATCTTACCTTTAACACCTGAAACTTTTCTAGTCATCTGAAATATGTCAAACTATTGTTATATAAGCCCTATAAACAGCTCTGATTAGACAATGCCTATTTTTCTAGTTCAGAAGCAGAAAGAACCATTAGGTTTATCCAACGTGACTTTTTACATCTCACAGTCCATTACATTCCATCCAGATACCCCATTTTACAGATGAAGATTTCAGTAAACAAGTAAATTAAGCTAATTAATCTGGGAGATATTACTTTGTACAACACACTGAGTAGCAGGGATCAAGATGCAATTGCTTTCAAGTGTCTGCAGCAGCCAAAAAAAAATGGAGTGAGATATACCTAGGTGGTATCAATTGCTGTTTGATAGATATTTCTGTTTCCAGCATTCCAGCTTCCCCTTAATCTAACATTTCTATTAAAGAGAGTACCTGACAGCTGGAGATGGTCTCTTTTTTTCATTATCAAGTAGGATTTCTTGAAACAATAATGAATGTATCCAAAGGCAAGAGCAGTGATAATTCTTTGACTCTTTTTCCTGGTCTTGTGGCTTGGATTCTGTGCTTGTCCTTTCCATTTGTAAATCAAGAATTTTTTAAAATTTATTTGAAGTGGTTCTGTACCATTTTATTGTAAATCCCTTCTTCCTTAGGTCTTTAAAACTATTGCAATTGCTGTTTTACTTGTGCTTACTTGTGACTTGAGTCACATGGTGTTACAGCAGTGCTGGATTCTTCTTTTCTCAACTTCTAATTCATTCAGCTTCACTGACAACCCTCAAAGACCTGTCCTATGGTAAGGGATTTTCTGAGCTTGGTTTTGAGATATTGCTCTTAGAGGAAAAAGGCAAACTCTCCAAAAAGATAAAACAAGAATGCTAAAAATGAATGCAAAATGCATCTTAAACTTTTCCTGAATGATTGCATGCATTATCAGCAGTAGTGTCAATGCCAGTGCAGGATGTGGCTATCCAGTGTGAACACAAGGAAGATCATCAGGAGAAAAGAAACATGGCCTCAAGCTGCAGGTTCACCTTAAAATCTGAATTTGATTGAGATTTGCTGGCAATAATAAGGCAGACCCTTAGTTCAGTTCTGTCTTTAAGACTTAAGATTTCACAGGTATTCTTCCTAAAGGTTAAATAGAAATTACATGTTTGTTGTTTCTGAGAGGAAGAATTTCTTTCAGCAGAGGCAAACAAACTGAGAGAAAACAGGAAATATCAAATAATTTGTTTATGAGAAATTTGAGTTTCTATTTCTGCTGTTTTGAAAATGCTCATAGCTTGAGACAGTCTAATTCACAGGTTACACCAACCTCACACCTCCACAAGCTGCTCTTGGATCTAGGGAGAAAGGGAATGTTGTGATAATACAATCCATTTCTGTGGCTTTGCATACTTCATATGTCAGGAACTAGCTAAGTAAGGTGAACAGTGGTAGCCTTAGTAAATGGCAGGTATTGAGCCATTTCCCTGTGCAAGAACAGACATTTATTTATTTGAACATATTTTTCCCACTGGTTCACTAGTAGGATGTTCTGTTTGTAGCACACTGAATGAAATTTGGAAATGTAAAACTTTCTTAAACTATCTTAGGTTCATGACTTTAGTTTTTCAAGACTTTAAAGTACTTTTGACAACTGGCAGATAGCTCCACAATTTACCAGGAAAAGGCCGTCACAGTATGAGGAGACATTTAAGTGCATATTTTTTATGTTAAAAATAAGTCCAATTATCATTTCTTGTATCACGGCAGGCACTTTACAGAAAATTAATTTGTGAAAACAGAGAAAAGTATGTCCATCAAGGAATACATTTTAAAAATCAATATAGCAAGTAGATGTGTATAACTTCACTGCATCTGTTCTCTTTTGCCATGTTCTTATGTCCCCATTCTGTCAGTTTGCAGTTTTAAACAAACAGTTCCAAATGCCACTGATATTTTTGCTTAAAAGACAGAATCTGTAACCCTTCAGAAATTATATTAATAGCTACAGCACTTTGCTGTACAAAGTATTTCAGCATTTTCCTCACATGCGCGACCTAGGAGCACTAAATCTGTAATCACTAACCTTTCTTTTCTTACTAAAAAGCATTGCTAAATTAAATGATGCATTATTAATAAGGATTCTTGAAAATGGAACCTAGGAAAATTAATGCACTTTATATTCTATTACAAAGAATAAGCTGCACTGAATTTCTCTGTCCACCTGCTCTGGCACTACAGTGCTTCCCTGTTTATTGTTCACAGGCTGATTATTTTAGCTTAATTTTCTGCTGTCTGTTTTCTTATTCCTTCACAAGTATGCACGCCTAGGCAAAGGAATTCAAAGCCAGGTTGGATGGAGCCCTGTGCAACTTGGTCTATTTTTAACTTCATAAACATATCCAGTAGGTATTATTAGTTTTTAATTCATACATTAAAGCATAAAAATCAAGAAAGATTACCATATCCAAACATACTTTTCCAATCCACTTTATTTTTGGGGATGGGGAGTGTATTTCAAGGAAGGAACGTTGTGTAAATTTTCCATGTTCTTCAGTATTACCTCGAACTTTTAAAGCCACTGCTGGAGTTTTGTGGTGCCAAGCCAGAGGGATCTTTGGATACTTTAAGTAATTTTCTCAAAGTTTGAACACGTGATTTATTGTCAAATCCATGCTTTAATATGGCATTGATTAGAGAATGTCATATGTGGAAATATTGTGAGTTTTGCATCTACTTTCTTCTTTTGATATTATAAAAATATTGGCATGCATGATTTTAGGTTAGTTTCATTTCAAAGAGGAGTAATGTCGCTCTACTGAGCTGGTAATGAAAGGAGAACTGCTTGGAACATTTGCAATTTGTGCAGCCTTATGGGAATGCATTTTGTATTTTGTAGACCTATCCGGGCAAATAAAATAATCGCTCACCAAAGCAAATGTCTCCTGAATTCCACAGCTCTCAGGAGCTACCAGTTTTTTATCTCAGATGGGTAACTGTCCTGAGTTTTGGAAAGTCTGGTTATCTGGACTTTTACTTATGTGTTCAGTTCTCATTTTGCAGAATATATATTGTGTAAAACATACAATAGCTTGCATCCCGTGGACTCATTCAATGGCCATTGCACATAAAGAGGAGATCCAAGATATTGTAAGATAGTTTATCTTGTAAATGAAGAATACTGATGCTTTTGGGGAGCTAGAGATGTGAAGTAATTTAAAAGTGTCTTAAGAAAGAAAACAGTAAAAAAAGGGAAAACACTCTTCGCAAGACTTTTGTTGTGTTAAAGAACACAAAGCCTGTGTTTGAAAAATCCACATACGCTTGGACAGCACTGAGATTGTCCTTGTGCATGGATCTTTTGAAATGGTACCAAAAGAGATGTTACATAGCTAAAATATGATAAAAAGCTTTTTCTGTTTAACTTTTCAGTGGAAACCTAAGATATATTGCTGTATTCCTTGACTCTTTTCTCTAATATGAAGTTCTGAATCCACATTATGGAGATTATCTTCCAGAAACATTTATAAACAGAGCAGTGTTTGGTGGTAAAATGGATGATGTAGTGATTCAAGCTTCTCATTAGAGCTGTTGCTGGAGGTAATGGAAAATCCAGGTGTCCTAACGGTGCCAGAAAAGCCGGAAGAGATTTACTGGAAGGCACTCCAAAACCACTGCTTTATTCTAGGCATTGGCTTTGTTGACTGCCTAGTGGTGAGTCTGATTTGGAGGTGTTAGACTTCCATAGGTCACTAAATAACTCCATTTTTTGGGGGAAGCTGTTAGGAGTCTGCCTCTGTACTAACATTTATATTATAAATTAGTTAACTTACTGTTGTCCAGATTGATGCATTTCTGCCTCCTGATTTCTAAATAAGCCTTTTCACATGCTATTGTAATGTCTAGCAGCAGTAACAGGTATTATCTGTAAGCAAACACCAAGGAACAGACTGGTGCATTTTTATTAGGCTTTAGTTTGGAAATTTTTCTTCTTGCTGTCACATCATGAGCTCTGGAGCTGAAGAGAAGTTTTATGTTTTGACCAGAAGACTTTGTTTCTTTTCAACCAAACAAGCAAATCTTGGCACAACTGCAGAAATTCATTTTTTTTAAGGCAGAATTTCAGATTAAAACAAGGGAAGGTATCATGCTACATTCCCTTACCCCACAAAAGTTACAGTAGCCTGGGGACTAATGCTAATATTCCCCAAGAGTTGGATATTCCAGTACGAAAGCTGGCCTCTTCCTATTCTAAACACCAATTTAAATCCTTAAACCTCCCTTTCCTGAGTAGTCTAAACAAAATTATCTCAGTTTTGAGAATATAATAGGGCATAGGCTTAACAGCTTTTAAAAGTGTCAACTTGGCTTTACTGTAAATCTGAGATATTTGCATAAGGCAGGAAAACTGTTTATTTTTCCATCTCATCATGACTGTCCCTGTATTATATCTAGCAGCATTTTGCTCTAGTTGTCCAGCTGAATAAATTTGTTTCTTGAAAGAGAAAACTTTATATTTAATGATTCCACATTGAGATTTTGGAAAGTAAATGATGTGATTGTTGTAGCACTAATCTTTTTAATTTATGTCAATCAATTTATTTGATTAAATGACAAATAATTTTCTTTTGTATTAAGAAATACATAGAGCTTCCACATTGTAGTTCCACACATCCTTTTGGAACCTTTCGGTGCAAGTGGACTATTTGGTGAAAATGTTATTTGCTGGAGAGGCTCTATGAAAACCCACAGTATAATCACGAGCATAGCTTCTTGAAGAAAGTGATAGTACAGGCTGAATGTTTGTCATAAAATGGGAGTTTGGAATGCAGATATGCAGATATGGTGTGGGTTTTTCTTGTTGGTTGAAGCTCTTGATCCTGGTTTATTTGCATTAAAACACTACAGATTGGCATTCTTAGCTTCAACACCTGCACACATGGACAGATATCCTCCTATCCTCATCTCTGTGTCACTGAGATGGGCAAAAGGAGGGAACAGTTTCTCTCTCTGCTATGAAATCAAGCAGGAAGCTGACAGTTACTCCAGAGTTGCAGAGAAGGTTCTGTGGGATGAACACACGAGGTTCTTAAAGCTGTGTGTGTTCAGCCCACAGCCCTGGACAGAGGGGATTGCTCTGGCTGCCTCAGCCTATTTGGTGTTGGCTCTTGCACCATTCTGGCCATGCTGCTACAGCACTCACTGCTTGCCCAGCTTCCCTGGCACATGCATTGTACCTGTTGTTGACCTCTGAATGTTGGGAGGAGCAGTGCCTATGGAATGGGATGGAGTGAGACTGCAGTTCCCATTAGTTTGAACAGATGAACAACCTCTGCCATGCCTGGGAACCTGTGTTTCCTAGCAGCCCACAGTGCACCCTCCAATCCCTGCAAGTTCCAAGATGTACTCTGCACTCCAGCATCCATTAGTGCATGCAAGGAGTGAAATCTTTTTCCTGGAATTCCTGCCTAAAATTTGATGGATTTGAGGAAACTTTTGTCCTCATCATGGAAGTGCCATCATCAGCACTAAGGAAACCTTGTGCTACACTGTTCATTCTCTGCTTTGCAGTCCCAATGTCCACAGCCTCTTCCTGAAAGACCTTCCCTTCAATTTTTGTCCATGCAGAGGAGCACACAGCCCCAGATGTGTTTTGCACACAGGCTCTCTCTTTGTCTGGTGTTTGTATTTGGGCCTGTAAGAGGAAGGCAGGGTGCAAGGACAATGGCAGAGGCCAAAGAGAAGAAGTCGTGTGGTTGCAAGCGAAGAATTCTGGTAAGTTCATTACTTAGCTTAAATCTATCTTATGAATGGAAGCCTAGTATTTCCATCAATGAATACAGAGAGTATTTCTAACAATACAGAGTATTCTAGCAATCCATATAGAAATTACAGCAACCAATACAGAGTATTTTTAACAGTCAATACAGATGGCGTTTCTAACCATCAATACAGACGGTATTTCTAACAATAGAGTATTCTAACAATCAATATAGAGATTATAGCAATCAATACAGAGTATTTTTAACAATCAATACAGAGTAATTCTAACCATCAATAAAGAGAGTAGAATAATGAATACAGTGTATTTATAACAACCAATACAGAGAAATAAGAATATTCTTAACCTAAGGAACTTAGGGAATTGCAAGCACCAAGTTTTTCTTACGGGTACAAAATAATTCAAGAGATATTTCAAGAAGTCCATCTGCAAAGAATGGAAGACATCCTACATCCTACAGACATGAAGATGCCAATGGCCCCGAGCAGTAGCAAGGGCTTGGTCAGGAAGGCTACTCCTTTTCAGACTTTCCCCAGGGAGCCCAGCTCAGTCTCTTCTCTGTACTCCCTCTGGCTCCATTCCTATGCTGCCTCCAGACCACCAACAGCACAGGGACAGGCAAGCCAAACACTGTGTATGTGTGCTATTCCATCTTTCTCTCCAGTTCCCACAGAGGCCATGCCAGTGACTCCTGTCTGGCTTCCAGCCCTGAAATTTCCTTCTCCAAAAGCTGCTGGTGCTGCCCAAGGGTCACCTCCCGCTCCTTCATTCTCTCGGCAGTTTCTCTGTCATCCTCAGGAGAAACTCCATTCTCTCTAGAGGTCTGGTTGACCCCCACCACAGCCATCAGCAGCAGGCACATCTGCAAGATTCCTTTACCCATGGTTGATCCTTTCTTGAAAGAGAGAAAAAGGAGGAAAGAGCCAAGATTCAGACTGTATTGTCTAAAAAAGAGAAGGGAAAGCAGAAAGAAAAGGTCTGGTATCCTTGCTAGCCCTTCCAAAAGGCTGGGGGCCAGACACACCTGCTCCTGCAAGTTCCAAAGCCAGCTGCCCAAAGAGACTCCATGAGCAGTTGGGCAGGTGGAAGGGGAGGAAGGTGCGAGACATAGGAAACACGAACTCTGAACAGCCAGGCTGGAAGAGAGAGAAGTTCAGCATTGAGGATGACAGAGAAAGAAAGCCCAGTGCCCAAGCAGAGGGAGGAGAGGAAGGGCCCCCCCAAGCTGGCTGCAGACACACAGTGGAGACCTTGCCCAGATGGTGCCAAATGGGCTGGAGAGAGGGAATGCATGGCCCTGCATTCCAGCTGCTCCCACCACTTCTACCCTGCCACTGTCTTGAGACAAAGCCTGATGGAATCCTGCTCAGTGTGTGGGCAGCTTGGAGGGCTTAGTGTCAGGTCAAGGCTTCCTTGCCCTCCCACAGGCCTTCCCTTTGCAGCCTTGGGCAGGGGATTTGATTCATCTGCCCTCTGTCCCTCCTTCCCACAGACCTGCTAGGAACTGCTTCGTGGGCACACTTTCCCTTCTCTGTGTCTGTCCTGAAATGCAATGCCAGACTGGGTCAGTGGGCTCTGCCCTGAGCTGCCAGGAGCTGGCTGCAGATGCCAATGCTCAGCCACACCACAACCCTGCCAGCGCCAGCAGCACCACTACAAGCAGCACCAGCAGCAGCAGCAAGTGCCTCTCAGCTGTTGTGCAGCTGCACTGCAGCCCCTCCTGCTGGCACCAATGTTCCCTCGTTGCCCTGGAGACAGTCTCCAGTCTATCCCTGGTGTCTTAGAGCCATGGATTCCACACATGGATTCCTCCAGCCATGGAATCCTGGGTCCCTGGGCACCCACAGATTCTGGCACCCACCCTGGCTATGAAGAGAATGCAATGAAATTAGGTTCCTGAGGAGAATTCCGTTCTTCAGGAATGGTATGGATAGTTTCAGTCAATTGCCTGTCTGTTGTCTGTTTGGATGTGGGCTTCTCTTGTTCAGTTTTTCAGATTCTTGTTCCTTGATTCTTCTCCTTGGGGAAACATACTCTGAGTATTCTAGAAAGTGTCAGGAGTGCCACGCCCCCACCCCTCTTTCACAGCCCTCTGAAGCCAGAGATGGAACTGGCTTTTGATTTTGTGTTGGAACATCCTACATCTATTACATCTATTATTTTCACTTTATTTATTTATTTTTTAATGCCTAAGAAATTATATACCAAAGGAGAAGGAATGCCTTCTTCCTTGTTATGCAATTTATTGAGGAGGCCTGAAGGTTTAGGGAATTTTTAGAGCTCACTTTTGTAAACAATGTTCTTTTGAACTAAGGGTAAAGCTCAAGGAGGAGCAGCAATGGGACTGCTACCCAAACTCTAGTAGAGAGATGAGTGTCTGGAAAGGAGAAATGTTTGAAATCCTTGAACTCAATTTCCAGTGTGCTTCATCAGCTCAAATTCGTCAGGTTTATATGTGCTCAAGATTTAATATCCCATTTCTTCATTTTGTGTGGAACGATGCCTATTTGATGACTTCCAGTAAGACATGGAACCAAAAGAAAGGAATTATAAAAACTGTATGTAGTCATGTGTCTGTACAATTGTATGTGGGAAACAAAATCCATACTTTTCCAGACTTGTTTTTTTCAGAAGTTGGTTTATATGTTTTGTTTGGACTGATGTCCAGATGTGGAATATTTTGACATCTGTGTGTCTTAGACATCGATTTCTAGTGGCTTTCTAATGTTTTTCAGCAGTTGAAAGTGAATTAGAATAGTGACTAGGAGGAAATTACCTGTTTTTCAGCCTTGTCTCCAGTCTGTTTTTGTGATGATTGCTGTAGATTTCAAGAATGCACAGTTAGAGTTTTTATTAATCAGTGGTCTTTAATTGACTTACATTCAGAGATAAAGGCTTCTTTGTGTTGCATTAGAGGTTCTTTAATTTGTGGTTTTTTTTTTTTTTTTTTTTTTTTTTTTTTTTTT
>WEIU01017743.1:67424-81801 GCA_013389925.1 Aegithalos caudatus
TGTTTTTTTTTTTTTAAATTTTGTTTGTTTACCAAACGGTAATAAAACTGCACAGAGATATAGCACTGCAACATTTTAGCAAGGTACATCCCATCACGTATAGAAATTTTGTAATCAACAATTAAATTGTAGCAAAAAAGTTCTGCGGAATTAGAGTTGAATAAGGTAGGCTCTCAACATTTAGAATTACAGATTTGGTAATGTTGGGAAGCCTTCAACTGGTTATTTCCATCAGATTCTCTGGAAATGAGATCTAGCTTTGATTTTTTTAAAGGAATCATTGTCAAAATTTCAATCTTATGAAGAAAATTTGTGATTTTATTCTGATGCTTTTGTGGGGAAAAAGTTCTTACTGAAAAAATTTCATCTATTTAAAAATATTATTCATCATCAAAGCCTTTTTTGCTGGATACTAAAGTGTAGCACGGAAAACATTCTAGATTTTTTTTTGGCAGTAATTAATAATGCAGTTGCTATCAGGACATGTCTAATATTTGTTCTTTTATTCTCTCCCTTCCAATAGCTGCTCCCCAACCTCCATCTCAGGTGATGGGAAAAATGTTCTGTTCAAGCATCAGCAATGAGCTCTCTGTCACTAGGCTTTGTCCACATATCTTTCTTTTTAAAATATTTTTCTTTCTTTTCTTGTTGATTTCATGTCTTTTTTCTCCCACATTACTGCCTTGATGATTTTTTTTTTTTAATTTCTGGGTGACTTAGGAATTTTTGTCTTAAATTAGACAACATCACACTTTCCATATTTAAAAAACACAAAACTCTGATGTGAGTTTTGTGAACTATTAATTAAATCTAAAGGTTGCTCATATTGCTTTGTAATAAATTAAGAAGTTGCTCCTTCTTTATGTGAGGAACAGCCAGGTAAATTCAATGTATTTTCCTCTTCAAAGGCTAATGAATGCTAAAATCAGGCAAAAATAATTTGGGAGGCTGTGTACCACATTAATTTGTGTCAAAGCATGACAACTGGGACACATCAACTTCTAGGAGGTCTTGCACATCTTCTTTTGGAAATTTATAGATCCTATGGAGGTATTTTTGAGATTGGAATGAGGGAAGAAACAGGTATAAAAATAAAACATTTTTAGCAGTTCCCAGTATATTGCTCTTGTCACTACTTGTTTATTTATGAGCCTTTTGGACCCAAATACATACTCACTCTTATCTGTGACAAACTGACAAGTGGGATATAAAAATGAAAAGTTTTTTCCCTTAGTTGGTGGCTAAGGAATCATTGATCTTCCCTAAACTAACATTAATCTTGAAAAGGTAGCAGGAGGTTTATAGGTCTTCCATGGAGTTTGAAAGTGGTAAATTGGAAAACAACAACAAAAAAAGGCCCTTTTGTCCATATTCCTTATTGTTGGGAATATTTTATGACACTGTGGTTGCCAGTTGGTCATAACTTACAGTTCATTAAAGTTTTATGCTTTGATCATAACTATACCCTCTATAAAATAATTAACTTAGGCAGTGCTCTATAACATAATTGGCTAGAAAACTAAACTTGCTTTGCTGCCTGTGTCATTAATAGAAACTCTCAGGTCTTGAGCTCTTAGACAATCCTCTGAAATATTCCATATAACAATCAGTCGCGAGAAATTCCAAAATAGCAACAGACAGTATCTTATTTTCTTAGCAGATTAGGTAATTTAAAAGACCACAAATGTGCACGAAGGCAGTTATTTTTAGCTTTCTGAAATCAAAATAGCAGGGCTTGGTAGCATGATATGCAGACATTTGTGGGTGTAGGTTGTGTGTTTTGATTGTCATGTCATCTAAATTCTTCTTCTGCATCTCCCATCCACAGTTCTTCAGGAAAATTTTATGTAACCTCTCTCTGATTTTTTCTTTTTTTGTTATGAAGAAGGACCTGAATTGGTAAAACTGAATTTGGATTCCAGCTAGGACACAGTCTTTTTGAAGAAGCAGATAGTATTTTAAATTTTATAAAAGGAGTTTGTACATGGTGGATAAGTCTTTATTACACAGTAAACACGTGGACTTGCCTTTAGCTCAAAATTCCCATAGAATCTGGCAGCAGCAAATGCAAGAATTTTTTATCTTCTGGCCTCTACAATAAAAACAAGACCCCTCTCCCAGCCCCCCAGTCTATCACATGGGCATAAACAGACTTTGCAATTTAACAACTTCCTTTCTCTCTGATAGGAAAATGTGTAGGAAGAAACAACTTATTCTTAAGCAACTTGAGAACAATTTCTAAACTCTCATGTTTTCCTCTAACAGATCAATGAAACATCTCACTGGAATTTATCTGCTGTTTTCTGTCCACTAATGCCTGGGATATCTCATGCCTGTGCATATAGAAGGGGTCATTCTCCACCCAGCTGTGCTCTTTCATCATTCTGGAGGCATACACCAGCCACCTCACAGGCTATCATCACTGCTGCGACACATGAAAAGCTCCTGAGCAAAATCTGGACATGCTCACTGCGTGTCAGAGAGTGGAAAATGGCTGAGAGTGAATAAAATGTCTTCCACTGTCCATCTTTAGCCCTGCTTTTGGGAAATATGTCCATTTGAGTGTAGCTTCACCTCCATTAGTGAGGTCTTGCTGATCTTTTATAAATATCCCTTTTTAATATGCTTTCAGGTTCTGAAATTCGCCATTGACTAAGACTTGGCTGTCTTTGTGTTTTGGAGTATCAGTTCAGAACAGAATTTGGTTTTCTTTGTGTGGTAGGCCCTGATTCAAATGGAGGGGGTGCCTCAGCCTGACACTGTGCTACATCGAAGTTCTGTGGCTGTTGACTAAAGGGAACCAAAGCCTGAACCATTCCCGAGTTTAGCTTTGCAGATGGCATCAAGTAGTTTTCAGAGAAGTTCAAGTTCCTCAATTTACACTGTTTTCAAGACAGGGAAAGCAGAGAACCCCGTTGCTCTTTACAAATGCATGAAGGGAGGTTGCAGTATGGTGAAGCCTGGTCACCTCTCCCAGGTAACAAGAAACAGGACAGGAGGAAATGGTCTCAAGTTGTGCCAGAGAAGGCTAAAATTGAGTGTGAGGAAAAATTTCCCCACTGAAAGTGGTCAGGCATTGGAATGGGCTGCTCAGGGAGGTGGTGGAGTCACTGTCCCTGGAGGGATTTATAATGTATGTACATCTGACACTTAGGGATGTGGTTTTGTGGGATTTGGCAGTGCTGGGTTGATGACTGGACTCCATGATCTTAGAGGAGTTTTCCAACCTTTTTTTCACACTTGAATTTTCCATTTTCCTCATCTCTCAGGCTATTCTGGTGATTAAATTGTACACTACAATGAGTTCAAATTAAGAGTTTAATTTGAAATATTTCAATGTTTGCATGATTATACAGTAAACTATATATCAGACAATGTATACAATGCATGCTGTAAGGTACCAAGTCATCTAATCCTAATTATGAATGCAATACATTTAGCCATATAATAATGACATAATTGGATAAAGAAAGAAAAGTCTATAATTACATCATGCTTTTCCATGATGAACAGAGTCTCTGATACAACTCTGGAAATGTACATATTAATTGTTTCCATTGTTCATACATGAACAAAATATTTTGATGCCAGGGGAATTTAATTCTTTTCACTTTTTTGACATTTTCTTTCAACTATGAAGCACATATAATATTCCAAACATAAACTGTAACTTCTGTAGGGAAAGAAAGATGAACAGATCAGTTTTGTACAGCTGAAAATTTACTTGATACTAAAACTTAATGGATGAAGACATTTATAGCAATATGATTTCACATCTTTTATTCATGTACAATTTTTTCAAAGTATTCCCATTAGCCTGCTATTTTCATTTCCCATATATTTACATATACTTTCTCAAATAATGTAAAAATCTGTGGAAAAAAGATTGCTAAATTATTTTTTTTGAGAGCAAGAAAATGAAAGTGAAAGAAAAGAGTGTCAGAAGTTATGCTCTGGTATAAAATATCAAAAATTAAAAGCTGGGGAAACTGCTAGGTTTTGGCTCTGTATTTTCTATGCCTTTGTATTTCAGGTCACTTATCTTAGAGCACCTTTGATTCTCAATGCATTAAGAGCAGAAGCTCTCTCCATATACCTTATTATGGGCACATAGCTTTATATTTCTAAATATTTGAATATCTTGCACTTCTAGACATGTCTGTTAATCAATAGACTGTACAACAAGAACAAACTACCACCTCATGGCAACATGCTGGTCAAAGGAAAGAATATATTACATATTCTGTGCTGTGAAAGGCCGTTCATGGTGTTCTTTTGAAAGGGAGGAGAGGCAAAGTTAATTCACTGAATAAGATGTTGCCAGTGTGAGAGAACAGAACCAGTCATTAAAAAAAAACTAATTGCATTTGTGTGGTCATTTTGAGGGCCTGAGAGGGGAGGTCAAAGCTTCACAGCAATTATTTGTCATTGTGCAGAGGCACACCTGACAGAAAAGTAGTAACAGTGAGTGATCTTTGCCTTGGGACAGACAAGCACCACTGTGTCCATCACCTGGTGACTTCTGGTGGGGCAGGACAAGGCCAGGTGCTCAGAGAGAGCCCAGGAGATGGTTTTCTTCTCAGAAATAAAATGCTTCTTTCCACACTTTGCAGTGAACAAGCTAAGAAGGACATCCTAAAAATTCTTCACTGCCTGAAGAAGAAGGAGTTATGCAGTTCTGAGGTGCTAAATAAATGTTGGACCAGAGTAATTTTGCATTCTATAAATAAGGGGCGAAAGACATTGGAGAGGAAGTTTGGTGTAACTAACAGATCAGCAAATGTGTTTATTCAAAAAGGAAGGGTGTTCTGTGGGAAAGGTTTGATTTTTACAACCATTTTTATACCCTGAGAAGGAGGTGGAGGTGGGTGGAAAAAGGTGCTTATATTAAAATAGACCTGTAATCCCACAATGATCCCTTTGGTCCAGATAGTCTGAGCAAAAAAAGCAGAGAAAAGAAGTAAGCAGCTCAATATGAAAATATGAAACAAACTTGTGTCAAGCAGCCTTTCCAATGATAATCATGATCATGAGTGAAACATGTATAGGAACATGTATAGCATGATGACCCTTTCTTTTAGCTTTTAGTTTGAGTACTTCTTGTGGACTACCTTCGGCATTTTGAGGAACAAAAAAAATCTGATTGTTGATGAGCATAAAATACTGTGCTGGCATTACAGAAAACTTAGTGTGTTACAGTGTTAAGTGCTCTAAAATTGTTTAGTTATATATACACCATACAACATAATAAGTGTGAATTATCATGCCACATATAAATTCTCACTTCCTGGGCTGTGGCTGGAGTTTTATATGAGTACAGTTGGTTATTTTGAAACAATAATTATCTATTTTGGAATATTGTAAATCAAGATTTTCTAGGGGAAAAAATACTCTATAATGAATGAATTGCAAAAGTTTTCCAGCTTCACCTGTGTTTCTTGGCTCTTTTGGAAACAAATTTGTAATAATGAGAGGAATATTTTGGATAGTGTATGTTGGAATTCACCAACTGTATATCAGTGAGATCCAAAGACAGAACAGGCCCCTAAGGCGACTTAGGGTGAGTCTGGAAGACAAACAAGTTTGTCTGCCTCACTGTGTGATAGTTCTGTTCTTGTCATAGATGAGTTACTAAAGCAACCTTGAGCTTATTGATGTTCTTTAAATGGTCCAGGTCATTAGAGCACAGCTGATAGTCCTGCTGTTTTTTGTGTCAAGATCATTTGCTTGCTTTTATAAATGGATTTTTAAAGTAGATTTTAAGGCATTATTTGTGGCCCCTTTTTTTACATGATAATTTTCCAGGCATGCTACTCACAAATTGATACAAAGGTAGGTCAGGTTTTGGCCTAACTAAACATGAGAGATTCTCTTATCAAGAATTTGAAAATAACAAAGCCTTTAAAAATTGCAGTAAACCATTCCTTTGCATGATGTTGTAATTTAAAAGAAAATGAAAAGATAATACTAATTATTACATTGTCACATTCTGTGGGACTTCTAATTGCAAAAGCTTATGTTAAACATTCCCAAGAAATTCATGGAATGAACTACCCTAGTTTGTCTTGGCTTTCTGTAATATTTTTGCAGGCGATTTAGACAGTAATCAAATCCAGATCTACTTTGTCCCAGAGAAAATAGTGATTTCTCTTCTAAACAAAGCTAATTGTTTTGCAATATTATTTTCATAGAAATGACATATAACCATGGGCCGGGCATTGTGTCCTGTGCTGGACAGGCAGAACAAAGCCTTTACTCCTAAAAACAGAGAACCTGAGGGTGAATGGAAGAAAAACCCATGTAAGCAGGTCTGTGTCATGGTTTAACCCCAGGCAGCAGCCCAGCCCCATGGAGCCACTTGCTCTCTCTCCCACTAGTGGGGATGGGGAGAGAATTGGGAGGCTCATGGGCTGAGGTAAGAGAGTTTAATATGGAAAGAAAAAGCTGTGCACACAACCAAAAACAGAGGATTAATTCACTGCTTCCCAAGGGCAGGCAGGAGTTCATCCTTCTCCAGGAGAGCAGGGTCCCATCAGAGGTAATCATTACTTGGAAAGACAAACACCATCAATCCAAATGTCCCCATTTTCCTCCTTCTTTCCCCTACTTGCTATGACATCCCATGGTCTGAACTCTACCTTTGGTCATTTTGGGTCCCCTCTCCTGGCTGTGTCCCTTCCCACCCTCCCAGGCACCCCCAGCTCCCTCACCAGCAGAATTCACAAAGAGCAGAGAAGGCCTTGGCTCTGTGTAAGTCCCGCTCAGCAGTAACAAAAACATCTCTGTGTTATCAGCCCTGTGTTCAGCACAAACCCAAACACAGCCCTGCAAAGAAAATTAATTCTACCCCAGCTGAAACCAGCACAGCCTAATATCACTAAATAAGTGCAAGAATTAGAGAAGAAGAGAGATGAGAGACCTTTCTGTGTTGTATGGTGGAAGGAAAAGGTGGGAGAAAGGAAAGGAGGTGAGCAGTAACAAAGAAACCAGAACATTTAATCAATTCTTGTTTTGAAGAAACATGCAGAATTCTGTTTGGGTGATGAGTGGAAGCTGCATTTTAAGAGGTGATTTTAGAAGAAACCTTATGGATGTGGAGTCTGATTAAACCAGGTGAAGCAGAATGATGCTATTCAATGAGCCCAGGGACAGTTGACTTTTGGTAGAGGTAGAGATGCTGAACATTGATGAGTACATGACTTGCTCTCTCCAGGGTCTTCTGGCCTCCTGCTAGCTTGAAGAATGAGTTTTATGAGCCACCACAATATGCCCAGGTGATGGAAACTCCTTTCTGTAAAGAGGCAGAAGGATGGAGAGAGCTGAGTATTTTGTCCCTGACAGAAATACACAATAGAGAGAATAAGAGCTATGAAGTTTCAAAACACATAGGAGAAATGGAAGAGAAATTAAAAACTGAAAATTATACCAGATTGTATAGAAAACTACAGCCTGACCCCCTGGCATGAAGCAAGAGGAAATTGCTGCAAATTATAAATTAAATGAGATAATAATGCATATCAACTAATGAACTCATAATGGTGGCTGAATTTATTTTAGAAATTGTTTTTGAAGTAGGTAGTCAGATCCGAAATGTGCAGCTTTGTTTGTTCAGTTATTTTATATAGCTATCTTGCAGAAAGCCCAGGTGTGAATTAATTTTCTTGCTCTTTTTTTTTTTTTTTTCCTTTTAGTTGCAGAGCTGATTACAAAGGCTTTTGAAAAGTTTGCATCCTCAACAAAATATTTCAAGGTCATTTCAATTCTTTTGAATACAAGATTAATTGTTTTCCTGCAGTAAGACATTAAATTGAATATAATTGAATTCTGATAGCTTACTGCATGGCTTGCTTGTGAATGTTTATAAGTAACCGATTTTTCCTTCTGCAAGTTCATACATAATAAAGTAGCTGTGATTTCTTTGGGCTTCTAGAGATGGAAATCAGCCTGTTTGCATGAACTTGGGAGCAAGATGCTCTGCAGCCCAAGAGCCCAATCAGCAGTTATTTTGGGGAAAAGGTACTCAGTGGTTGAGTATTTGAATTCAGCTGAAGTGGGCACACGTTGCACTGGGCATGAGGCAAAAAATTTTAAGGGTATTAAGTTCTGTTTTCCTCAGTGCTGACTTACCAATTTTATCCATGTATCATGTGAGTTACACTGTTACTACTCATCCTTTCAGTAGGAAAATCAAGCTACTCTTGTAAAGTCTAACGACCACCCAGTCCTGCCCTCAGGACTCAGGAGAATTCTTTCTCTCTTGGCTGTTCTCAGCATTACTGCCCCAAAGTAAATACCGAAGATTCAGAAACCAATAATGGTGTTTCTCTTTTTATCTAGGAAAAAAATGGTTCCTCTCCTCCAATCCATGCATAATAGCCAAGAATATAAACAGCTAGCCATGCTAGCATGGAATACTCGAATAAAATGGCCTGAGGACATGGACCTGCTCTGCTGCATCCTCCCCAGAGAGCAGAGATTTGCAGGGATGGACAGAATGAGCCCTTTAAACTACTGCTGCAAGTGTCTTCAAGAAGGCTTTTCTTTATAACTGCAGTTCCCTTTTGATTAATCTCCTTGTCTTGCACTTGCCTTAATACTGCTTCCATAAGGATCTACTCCATAATCTTAACAAAAGTGCGATCTATATTTCTCCAGGTATTTCTTTCTTCCCTTGGTAAAAAAAGGAGTTTCTAGCCTGTCTTGCTTGATTTCTTATGCACCAGGATGGAGAGTCCTCGTGCTCCTAAGAAAAGTGGTACTAAAATGTGGTCAGCTCTGCTGGTTTTAAGGAGAGCTTCCCAGCAGATCTCATCCATTCATTCTTTAAACAACTACATGTTCATGCTTCTGAAATTCAGGGTCCTGGTTTTGCTCTTTGCCAGACCCATCTTCTTTGAGATCAGGAACTCAGCCAGGGCATGGTCAATACAGCCCAGGCTGCCTCCAGTCCTAATTTCTCTGTTAATTGTATCCATAATGCTGGGCACCACATCCTGTTATGCTCCTACTCCATTTGTTTTGTCTCATACCTGAAATTTTTTCTTCTTGTTCTCCTGGACAGCTGTATTTCTTTCCCAGGAGATATCTGGGTGGTGGTTGAAATCCCACGTTGGGATGAGAGCTTGGGAGTGTGATGCTTCCTGCAGCTGAAGCAAGACCTCATCCACAGCTTGCCCTGACCAGGTGGCCCATAGAGGACCCCAGCCACACGGTGAGCTGTGCCTGATCCTTCATTTGCACCCACAGGCTCCTAGCCTCTTTGTGGCTCCTTTTTCCATTCCTTAACACCACCTGCAACACCTCCACTCTTCCTTCCCAGCCTCTCCTAAAAAGGGCAGGTTCAGAAGCAGAGTGTAATTTTAGCAGCTTCCAGAACAAGATTATGTAAATACACGGTGATGAGTTCGCACCAGGCAACAGAGAATTCAATGTTGTTTTTCCCCTTGATCATATGCATTGTCTAAATTTGAACTCCAGATTTGTTGTTGGGCTGACACGCTCTTAATAAACAAATACTGGGATTTGATGAGCAAGTTCAGAGTGTAGAATATCACAGGAGAAACAATACCTAAGTATCAAAATTATTCTAATGGACAGTGAAGTCTTTGCAGCATAAATGTAATATCCAACAAAAAGAGTCTCTGTAGGTAGCAAGATAATGTTCTTTGATGGTCTAAAAGTTTCTCCTCCTCAGGGATACCTTGTAAAAGAATCTTTGAAATGTTTGTATCAACCTATTTTCATATCCCTTGTCAGTTTTAGATGGTTCTTTTCAGTTTAGTTAAATGAATTTCACTTTTGACATATACTCTGAAGTGTAGTTCTACTCCATAAAAATGACACTATTGGGTCCTATATTTACTTTACTTCAGCAACTAAATGTCAAGTACGTTTACTGTTGAAAGTGTCGCTTGATAAATCCTGTATCTGAAAACTCAGGCTAGATTGTAAGTGCTGTATGGTTTTTGTTCTTCTTCTTTTTTTTTTTTTTTTTTTTTTTTTTTTTAATCCATTTTTACTGATGCAGGGAAAGTTGTGCAAGATAAATTATGCTGTTGGACTTGCAGAAGTACAGCTGACCAGAACTCATTGGAGAACTGTTCTGGTGATGCCCAAGGGGGCAGATAAATCTTTTTTCTTGCCCTTGTCTGGAAAAAAAAACATAACATAATGGGTGCTGGAGATGCCTGGCCACAAATTTGCTGCTGGTGGTGCTTGCGTTGCCTTGATTAAAGAATGAAACTAGTCACAATAATTAGTCACCTTTTCTGAAATTCTGTGTTCAAAGAAACATTTCTAAGCATGCTGAATCTGCTAATAATTAAAGCAAAATATTCTTCTTAGCAGTTATTATAATGTGTTGTAATAAGAACAGATGTTTTTAAATGAACATACTGTGTTTTAAAAGGTTGGAAAACAAAGCGATGCAAAAACTATTGGTACTTGAATGTTTTTTTAAAAGGTTATGCTAATTGGGATTTTATAGCATGCATCCTACTGATGGATGAGTTTTGTTTGAGTGAGCTGCACTGTTTTGGTTTCCCAAAATTTACTCCATTTCTCATCAACAAAGATTGATTTTTAAAGAATCTTTTAAAGAATCTGCAATCCAGGTATTCTTGATCATTTATCTTGCTATGTTTTAAAAGTCTGTGTCATTGTAGAGCAACTGCTGCCTTGCTGGTGTCAATCTGAATTTTAGACAGGAACCTTTTTCAGAGCATGTGACATTTTAATGCCTTAGTCTTCTTCTGTCAGATTCTTTGGGTTCTTTGTACAATGACATATTCCTTTAAATTCTTTCACTTTGTTGGGGACAATCTATCTGTGAATGACTGGGTTTAAAAAATGGTTCTTACCTAAGGAATAGCATATCTGAAACCTGGAAAGGTTTGTCTGAAAGTAGGTAAACAAAGCTGTGTGATGAAGTTTTAAATTAGCATCGTAATCTAAAAAGCTGATCTTGCTGCTTTTCTGGCAAAAACTGTGTCCTGAGGCCGCCCCAGAAAAATGGATTTCAGTGCATGGCTGATGAACATGCCGAAGTGGGATTTACTTTGGCTGATAAACTTTTTGATTTAAGTGCTCCTCAAGTCAGGCTGACTGCAGTGGGAGTGATCCTGATGTCTCCAAGAACTAGAAGTTTGTATGTTTTTCCACATAATCTGGGAGCTGTGCTGAAAGACAGATTGAGTGTATCAAAAGGTGAATCTTGTAGATAAAAATCAGGCTGTTTAGGTGAAGGTCTGTTTTGACCAAATAACCAGAAATATGGGAATGTGTCTGAGATTTGGTGTTTTTAAATTTGCTTTGATTATTCAAGTAAAAAATTACAAATAGGTATTGATCTCAATGTGATCCCTTGTGCAACTGGTTATTTGATATTTTCTATATTTATCCTTCTTGGGGTTCAAGGAAGAGATGGAAAGCATGTTCAGCAACTTGTGAAGCTCAATATAATTTCTGGTCCCATATCCCATATCCCCTTACCAAAAATCCTGAGAGAACAATTTGTGGTCTGGCCAGGTAATATAACAAACTATTCAAACAGAGGGTAGCAACTCTGACTGAACAATCCTGGATGGACTTTAGCATTTAAGTGAAATGTTCACCCATAAATGGTGCTGAATTGTTATATAAATTTCTTTTAAAATAATATAGAGTGATGTAACACTATGTGCTGTGAAGGAAGACACCTGCAGTGTATACCCTAATTTCTGCTTCTGTATTCATTGGCTTTTTCTGTGTTCCATGTGGAAAGTGGGCCTTGAAGGGAAGGGGGTTGGGATGGAAAATGTTCCTCAGTGACACAGGAAATATTAAGTGGTAGCCAGACAGACATGAAATACTTCATTCCTGTCTTAGAAATTGTTAGATAAGATTTATACAACCTGTAAAAAAATGAGACTTTTTGTGTTAGGAATGGATACTCTTTGCCACAGGACTGAAGAGATCACCAGGGTCATTAGGGAGAGGAGAGAGGGCCTTTCAGAACAGAGCATTCCCCTTAATGGGTGAGGTTTCAGCTGCTTCTTTCCCACACAGCTCCTACCCCATTTTGGCGCTTTTTTCTACCATTCAGTCTTGCCTGATTGATTTCAGTCAAACTGAGAAAGATGCAGCTGTTGAAAATATGCAGAGAGAGGCAGCAAAATCCTCACAGCAGCCGATTGATGTTGGACACTGAATCTTGTACTTGTAGGGTTCGAGTTCTGCCAGCACAGAAATGTGTTCTGAAAAGCCAGCATTTTGTGTAGTTTATGATTCTGGTCTTGACTTTTCTAGGTAGAAGTTTCTCTTCTTGTTTCTCTTGATAGTTATGAATTAAGAATGAGTATACTCCTGTAGGTATGTAATAAAATATAAAAGAAGTGCTCTGCAACGTGTCCAGTCAGTGTTTTTGCAGATCCTAGAGCCTTTGACATTTTTCAGCTTTGCATCTCAATTCATTAGAGATTAGAGTTCGTTAGCACTTTTCACTTAAAGCATGAAGAGGCATGAAAGTGGAAATGCAGAGCAGACTGTGGATTGCTGTGATTATTCTTTTATCTGTGGGAGCTCTTTCTCACAGATTCAGTGCTGTTCATAGTAAAAGTGCTTTCTCCTATATGAGTGGCAAATTTCCTTCT
Source organism: Aegithalos caudatus (assembly GCA_013389925.1). Lineage (NCBI taxonomy): Eukaryota > Metazoa > Chordata > Aves > Passeriformes > Aegithalidae > Aegithalos > Aegithalos caudatus. The sequence continues at coordinate 80,054 of WEIU01017743.1, forward strand.
GAATAAACATTTTAAAGATTTTATTTGACTAGTGTGTCTTCCTTTAGCACTTCAAACCCATCAACTGCTTCTTTATCTACAATATTTTTGGCTACACTTTGGGTTTGAACTTGACCCCCATGCTTGGATGTTCTGGTGTATTTGGAGACATTCCACAACACTAACTTTTTGTCTGTATTTAGTACTTGGAAATCTTAAAGATTTTTCTTTTAGAACAGACTGAGATCATCTACAGGAGACCATTCTCCAGCTGCTCTATATTTGTTCCAATGCATACCTGGTTGGAAGGAACCCTTGCTAAAGCTACTCTACACAATCACTGTGTGATTAGTAAACATTTGAATTTTGATTTTTTAACTTCCTTTTGGATGGTCCATCCATGTTATAAATTAAATGTATAATTTGTATTTTTATTGTACTATCTTTGTAAATTGCCATGTATAAACTATGATTCTTAGTTAATAAAGCCAGTCTAGGAATCTGTTTCTCTCCCAGAAAGCAAACCTCAGCTTCCAGATTGTCACAGAGGGGTGTTGCCAGGGAAAGGAGAATACCAATCTTGATAACACCCTAAAAGAGACAAAGCCCTGGGAAGCAGGACCACACCCGAAGCTACGCTGCTATAGAGAGACTGATACTGATCGGCACCCCGATACCGGACTGCAGAGAATGTCAATAGATGGTTACCAGCAACTCTATTCACACACAACCCTCCGGGAAGAAATCTACATATCTACAGCAAAGCTGATCAGGACATCCTGGCTGCTGGGAAATGTCATTAGGAGACCAGCAGCAAGGTTGGAGATATCATCAATTCGAATGATCAGCTCATGTACACCCCTGAATATTCTCTACAAAGCACATCCCTCCATTCTTCACTATTCAGGAACTCTATTCAGAAGCCTGCAACCCGTGATGAATATCAACTAAAAACAGACTTTTTAACAATAAACTGGGAGTTCCTCAGCCTTGGGGCTGGAAAACTGTATAAAAACCAGCTGCAAAAAAACGGCAAATCATGAACTTGGGGAGGATCAGTGAAGGCGAGTCTGATCCCAGGTTCACTCAGCTCCAACTCCCGGGCTCGGAACTGAATCGGTAGTGGCGGACCTAAATTTTTGACTGTATTGGATATTAATAAATTCTTTATTAATTTTTATTCGGCTGATTTAATTTATAACAATCCACACAAATATTTCTCTCAGTTTGCTGTATGTAAACAATCTGTTTTTTCTTTGAGTTATATGAAATATTTTAAAGTGCTTATTGAAAAACTTTGTTCCCTTTACAGGCGGCATTAACAAACCCAAAGACTTTCCCTATGATTTCTCACTGAGGGAAAATATAAACACAAGACTTCATTACAAAATGAATGTGTTTTTATTTAATTTAAACAGGATCAGATTTAGAAGCCAGAGCTTGCAGAGGTTGCCCTATAATTGAATATATATATATAATTGAAGCATATGAAATTAATAGAATTAACTTTTTTTTTCTTTCATGCCTTTCTCCATTTCTAATTTACTGTCAGTGTTGCTGAAATACAGAGATTAAACTGTATATCCCATGTGAGAAATTGTCTTATTTTCATACACGAATATTTTTAGCTAAATGCTGGTGCAACTTCAGTTAGTTGGGAAAGTTATGGAAAGTTCCTCAGAAATCAAGCAAATGGAAGCAAATTTTTTCTCTCATTCTTAAAATTAAATCAGCTTTAAGCAGATACCCAACTTCTTTTTTTTTTTTTT
>WEIU01017744.1:18734-36974 GCA_013389925.1 Aegithalos caudatus
CAGCAATTAGCTTCCTAGCAACCTAAGAGAAAAAAATTCAACTAACACAAAGGAAACAATACCCAACCTCCAACAGTGACATATTTTCTGTATTTGAAAGACCAAGTTTTAGAATAAGTTTGATAAAACATGCTCTATTTGGATATGCTGAAAAAGTCTTTTCTGCCAAACTAGGCAGAAAACATAAAGGCACACAAAAATGGTAGAACTTTCTTTCAGATTCTGTGTCAGTATGTGGTATAATAGTGCTCTTTCTGAACTAATATAAATATGAGAATGTATTTGACTTGACTAGAAATTATCACTTTTAAGTTAATCAAAGTAACTCTCTTGTCTCAGGGCTGCACAAAAATAATGAACTCAAAAATCCTGTCACAATTTTTATAATTGGAACCAAACAAGAAAAACCTACCACAAGTTAATACAGAAAACCATGGCAAATTTCTGTTTCAGCTGAAAGAAAGTAAACCTTTGCTAGGTGTTGTATGGTAAAAGAAGAAGAAAACATTAGCCAGCCTGAACATACAAATTAGGCAATATGCTAAGGAGTGTCTGTGTGTCTGAGGAAACATGACTCAAAATAGCAACAGCAATAATGATACATATACAAGCCCAATTGACTTTGTAGCTTAAATACAAAATTACAGGTTGTAAATAAGATCACTTGGTGTTTAATATTGCAAAGAACTGGTGTGGTTTTGAACAAGAAGTGGATAAAATCCACTGTGCACTGCAGAACTCACCTTTGCAGCTCACTGACATCTTAGGCTCTTTTCCCATCCATTTGCTATGTCTGGTCATATGTCAATAACATCATTTACATTAATGTCATCTGAGTTTTGTTGTCATTATAGATGGATCAATACCTAACATCATGCTAAACAATGGGAAACAAGCCTGAAGTTATTTGAGGTCTGCAACCCAGAGAACTTGAATTTTAGTTTTGGTTTTAAGCATGCACATTTGCAGGATTAAAGAAATAAAAATCTTTCCTCAACATTTCATTAATATCTTCTTTTTCCCTGGGGTAGATTTTTCTGGCTTTATACAGTGCACTGCTAAGCAATAGCATTAGAAGCATATTTGTCTCAGAACAGAGGTTTTACTGCTATTCCATTTGAATACTTTCCAAACATTTACTTCCTGTAAAAACACAGTAAGCTTCTATGGGAATGGAATGCAAGGGAATTTAACTAGCACACAGCATAAACTCCAGAATTTTTTTTTTTTAATTTGGATATCTCCAAGAACACCCAAAACACAACCCTAGTATTCATACAAAAGAATCAAAAGTATCTGAAAATACTGAGATTTTTTTTTCTCATAATATCAGGAAATCTATTTTATTAAAAATAAATTGATCCTTGTCTTACAAGGCCTTGATTCTAAGACCTAAAGCTAGTGAAATGTAAATGCCTTCGGTATCTTACAGGGTTATCCCACCAAAGCTTTTTTCTGCTAGCATTTTTCAAGTTGCTGACAAGGAGATCATCTAAGTAATGGAACCTTTATTTAATCAGATAATTCAAGAAATAAGACTTTAAATTTTTTTGCTGCAACATTTTCTAATTAAAAATACCGTGCAGTTTTACTGAAGTTATGGATTTCTTTCATTTAAAAGGAATAAGCCTTTTTTTTTTTTTTTTTTTTTTTTTTTCCTTTTCCTTTTCCTTAACTGATCATTTCATGGGGACCCTCACAGCTTTTCTATGCCCTGTTTTGAACTCTTCTGTATGCTGACAAGAACCTTGTCTGTAACATCGCAGTGACATCTGACAGGACCATTCCGGAATAAGATAAGAATTTCACTGTGCTGTATTGAGTATTGAAGTTGCATGCATGCTTTCTACTCAGTGTGAAGAACAGTTTCTAAAATCAACAGATTAAATTTGTCCATTGGCAAGTAACTAATGCAAGCCATAACAGAGATGATTAGCCCAGGTTTAAAACATAAACTCCATATTAATGCTAATAATGGTAATACAGAAGTTTATTATATTTTGTGTTCCTCAAATAGAATATATGTGAATTGAATTATGAAAGGCTGTTTAAGGACACTCATTAGCACTATTTACATGGGCAAATACTATACAAGATGGAAAAAATGGAAATTAAAAGTTGATTTTCATAGTCACATGGATGAAATTAAATTATAAATTGTTCGCATTAGTTGAATTCTTCCTTTACTTTCAAAATATAGCAGAAAATAAATCAAGCCACGCTTACATATTGTTATGTTAGCTAAGTTTGTCTCAGGAACTCTTATTAACCAGTGCAAGTATATTGATAAATTGGTAACTCTAAACTCTGTATCTGGTGAACATGGATTTTCACACTCTATAATTTATTTCAGATTTCCTCAGGAAGAAAAGAAATTTGTTGTCTTCCCTCATCCAGTCAGTCTAAGAGTTCTCTAAAGCAGATCTCTTCATTTAGTACAGTTCTCTGAGATGTTAACCCAAATTTTTTATGCTTTTAGGCATGGTATTCCCAATATTTACAGCCAAACAGTGTATAAAGTTCTCACATCATCAAACAAAATTTTTTATTCATTATGTCACTGTTAATGTAGGAAATTTTGTGCCATTGATTTGCAGCTCATATATTAGTATTAATTCTAATGCAAACACATGCACAATCACATCATAAGCAAGTGGACTGCTGTTGAACAGATCCCAAAGTCTTTTCCAATTTCTTTCAGTTTAGAAGTACATAAATAAGAGAAAAAAAATTGAATACATCTGTGATTAGAGATGAAAAATATGACTGTATGCTGGGATTTTTTTCATTTCAGTAACTTGTGGCTGTCTATTTCCCTATGTAATATAACAGAAAATAGGGCTATCCCATGTGCCCGAGGCTTAATCTTATTCTTGGCATGAACAGATCCCAGAGCCAAATATTTGAAAATTAAGTTTCACTTCTTCCCTAGTGGTTGTATGTTGGCAAGTACATTATGATCCATTTGTATAAATGATCTTCATACAGCTGTCAGTAAGAGCTATGTTTAAACATTGCAATGAAACTTCCTAAGCAGATCAGATTACAAGAGCAAACTGTCAAATAAAGGAAGTTATCAGGTAGAGCGAAACTCTTGTGTCTTTCATGATCACAGGGAACAGTCCTATCTGTTGGATTTCTAAAGCTGTAGTATCTCAGTCTAGAGAGAAAGAACAAATGATGGAAGATACTGCCAAATTCCATAGGACCTAGGAGGCTGGTCCCTAAGGAAGCATGCAGCAGTGCTTCAAGTATAATTTTCAAAAACCCAGACTATTCTGAGTTGGAAGAGATCCACAAGGATCATTTAAGTCCAGCTCCTAAGTGAATGGCTCCTGGGGATGATACTTACAAACTTGGCACTACTAGTGCCATGCTCTAACTAACTGAGCTAATCTCATAATACTGGTGGAGACTGAAGGCTGAGGCTCTGCTTCTTTGGAGAATCAATGGGGATAAATGAAACATTTTTATAGAAGCAGTGTATGTATTTTTCAAACTTCTAAAGGAAAAGAATTCAGAGTTGATGTGATTGCAGTGCATATATGTGCTGTGCCAACTGGTGCTTGATCTCTCTGATACTTTGTTATTTCAAACTGGCAATCTATCTAGCTCTAAAGATACTTCTTAGATGGATTTATGTTTTAATTACTCTCCAGGTTTGCCCTAACACATTATCTTGTGTCACAGGTACAGCACTCAATCTTGACTGAATGTCTGTCATTTGAATTTGATCCCATCTTGTCTCTTTCAGCTATGGCAAACTGAGCCAATGCTCTATGGGCAAGTGCCAATATCCAGTTTAGCCCCCCTTTAAATACTGAGTAATTTGAATGGCTACAGGGATGCTGAAATAATCTCAGAAGATGAGAAGCCAGCAATGTGAGGTATTTATAGATAGGCAAGATGACAGTTTTGAACAGGCTGTACATATCTGACCCTAGTACAAGTCTACACAAAAGTCCTGTTTAGAGAAGTGATATTTTGATGGCATCTGCCCAGCTCTAACATTATCTGATTTTGAGATGTGCAGGGAAAACAAAGCAGTATACAGACAACTGTCATGCAGAAGGGAGTACCAAAAGTTCTGGTCTACAATTTCCCTTTTTCAATGGTTATATATGACAAGGGGAGAATACAGCTGAATATTAAGAGCTCTACATTTCTGCAACAAGTAAGGTACTTGAAAAAAGCTAAAAATGATTTCAGCAACTACTATTTAGTAATACAGAAAGTCAAAGAGAGTGGCCTGGGATGGTGCAGCAATGAGGCCTATTGTGGCACATATGGACATCTAAATTAGAAAGAAAAAAATTAGGGAAGACAGCGTTGCCTCAGTGTAAAAAATCTGTGGGTGTTTGCACCATTAAGAAGGCTGAAGTATGAGGAAGGTTGTCTGTCAGATTGGGCTTGGAGCACCTTGCAACTGGGGTCAGGGCTGACTTCCTGAAGTCCCTAGTGCTGGTTGTAGCTAGTTGTGAAAAGGCTTTGTACAGAGTGTGGAATGATGCAAGAAGAAGCAAGAAGTGCCAGCAGATACCTGACTCTGTTCCTAGTGTCACTGGCAAAATTGTGGGTTCTTTGATCATGGATTGAATTACATGACACCAGGTCTGCTGGGAATAGATGGCGTACACTTGCAACAAAGGACTTAACAACACTCATTGAGAAAATCTTAGACTAGATTTGAATAAGAAAGGGTTAAAATCAGTCCTGCTAGATATAAGCTTGAGGGCAGCATGACATTGTTTGAGGAGTGGTATACTAGTGAGGTCACTTACGTGGCCATCTGAATAGATGTAGGGGATTGAGACCATGCAACAGCAAAGATGTGAGGGTTATTGATGCATTAGAAACCACAGATATGCCTGAGAATTGTGACATAAGCAGTAGAGTTTGTCTCTGAAAAGGTGGCAGGATCAATATCCCAAATGAACTGCTTCTAAACCAACATACACAGCATGGACAAGAAATGGAGGAGCTGGAAGCCAGTGTGCAGCAGGAATACTATGAATATAGTCAATATCACAGAATCATTGTGGGATGGTTCAGGCAACTGAAATGCTGCCATGGAAGGCTATGAACTCTTTAGAAAGGATAAGCAAGGAAAGAGAGAAGGTAGGCCTGTGTGCTAGGGGGTGTTTTGACAGTCCAGAGCTTAATGAAGGTCACAATAGGTTTAAGTCCTTATGGGTCAGGGAATCAGGGAGAAGTCTTACAGAACAGATATCATGTTTGGAGTCTGTATGGACCACCCAACCAGAAAGGACAGATACAAAATATTCCATGAGTAGCTGGGACAAGTCTCATGATCATTGGACCACCCTATTTTCAGTGGGGACTTCAACTTAGCAGATATTTTCTGGAAATACAACACAGCTGAGAGGAGGTTTCTGGAGTGTGTGAAAGTAACTTCCTGACACAGATGGTGAGGGATCCAATTGCTACATGTTGCTTGTCAAGAGAATGACCACATGGTTGATATTGAAGTTTGAAAGTCATTTTGTGCACAGCACCTATGAAATTACATTTTTTTTTATTCTCAGAGAAATAAGGAACAGCTTCAGCAAAAGAGCTACCTTGGCCTTCCAGAGGGCAAACTTAGGCCCATTTAGGAGACTGGTTGAGATATTCCCTTGGGAGGGAGTTATGAAGGGCAAATTAGTCCATGAAAGTTGGACATTCTTTAAGAAGGAAATGGTAAAGGCTCAGGAGCAGGCTGTCCTGATCTACTAAGAGATGAACCATTGAGGCAGTAGACAAACTTGACTGAAGAGTTAATTTTGGCTGGAAGTGAGGAATATAAGAAGAAACCTGGGAGTCCTGGTCAATGGCAAGTTGAACAAGAAGCAGCAGTGCCCTGGCAGCCAGGAGGGCCACACATGTCCTGGGCTTCATCATCAACATCACCAGCTGGGCAAGGGAGGGGATTGTCCTGCTCTGCTCTGATCTGAGGCAGTCTCACCTCCAGTGCTGGGGGAGTTTTGGGTGTTATAATATATGGAAAACACTTTTTTTTTTTTTCTGTTTTAAAAAAAAACTTTCTTTTTAAAAGAAGGTGTTTAAAGGAGGACTCTGAAGATGGTGAAGGGCCTAGTGAGGAAGCCATATGAGGGAGTGGCTGACACCACTTGGCTTCTTCATCCTAGACAAGAGGAGCCTAAGAGGACACTACATCACAGTCCACAGCTTCCTCATTAGGGAAAGCACTGGGGGAGGCACTGTTCTCTTCTTCCTGGCAGCCAGTGATAGGAGCTGAGGGAATGGCCTGAAGCAGTTTCAGGGGAGGTTTAGTTTGGATACAGTTCTTCACCTAGAGGGCGTTTGGGCACTAAAAGAGACTCCCCAGGGAAATGGTCACTGCACCAGCCTGACAGAGTTCAAGAAACATTTGGACTGTGCTCTCAAGCACATGGTGTGATTCTGGTCCATCAGGCGATGGTCCTGTGCAGGGCTAGGAGTTGTACTTAGTGATCTTTGTGGGTCCCTTCCAAAAGAGGATATTCTATGGTTCTACAAGTCTATGAAAATTTTCAACCTTTGAAAAAAGAAACTCAAGAGGAATATAGAATGTCAGGAAGTTAAACAGGGAGGAAATTAGAAACATCAAAACCAGAGTAGATCTTAATTTGGTTACTGTAGTAAAAAACAATTAAAAATGTATCTATAAGCACATTAGTGATAAAAAAAAAGGCTAAAGGAGAATCTTTGTTTTTGGATGTGAGTGGTAACACAGTAACAAAAGATGAGGAAAAGGTTGAAGGGTTGAGGTACTTAATGCATTCGTTGCCTCAGTCAGTTGCCTTAGTCTTTTGACTCAGAAGAGTTCTGTGAAGACCCAGCCCCCTAAATGGAAGACAGGAATGGGGACCAGAAAGAAACCCCTGGAAGGCAAGGGGAAATGGTCAGCATGCTACACCATTTAGATACACACAAGTCTATGGGACTGGGTGGTATTCATCTAAGGGTACTGAGGGAGCTGGTGGCAATGCTTGCTGAACCACTTTGCATCTTTTAGAAGCAGTCCTGGCTAACTGGGGAGGTTTCAGGTCACTAGAAGTTGGCAGATGTGACACCCATTTACAAGATGGGCCAGAAAGAGGATTGGAGAACTGCAGACCTATTTCTCTGCACTGAGGAAGGTCATGGAGCAGTTCACCCTGAGTTCCATCACATGATAAGTGCAGGACAGCCCAGCATGTCAGAGACAGCCAGGCTCTGGTTTATGAAAGGCAAGCCCTGCTTGATCAACCTGATCTCCTTCTATAACAGGGTGACACACTTAGTGGAGAGAAAGGCTGTGGATTTTGTATGGCTATAACTCATTAAAGCCTTTAAGACTTTCCCACAACATCCCCCTGGAAAAACTCACTGCTCATGGCTTGGAGAGGCACCTTGTTCACTGGCTAAAAACCTGTCTTTATGGGTGGGTCCAGAGTATGGTGGTGGATGGAGTTTTATCTAGCTGGTAGCTGGTCACCAGTGGTGTTCCCCAGGGCTCAGTACTGGGACCAGTTCTGCTTAATATTGTTATTGATGATCTGGATGAGTGGATCAAGTGCATCCTCAGTAAATTAACAGACACCACCACATTGGGCAGCAGATGATCTGCTGCAGGGCAGCAAGGCCTTGCAGTGGGATCTGGACAGGATGGATGAATAGGTTGAGGACAATGGTCTGACAAAAGAAAACATTTGGTTGTGGTGTTGGGTCACAACAACCCACAGGCTGGGGCAGAGTGGCTGGAAAGCTGCCCACAGGAAAAGGACCTGGGGTGCTGGTGACAGTGACTGAACATGAGCCAGGCTGTGTACAGGTGGCCAAGAAGGCCAATGGCATCCTGGGCTGTGCCAGCAATAGCGTGGCCAGCAGGAGCAGGACAGGGATTGTCCACTGTACTTGGCACTGGTGAGGCCACACCTTGAATCCTGTGACCAGTTTTGGGACTTTCACAAGAGCAAAAATATTGGAGTGCAGACATGAGTCCTGAGAAATTCAACAAAGCTGTTGAAGGGTCTGGAGGACAAATCTCAGGAGGAGCAGCTGAAGAAGCTAGAGTTGTTAAGCCTGTAAAAAGGGAAATTGATAATCTTTTAATTCCCTGCAACTACCTGAAAGTCAGTTGTCGTGAACTAGGAGCTGGTTTCCTCCCAAGTACCCAGCTTCAGAAGAGAAGGAAATGGCTTCAAGTTGCATGAAGGGAGGTTCAGATTGAACATTAGGAAACATTTCTTCACCAAACGGGTGGTTAGGCAGTGGACCAGTCTGCACAGAGAAGTGGTTGAGTCACCTTCTAGAGGGGTATTTAAAAGACCCATAGATATGCTGCTTAGGAACCTAATTTAGTAGTCTCCTTGGTTGGGTTAGACTAATAGCTGAGTTGATGATCTTAGAGGTATTTTCCAGTAATTTATTCTATTACTCTATGCATGTGTGCATGTCTCAGTGGGAGATAAGAAAAATTTCTGATCCCACTCGAAGAATAAATTTTAGATTTTATACCCTTTAGATATTGCAGGTCCTCTAGCCCAATTTCTCTGTGGTAAAAATCCATGATGTCTGTATCTAAACCAGCTTTTAAAAAACTGATCTATTTTAGACATCAGAAGGCCATTGAAGAGACAGATGAAAAATCCTGGACTGCTCTCTTCAGAGTTTTTTATTTCCATTGTATTACTCTCTTTTGTGAAAGTAAATATATGTAGACTTCTTTTCTCAGAGAAAAGCCTGTCATTTTTCTTCTCTGATTTCTTTCATCCAGGTCTCTCTACTCTGGTTACATTTGAGTATTTTCCTGTGTGGTCAAGAGTGGTTTTACTTTCAGACAGCTATGACAGTGATAATAACCTACTTACCTGTAGCTAGGGAATCCAAAACACCTACCGATACACCTACTGATGGGAGACAGTTACAATAGAGAAATCTGCCTGGCGGAGTATAAAGGATGAGTCTCCTGTTCAAGTTTGCCCTAGGCCCCACATGAGTGAAAATTTCATAGTGGCCGTATCTTGGAGTCTGTCTCCTCACCAAAAGAAACACTGAAGTGGGATGAAGGCAGTACATCAGTTGGGCTGAGATGTTCAGTGGTCTCCTGGGAGGGTGCGGTTCCACAGTCTTAACAAATATGACTATTAGACACATTTAAAGAATTGTATCATTTGAACTTGAATAGTTTAAAGTCTACCATTTTTCCCAGACTTGTTCAAGTAGTTTTCCCATGCTTGAATTAGAGCCTTCTGGCACTACAACTTTTTTGTCTTTTCCTTAAAACACATTTAATGGCTCATCTTGACATCTAGATAAAAGAAAGAAAAGGTAGTAATGATCTAAATTAAATGTAACTAATAAGCAGTATCTTTTTGCTTTTTTAAAGAGGTCAAAACCATAAACCTCAGATGAAGGAATGGTTTTATTTTCATCAAAGTACAGAAAAAAAGAATAACATGAATCATATATATCTGTGCTGACTCAAATGTAAACAGAACTGGCAATGTATTAGCCAATAAAAGACTTCTCAAATTTTTCCCTATAAAGTAAATAAAAGCATTTGTTCTTTAGCAACAAACCAAGCGTCAAAGTCTCAGTGTGATCAGTCCATTAGGCAAGTGGGATTCTTTCCAATCTCACAGATGAAGTGTCAAGCTGAAAACAGCCTCCACAGTATGTGTACCCTTTGCTTTTAACCTGTTTTCCAAGGGACAACTTTAATCTAACCAGGGCAAGCAAGATGTACAGGGATGAAATCTTGTTACATCTGTGGAACGAGAAGGTCAGCTATATCAGAAATGCTCTAAGTGCTTTTAAGTTGTTCTTTGTATTTTAAATTACTTTTTGTGCACTTTGCATCCAATTCTGTCGCTGCACATTGGTGAAGCTTGTCCTGTGGGAATCATGTGATTTATAGACCTGGATATGGAAACTAGAAATCATCANTTCAATTTCCTTATATTCTATATCATTGTCCAAGCGTCTATGCATGCCGGTTTTTGAAAGTTGTTATTACACCTGGTCCATTCCTATTATCTAGTCACTACAATGCTTCCTGTGAGCTTCTTAGAAACACATTGGGCATATTTTGGGTCATCCCCTACCAATGATGATTTTTTTTTTTTGATTGCTCACTCTGCCCTTCAACCATCCACTACCTACTTTCATCTTGGGGAGAACTGTACTCACACAGGCATTTTGCAAACAGCCCAGAATGGCAAGCTATACACTGCTGCAGAGTAATTTGTATCCTGATTTTGTATCCTGATACAATGAAGGCAGGAAAATACTCCAATATTTACAGTTAATATAAATGAAACATGAAGTAGAATATAAGTTTTAGGGTTATCAAAACTTTCTGAGGAAATGAAGAGTGATCATCAGTAGACAGAAATATTTACAAAAAAAACAAAAACAAAACCAAAAAAAACCAAAAAACAAACAAACAACAAAAAAAAAGGATCAATGGATAAAATAAGGGATTAAACAAGGGAAAAAATAGAAAATAATGCAGAAAGTATGAGTGAATTCCACTGCTGCTAGGGTACGTTCTTTGTTATCTGCCAGTTCTTCTGAATCTTCAGCTTTATTTTCTTAGGAAATAGGCATGAGGAATGAAGACTTTTTTTCAGACAGCTGCACTGAATCCATTCTCCACCACATAAAAAAGCAATTCATTTGAGCTACTGCTGTCTGTCATTGTGTTCCATTTTTTCTTTCTTATCACCTTGCTTAAACTTGAAGGAAGCAGAAAGTTCACCTATGTCATTTCAGCTGGCAGCTGAAATTCTTTCTCAGTTTTTTAATGGAAGCAAAAATAGCTCCCAAGATCGAGCACTAGGTGTCCTGAGGCTTTCTTGGTTAGTAAATGGAGATGACAAGACTGGAATGTATTCAATCTGTTGCTGTCTCCTGGGCATCATTTATAGATTCTCTGTCAACCCACAAGATCCTCTATTACTATGAACAGTGTAATTACTTTACAATTAAAGTTAATCACAAATCTATAAAAGGCGCTTCCAAATATTGACAATGATTAAGAAAGTGAAATTACCATATATAGCTAATTAATTCATGGTTAGAAAATTGTGAAAGGAAATGAACTCTTAAAGCTCCTTATAATCCTGGTAGCAGAAATTCCTCTTTCCTACTTCCAGACTCAGCAATTATTTGTATATCTCTGATATCCTGAAGGCGGTGATTAGGACAAAATATAAAAATAGTGTTTTCAGTTGAGTTCAGTTCCCTTCTAAGAAGTGTGTTAAACCATCACTCTCCTAAACAAAATATCAATTGTCTCCATGTATTCAAACTCATCTTTCCACAATATGGTCACCATCCTGGGGCTGCAGAGAATACCTCAGAAAGGAAGACTAGCAAATATATAGTGTTTGCCATAAGAAAAAGGTGGAAAAAATAATTTTGCTGTATTTTTTTCTCTTTTTTACTGTCACTACTCATGTCTTCCCCATACAAAATGTATACCAGCTTGAAAGAATCTTCATATATCTTAAATTGTCATTCTTTATTTGCTTATTTGTATTACCCTCCTGTTAGAGACTGAAGCCTTACTGTTTCAGACTTCTCCAAACAGGAAGCAAAATATCTCAAGTGACTTAAAATACCCCAAATGGATATAGGCAGATTAAAGAATACAACAAAGCAATGACACAATAAGGATGTGGCAGTACATGTAATAACAGTGGCAGTACATCTGCAGCACTGTGTTTTGTGGGTTTGTTTTTTCTAATGGGTAGGAAAAAATAAGCAAATTTAAAGTGCATGATGAGCACAAATTAAATATGATAAGGAAGCAGTATTATGGATGTTTATGGGAAATCTTTGACCTCATGTAATGAGTGGTACGTAGCAACTATGAGGTAAGGCTATGTCATGGAACAACCTGGTGGAAATACGATCTACCTAACTGCATGTCTCATATCAATAGGGTGGTATTAAACTATGAGAAGGACTGAGGGTGAAGACAGATCACTTCGGCTTGAACTTATAGATAGAAGAGAGCTTGTGGAGTTGTTTAAAAAGAGGAGACATCAGTACATTCCAGGGAAAACAGTCTTTCTCTGAGAAAAAGGCTGCTAAGTATCAAAGACTGCCAATGGACTGTGGTGTTTTGTATTGTCTGCTTCCTTCATTTGGTTCATGAAGAGCTCATGGAGAAGTCTGACAGCGCAAAAAAATCATTGGTATAAATGACAAAAAAGCAATATGATCATTCCTACTTTTTTCCTTCCATGTGTGTATATACATGAATGTCTTTTTGTGTTTGGGCAAGAGTGGGGTGTGTCTACTAGTGTGGTTTTTGTTTCTAACAGAGAAGTCTCTATATCCAGAACAGTTGTAATACATGAAAAATGCATGGTACTGAGGATTTCAGCAGTGTCAATCAAGAAAACAAAGGAGCATGTCCTATAAAGTTTTACACAATGTTGTAATGTGAAGTGAATTTTTCAGTCACTGTTATTACAGTGACTGACCACTTGTGCTAAGTAGTGGTATGGACCCATATGCAACCATTTAAAGATGTTTTAAGAAAGTTGGTCAAAATTAGAAAATAAAAGATATTTCTTATATTCTTTTATATTCCATTAAGCATTGCAGCAAAGAACTGCTGAAACCGTTTACCATGTGAAAGCAAGTAGATCCATACATTGCCAATTTCATTGAAATTCCAGATGTTCAAGGTCATACTAGTTGACATACCTGCTTAAAAATTGTTGAAGAAACAGGTAGAGAATGATCTTCTAAGCAATGTCTCCCACACTGTGAGAGGATAATCCTTCAAGAGCTGGCATGGCCTTTGCTCTCTGGCTGTCAGAGAAGATTCTGCTGAAGAACCACATAAACTCCAAGGCAGCCACTATGGTGGCTCTGTCTACTGCAGTATAGGAGGCAGAAACAAATCCTCAGACCATTACAAGCCTTGAGGTCTGCCCAAATATCTGCACAACCCTTTCTGCAAGCACTCCAGAACCCAGATTAGGACTGAAACCCATCATCTATCTTGGCTTAATCTCTTTGGGACGGAGGTTGTTAATCTTAAGTGAATTAGGTACACTTTAGGCAAGCCAGAAATCGTAATCTTTCCACTGTCACTGCCAGAAATTACTTCCAAGAAGATGTAGGTAGCAACAGAAAATACAAAAATTGTTACTTACCACTATATGAAACTCATTAATTGTTTATCCAAAATTAATGCTTGGACTGATAGGCCTCTCATAAGTAATATGAACAGTTTATTTTGTTGGTTGGAATTGTCATAGTTGCCAACCCACACTCCATCATACTATAAAAGTTATGACAGTCTGATGAATTTCCCAGAGACTAAAGAAAAGATAATTTCAATTTTCTTTTAAAAATTAAGATGAAGGTCTTTGGGAATTACCCACCAGCCTCACTTTGGTAACTGCTAAGATCATGGAAAAAATCATACTGGAAGTTTATGTTGAAGCATAAGGCAGGTAGGGCAGTGATTAAGGACAGGAGATGTAGCATCACCAAGAGAAAACTGTTCCTTCACAAATGTTGGACTGACTCCATTACCAGACAAGAGAAGGGCAACTAATGTCATCTTCCTGGACAGAAGTATTTGACTGTGTTCAACAAAATATTTTTGCCTACTCATTGTGGGGAGATAGGCTTGATATGGATAAGGATACGGATAGCTAGATTGCCACATCTACAGGGTTAGCCAATGTCTCAATGTGTAAATGGAAATGATCAATGAGTGGTGTCCCTTAAGGGTCCATAGCAGGACCAATATTTCCATTACCCTCATCAATTACATCAACATCAGGATGCAGTGCATCCTCAACAAATTTATGGATGACATCAAGCTGAGTGATGCTGTTGATGTGCTTGAGGTCAGGATGCCATGCAGAGGGACCTTGACAGGCATGTGGATTATCCATGTGAGCCCCATGAATTTTAAGACCAAGTGCAAGGTGTTGCACTGGGTTGATGCAATCCCCTATATCAATGCAGACTGGATTATGAATAGGTTGAGAACAGCCCTACAGAGAATTTGGGAGTATTAGCTGGCATTGTCTTCTTGCAGCCCAGGAAGCCAATTGTATCCTGGGCTGCATAAGAGGAAGCGTCTGACAGTTTGACAGAAGTGGTTCTTGCCCTCTGCTTCGCTCTCACAAGAACCCACCTGGAGTATTTTATCCAGCTTTGGGGTCCACAGTATGAAAGAAACATAGACCTGCAAGAACAGGTCCAGAGGAGAGCTACAAAAATGATCAGAGGGCTGGAATACTCTTCCTATGAAGAAAAGCTGGGAGAGATGCAGAATTGCTTAGCCTGGAGAAAAGAAGGATGCAGACACACCTTATTGCATCCTTTCAACAGTTAGATGGCACTTACAAGAAACAAGGAGGAGGACTACAGCCTGTTGTGACAGGATAGAAGAAGAGTTTTAAACATAGAAAGAGTAGATTTAGATTGAAGGAAGAATTCTTTAAGCATAATTTTTTTATTATGAGGGTGATCAGACTAGTTTCCCACAGAAAGCAGTAGATGACACAGCCTTAGAAGTGTTCTGTGTCAGGTTTGGCAGAGTTTTAAGCAGCTGACCTAGGAAAAGATGTTCCTGCTCATGATAGGACAGATGGACTAGATGATATTTCAGCTCCTTTCCAACCCCAAAAATTATGTGATTTTGTCATTGGCATAATAAGATATATTGAGTGGCTCACAGCTGGTCAAGCTTCCTATTAGTGTCATTTTAGCCAGTGGGTAGAGGGTCTTGGTGTTATTATGCAAGAGAATTGGCTTGTTTTTCTCAGAGGGGAAAGAGTTTTGAAAAAAAGAATTCTGGAAACAGTATTTGATTTTCCCAGCCTTGATAATTTTGAATGCATGTGTATAATGCAATGTTATGTACATACATGTTATGTACATAGTATAGATCACTCTGTAAAGGTTTTTCATA
Organism: Aegithalos caudatus; assembly: GCA_013389925.1. Lineage (NCBI taxonomy): Eukaryota > Metazoa > Chordata > Aves > Passeriformes > Aegithalidae > Aegithalos > Aegithalos caudatus. Next base: position 33,676 of record WEIU01017744.1, read on the forward strand.
CCCAATTACAGTGCAAGGTCACTGCAATAAAGATCTATTGGCCTTTAATCTGTATGATTTTCCTTCTGTCCAGCTGCTATTTACTTCACGTTTTGCCCAATAGTTTTTGAGCCTGAAGCAAACTGCATAATGAGTGGCTGAAATGTATTAGATGCCTGAGATGTAGGCCATCATTCTAAATTTACTCTACAATATATTCTTTTTCTTGGTGTTACTGTTCCCTTTTCTTCAGTTCAACCCCCTTGTTTACCTTGTGGGACTTTCTTAATGGGTTCAGTTCATCAGCATACATATATTTAATCTCCATTACTCTTTACAATCAAACTTCACTAATCCATCTCCTTGCCCTCCTAACGGTCAGGAGAAAAAGGGGGTGCCAGAGAGCTGAATATGTAGTTTAGAAAATACCCTAGATACCATACTCTTAGAAATCTAACATGTACTAGCAAGGAAGAGCTTCTTTTGATACATCAAGCAAAATATTCTTACTGAGATAGTTTGATTTATTTTCTCTTGTCCTTCTTCACTAAGAGAAGTCACTACCTCCTGACTCCTGATAAAAATCTGTTCAACCACTCTCCCATACTATGCATTCATTTTTCCTTCAAGTTACAATCAAACAGTTTCCTGTCCTGCACAGCAAGCAAAGGCAGACTGCCTCTTCAATCACTGATGTAGTTATATATCTAAGTTACAAAGTACCAGCAATCACTTTTCTTTCCAAAGACCACAAGCCTGAAAGATTCTTCAAAGCTTTTCTGTTTGGCATGAAAGTAGGCTGATTTGAAACTGGTTTAGTTCAATAGATTTTTAAATGAGCTTAAATTTTTTTCTGCCCCTTTTCCCGGTACTTTGCAGGCTGAGCAATGGACACCTCACAATCCATATTTCTAAGTGCTAAGTGTTACCTACGGGCTAATCTTCAATCTTTCAGTCTTCTATCCAGATGGAATGGATCAACCAAAATTAAAGGTTTAAATACAAGATTTCATGAGTGAAAGAGATGGCAAACTTGAGGGAGGAGCATTTTCTTTATATTTGTCTTTCCCCAGAAGGTGTCCTGGATTTGCCCTTGCTTTGATTGATAATGTATTCTTCCAGCAGTACAAACTACCCTTCTGTTTCCATTTTTACAGCTGAAAATTGTGCTGATTACTAGAGGGCCTTTCCTCACGCACAAAGGGCTCCTGTTCAGCAAGCTGAACATGATCCCCTTCATTTGACAAATATTTCCTTTTTTTCCCTTTGCCCTAAAGTATGTTGTGCTATTTTTCAGCACTAAAGCATGTCCTTTCTTGGTTCTGCTGTGCTTGGCTGCACTGCTACTTTGTTTATGCTAATAGTGATTAGCCAAATTGGAAGGAGGTTTTTTTGCAATCCTTGCTAACATTTTCTCAGTCTGAAAGAAAGGCTTAATTATTTGTGGAAGGCAGGGAAAACATCACCAGCATGTGCTTCCTCTGCAGGGCTACTGTCATCAGATCTCATATACAGAGCATGGTCATATCTGATAATTTGGATGGGAAATGGCATCAGGCATGAAAATTCAGTGAATGAGGGTGAGTGTTAGAATCAGACAACATGCTTTTTTACCTGAACCTTTACTGAACGGTTGTTTCAGCATTGTCTTAGGGTCCTGGGAGAAGTGTTTAAATTTAATTCAGAAACAAAATCAAGCTCCCAACTGCTTGAAATTATTAAAATCCCAAGACTCTCTTCTTAACAATAAGATCATGACCCTGATAACCTGGCCAAATTCCAGATAGTGAAATCATATTCTGCCAACAGGAGATATACTTGTCATTGCGACTGCGAAGCTATTCTGAATTCCCAAAGAGGAATCCTGTTGAGTTTTGAATACTTTAAATGGCTGCCAGGTCCACCACCTAGACACAGCATTTCTGGGACCTCTGAGTAAATCTGATTCCAAAGCACATTCAAAGCAAAGAAATAAATTTAAGGCAGAATATCATCTTTATTTTCTATAGTAACACTATTATTATCTTAAACTCCATTAACCTACCAATGACTTTTTAGTTTTCTTCTTAGTGATGTTGATTTGTGATTCCTTTCAGGCAAAGAGATAATTGAAAGATAGATTTAAAAAGCAAGACATTGTGATAAAACTAAACCAAAAAATAGTTAGTGGCTGCAACACTGTTGGAGATTGGGTTTCTTTCATTTTTCTTTCCTTTTTACTTATGGATTTTTTTCACACTGAGTTGCAAAGACACACTGATGGCTGGGTGCCTGGGGGCTTGTTAGGGTGAGGGGAGTGTGGAAGGGAGAGGCTGGGAAGGTGGCCAGGCCTCATGGAAAGGAAGATGTCTGGTGTCACTCCTCTGGTTTTTGGGAGTTTCTCTCGGAGGGACAGAGATATCATGAGAGAAGAGGCAGGTAAAAGATGGGGGCTGAGGCAGTTGGGGATTCTCACTTGCTCTCGGCTTTTGGAGGATGATGGTCAAGCTGCTGCTTGGGGAAAGGAATTTCGCTACCACCACTATAACCCAGTTGGTTAGCTGCCTTTCTTCTGCTGCTGGGCCCCCACAGCCCTGCCCTGCTGGCATGTCCCACAGTTCCAGCTACTGCCATTGAGTTTCTGATGTATCTTGTCCACTGTCCCAGGATTTCTGCTTATCTCTGCCATTCCAGCTTGCTGCTTCTGAGAGTCCTACTGGGGCACCAGGATTGGCTGCCCCAGGGGTTTGTGAAGCAAAGCCTCTTTTCTGTCCCTGCCCATCTCAGCAGAGCCGCCATTACCACGTGCTCCCCGAGCCCTCGCCACAGCGCCCCCTGCAGCCGCGGAGGGATCATTGCACCTGCCCTGCCCACCGGGAGCCACCAGCACCCCTGGCGGCTGTGACTGGAACTGCACCAGAGGGGAAAGTGCCTGCGGCCGAGAAGGCTGGCACTGGGTTTGTGCTTCTGTCTGCTGTCAGTGTCAGAGCTGGCGTTTTGTTTGCCTTTTTATGCATACTAGTTAAAAACTGTTATTCTCACACTTTTTTTTNAGCCCCTTAATTTCAAAATTATTATAATTTGGGGGCAGGGGTTTACATTTTCCATTCAAAGGGAGACTCCTGCCTTCCCTGGAACACATCTATCTTTTAAACCTTGCAGACACTTTAAACACCTAGTCTGTGAAAGAGGATGGATACTGCCTAAGAAATTTCATGTTTTGAGTTGGTGTTTTTGAACTACAAAATTAAAAAAATTAAAATAATGAAACAGATGATTTATCCATTTTGAAATCATTTGACCTAACAATTACAGAGGTGGTGTTGTTTTTTTTTTTTTTT
>WEIU01017745.1:0-14834 GCA_013389925.1 Aegithalos caudatus
TACACCTTTTTTTAACATATCCCAGAGGCAAGCTAGCATTGAAGCTGTTTTGTTTTTCTATGTGACAGAACTGCACCGCTCTAATGCTTTACACCAGTCTTACAGCTGATAGAACAAATAGTTTTTCTAACTAGTTACATGAATTTTCAAATTACACTGTAACTGACAGACCTATCTGAAAAAAGAAAACATGAAAAATGAAGTTGAGTCAGAATTGCATCAGCATGTTCTGCCTCACATCATATGAGCAATGAGCTACAGAGAAACTACATTTTCATTAATTTCAAAGCTTTTAATAATGAGTTCATCATTAATCCCTCTTTGCACAGGTATAGGAAGCTCCAGAAAGCCACATGCTTACAATTCTGAAAAAAATACCAAACCTGTAGTCAAGTTGTATCTAGGACAGCTTGAGGCAGAATTCAGAAAGACTTTAACTTCCCTATCAATTACCTTCCCTACTGTAGAGAAAAATTCTTCCAGGTCTCTTGGTCGAATTCTTGCAGCCAACTGCATACAGAACACTGTTCGAGCATCCCTCTCTTCAGGGGTAAGATTATCAATAGGTTCTCTGGAAAGAGTAAAGTTCAGTTAAAGTAATCAACTGAATTAAAATAACTCATCTCTGGACCACACATGAAACATTCAACTCTTCAACTTCAGTCTGATAGGAAAAAATATGCCTGCCATATTAAAATAAAGGCAAATTTAAGAATTGAAGGGAATACTAAATATTAAGTTATAACATGACTATCTTATTTCAACTGTGAGCATCAAATATGACTGGAAAATGCTATTTTATGTGCAGAAGCATAAACGAAACAAAGGTACAATTTTGCTACTGTCCAGAACTGATACCAGCTACCACTATGGAGCTTGCATGTTTTTTTCATCAAAAAGAGGGAAGGACAAGANCATAGTTTCAGCTTGTTAACCCATAAAGAAGTATGAATAGTGAATTACTTTGATCCTTGACACATTAATAACTAGAATAATTTTATTTCAATACTGAACTATTAGCTGAAATTAGATGCGCCACAACGTATTTTTTTATACTTTAATGTATTAAAGCTTCAAATCTAAACAAATCTGACTCATACTCAAGTACAAGTTACACAAGAATTAGTGTGGTGGATCCTGGACTGAGTTTCCAGCCACATAGTATGTATTTTTATTAAAATAATCACATAGATATTAATCACAGAGAAAACACTAGAAAAATTTAAACCGAATTATCTCAATAAGAATTTGCCAGTCATTGAAAAACATAATGAGATTGGTTAAATTTACCTGCATTAATGGAAGAGAATAATCTTATTACCAGCTATATAAACCCTATTCCCTTAGATGAGAAGCCTAAGAATGGATAGGCAGCTCCAGATTGCAGAGGCATATAGCCTCTCAATAAATAACACAAATAAATACTGGACAGCAAAATGAAGCATTTGTACTTTTCCTTCCCATACTCTAGATTATTAAAGTACAATTTAGCAGAAAAGCTAATTTAAATCACAATGAATGGGGAAAAGATTGAGAATACAGAAACACAAAAACCAAATCAAGACTTGTTTTGCAAAGTGACATTATTTACAACCTTATATGACATGGGGAGAAAGCAACATATTATCAGTGCTCTTTTCTGACTGGTTTTCTGAAGGAATTCCAGCATCACTTATAAGCTGGAGAGCAAGTAGTCATACATTACTTCACCATCACTTTTCCAACTCCAACTGGACAAAATCAAAAACCCAAACACACATAAACAGTCACACATACCTAACAGGGCTTTTGTCTTTTCTGAAAGGACTTTTGCTTCTGGAGCGACGTCTGCTAAAAAGAAAAATCAATGAGATTACAACAAAACCTTCCAATACACCACCCCTGGCTCTAAACAAAATCTACTAATGATGCAATGGAAAACAGAAAGTCAAAAACCTTAATTTGATGCTGTGAGGCAGACCAATCTTCCCTCTGATGGCACTGTTGAATTTTGGACCAGAACTATGGCAGAAGAAAAGATAAGACACTTTAGTACTTGAATTCAAGATTTCTGTACTCACATTACACTGCAAGTGCTCACCCACCCTTGCCTCTGAACTTGTCAGCATTTCTATTAGCAGCACCCACAGCATGCATAAGGTTATCAGTACATGCAGCACTTCAGACCATAAGGCACAGAATACGATGCCCTCTCACTTTCACCTACTTCACAAAATCCCAGAATATGCAGGACTCTTCCATGAGCCAGTCAGTCATAGCACATTTGTATGCACAAATTATTCCAAGCTACAGTTACCGTTATAACCATTTTCACCTGTTTATTTTTTTGTCCACATGCAAGTTCTACATACTGATGACTACAAAGCATAACATTCATGGCCTGGAACTCAGCCTCAGAGCTCTATACCAAGTGGCCTAGTAGGATTACTTGCTGAAGTGTAACATTTTAAAATCAGAAGTTCCATGAAATTTAAGGTGCAAGGGCAAACCAAAGCAGCTCCATGCAGACACCTGCAAAGGACATTGACTAATGGTGTCTCAGTTCTCACCACTAAAGTGCTGCAAATATGTAAATGAAACTTCCTTAAAATTCCTAATGGTCATCAAACCACAGAAGCAGTGAACCCAGCAGCCAGCTGTATACAGACATGTAACTACGAGGAATCCAATCTCTTGACTGAACCTAATTTAATACTCCAGGCATCTGTTAGATACTAACAGATTTAATACTCCAGAATCTGTTAGAAAAAATTGTAATCTGCCCTGTGCTTCCATGTTAAGAAGTCCTCTTGCTAGTTAATGGGGCACCCAGGAACAGACTGTTACACAAGCACTAAGATTCATCCTATCGTGTTCTCTCTGAATTTGATCTCCTGGTAGAGAGTTGTTCAAAAGGCAAAGAACAACACCTGTTAACATTCTTCCTGTATCTCCACCAAGCGCAGAGGCACTGCTGCACAGACTGAATGCTGTGCACTGGGCTTTGGCTTTCCATCTGTACACAATTGATTCTTTCTGCTGTGGCTACAAATTGATGTGTAACACCCTGAAAGACACGGCAGGCTGAAGACAATAGTCTTTCACTAAATCCATTTGGCCACGTAATTTGTCTGAAAAACGTCTTCTTGCTCCTCAGTGGAGCAGTAATGCTTATAGTTAAACTCAGCATCCACCACAAGGAGGAGGATGCCCATTTTTAAACATGTCATGACACAGGTGGAAGGTAGTGGGCCAAGATCCAAAACCGTGCTGGCCAGGTTAAAGCAAGGGAAATATGGCCCTGTACAACACTGGAAAAAAAATAAAGAAAAAAACCATTTAGAAACTACTTATTAAGAGAAGATAACTACTTATTAAGAGAAAATAAGACATAAAACACAGGCACATGTTGAGATGAGATCACTATTGATCAAAACCAGACTTTTTTGCTTAGGATAAATTACTCCATTTCCTGCTCAAGTCCAGACCAATTATTGCTGGGAGTGTCCATTCAGGGTCTTCAGTACCTATGGCACAACAGCCAAAAGCTGCATCTGGAAATACTAGTACTAATTTCATAGGCTAGCTTCTTATCACATGTGGGATTACCTTGCACCTTCACATCTGATGTAAAACATGGTGCTCTCCATTTCAATGCAAATGCAGCCAGACAAACCAATTACAGTGATTCCAGAATACTAACATGCAGACCAACTAAACAATAATAAATAATTAAGACCATGAGTTTTCAAGGAAATGGTTAAAGAAATATTGTAAGTATTTGTCTAAACCTAATGAATAACAAAACCAAAACACAAACAACTGAGAAGTAATAGTTTTCAAATACATGCACAAAGGGTGAGGAGAGAAGAGGAAAAAAGGCCAGGGAAAACCCACAACCAACCACAACTCCTAAAATCTCCATTTTCACTCTTGACTAGTACTATCTTATTTACAGAACTCCATGAGAGCAACACTAAAACCCCAGACCACTGGAACAGACCAAGCAGAAAGCTGCCTAGGGCAAGGTGAGACCCCAAGTTACCTTCTCAAAATCCCTTTTCAACAGTATTCTCCCTGTGTTTTTTTAAGGAGACTTGCTCGTAAAGCTGTAGATCTCAAGTAAAGTTTCTTCTTTCCTTCTACTGTCTCTGCAATTGTTGCCCAGTTCCTGCTAACCCCTATGGAAGCACCATGTCACAAGCCATTAACATCTGTATCTAGGAGTCATCTTCTTTGTAAGCCAAAGTCCCGTGTGCAGCCAAAGCACACACTTTCAGAAAACCTACATGATGCCACGTGGCCCAACAATGGTCAGGTCAGAAGACAGCCAGCAAATTATCAGCTTTTACGTGCTCATTCATATTCAAGACTCAGACAAAACAATGTCAGACAAGGCAAACTTTGGCTAACAAAGTCCAGGAGAATCACAAGGAACTTTCAGTTGTCATTTTAATAAACCTGTTTTCCTAACAGCTTTGTCTAAATCCTTCATTTCAGAATAGAAATATGACGGTCTAAATGATTTCTACTGCATGTTCGCAGCAGCTGGGATTTGCCCAACAGATGTCCAAGCAAGACCAGTCAGGTTCTTTCCCTTAAGAGACCTAATGATACAGCTATTCAAGGGACAACATATGTGAAAATAACATGAGGAAAAAAAACTGTGAACACTAAGCAATGTAAACCAGTCACCTAATTTTAACCTAATTTTCCAAATCTTAAAGCATTTAACCACAATTTCAAGCCTAAAGTGAGAAACTCTAAGTTTTCAGGCTCTCTGTAGCACTCTCTCCTCCTTTTCCTTCAGAATTACCTATACTTAACTTTTTTCTCACAATTGCTGACATGACTCCTAACTGCTCCCAACTGCAAAACCATCTCAGTTTACAGATATCAACTTGAAAATAAGCCTTTATAAAGCTCATGAGAAAGATCACAAGGAGAAGGAAGAAAAAAAAATTAAGATAAAATAGAAGCCATAAAGCAATTTGATCTAGATGCTGCAGTAACTCCAACATCGAACCACTGGAATAGCCCCACAAGGAGAGATTCCAGAAACAAATTCTCCAAAGAGTACTCTGGCAGTAAGTATCAGGATAGCAGAAAAAAAAAAACCCTTGGAACTACTTACCTTTCTGGTACAATATACCCAGTTCACTAAAACAGGCATGGGTTATTGTAGTAATATCAATAGTTTCAACCTCTACTTGTGGAAATTATTTTGGAAGACCAGAACACTGGAACTCACTAATTTTTCCAGATGATAAACCTCACCCAGTGACAACAAGAAAAACAAAGAATAAAACCCTCCAACACAGCTGGAAGCATGCAGCAACTCCTAACTACAAGATGAGACCAAGGACATCCTCTCCACACAATGCACTGGAGGGAAGGAGACCAGCAGGCTCCACATACAGAAGGTTGGAGTTTTTGATCAAGGTCCTCTGTACCTTGAGCCACAACAGTGGCACCCGCATAACCCAACCAGCCACTGTAATCTTACAGGTGCCAAAGAGTGGTAGGAAAACAATTCTGCACTGCTGGAATCTTTATAGCTGAAGCCCAGAGCAGTGTACAGAGGCTCTGATACTCAAGACAAAGGAAAAGCAGGGCTGATATATTATGATCCCCACATATACAGGACTGATGATGCACAGGATGCCACTGCACCATAGGGGACCCAGGAACTGCAGTAGGTTTTCATTATGAAAATGCCAACACATCCAGGTGACTTAGCACGAAGTGAGATCCTGAGACCTCAGGAAGTTTTGTATGCAGTCCAAGAGTAAAAAAAGCCTCAAGAAAAACATTCAGGTGCACAATTGCACAAGTCTACAATTTATCAGAAGGTAAACACCATCCGCTCAAACATCCTGAGAGTTTTCTCAATCGTGGATGTCATTACATGTCACGATTAAAAAACTACATCCTTTACAAATGCCTTCTTTTTCCATGATCTTGCATTCCAAGATTTGACAACGGTTGACATGAGACCCAGAAAGCAGCAGAGACAAAGAGCAGCCTCAAGTAATCAATGACAGTCAAGCAAACAGCCCAGTTCTCAGTGTGTTTCTGCAGAAAGAGGCAATGGGAAGCAAAGGGGAGAGCTCCGGTACGAACAAACAGAAATGACACAGATGAAAAAACATCTTTTGAGAACTGATTTACAAATGCCTGTAACTACCTATTCCTGAAGTTCTATCAAGCTAAATATCTGAGAGGAACAAAATTCTTGTCAGCCTCTAAACAAGTCTGAGAAAAAAGCAGAGCAAATATGTGACACATGGGCATTGCTAAGACAAGATGCTCCCAGTCCAGATGCATAAACATGGAATATGTTCGTGTGAATATCCATTTATGGAGTTAATGTTCAAGAACAGCAAGACAGTAAAAATCTTTAGTAATACAAAAAAACAGAAAGGGGGATATGACCCTGTAGCCAAATTAACAGACTACTATTAATTTTTTGACAGTAGAACCATCAAGTTCATATACTTTAAATAGTTAGGACATGGAGAGAATTTGGTTGTTACACTGATTTTGTGAAAAACTCTATTTTCCAGTCAGCTGTACACATTCTTTCACTTGCTTTCCCATCTGTGTTTGGCTAAGAACTAAAACTAGAAGAGGAATATTACTATCCCCCTCTTTTTCACTCTGTATTTATTGACATCCTTTAAACTTAACTTCTCGCCTTCTTTTATGTGATAATTACTGACCAATCTAAAAAGCAGAGAATGAAACTTTAACCTTCCACATTGCAACACTGAAGCAGCACACATGCAATTCTGAAGGAATAACCTACTAGGGACTTCTATAGCGGCCTCTGAATCTGCGATCTCTGCTCCTAGATCGGCTGCGTCTGCGCTCTTTGCTTCTGCTCCGTTTCCTTTCCCGGCTTCTGCTCTTTTTCCGTTCCCGATCTCGGCTCCGTTTGCGATCCTTACTTCTGCTCCTCTTTCTGTCATGGCTTCGACTTCGGCTCTTGCTCTTTTTTCTCCTGACAAAGAAAAGCGCAACTCCAGTTACACACATAATTCAGTGTTATTTACCCACATTCCACAGTTCCTCTGATGACACTGACAGGAGAAGTTTCTACCTGTTGGTATTTATACTTTTTTTGTTAAATGGGGGGCTAAGCGTGTCATCAATTTTCTATCATAAGCCACATGAAGTCTGCAGCAGCGCATTTTTATTTTAAATTTTGTAATTGCTAGAGGATACTTTCAGAGGAGTAAAAGGACTAAAAACCCATTTCCTGTGTTAGACCTAGTACATAGCAGTGGCAGTACTTCATGTGGCATTCAAATATACTTTAAACAGAGCTCCATGATTCTAAGAATAAATTATACAGCAAAGTAAAACAAAACACAACAAAAATAGAAAGGAAGAGTCAAGTCTGGGGGAAAGGAAGATTGTTTCCCCTTAGTACTCCCTGGCAATAATCTTTAACATGCTGCTTAAGAGTTTTGCTTCCTACTTGCTACTCCCACTCATAAGCCACTTGCTTTTTTAAGTCTGTGGCTGTTACTGGTTTGGGGCAAACTGCAGATTTTTGTAACTTTACCAATTTACTTCAAAAATTGAATCTTCTAAAACCTGTATGTCAATTATGCTTCATATTTGAAAAATATTGAGCAACTGTTCCATCACTGCATTTGGATTGTTCACCCATTTTTTCCTCCATCTCAGCCTCAGACCACCAAAGCTTAGAGTCTCCTACCTTCTAAAATGTATCTCTATGTATACATAAGACACATGTTAAACAGATGCTCAAGCCATTACCTAAGACAGAAAAATAATGAACTCTGCTGCTAAACTTTTGAAGTTTGAAATACGCTTCATCACTGAATTTTTCCTCTTCCTCATTTTGGGCCTTCTGTCTACATATATCATCTTTTCTCAACGTGATCATCATACTCTTGAAAACTCTTTTAAAAATAGACATGTGGATTACAAAATGTTCATCCTTGTGGCATTCTATGGCCATGTATAATCTAAAATTTCTAGTTAGTTTCAATTTCTGAAGTAAAAAAAAAAAAAAACTCTCACCTGCCATATGTAACTGAGCCTAATTACTAATAGCTTTTGCTCTCCAATCTCCACCTAGGAAGACCCATTGAAACTATCTTAGTATTTATCTCTGAAGACAAACATTTTGCAATTACGTTATAAACACTAGAACTTTTTTTTTTTTGCCATAGTCCACGAGTTTCTTTAGTATTTTTGTATGGACACAGAAGCTGTTGCATCAAAACCTGATATTCAGAAGCTTCACAATTTCTGACAGTTCTCTATTTCTAGGTGGTGTCATCAGCATCACTTAACCACACTTCGTGCTGTAACACAGTTTGTGACAGTTAGGTACACACTGTCCCTCTCCTCTAGGAATCATAATTTACCAACATTTCCCCAAGATAAAACCCTAAAACACTCACTATTAAAATAGCTCTGAAAGGCACTCCCTGGAGCTCACTACACAGGCCAATACCAGTTACTAGTAACTGCAGTCACCCTTCACCAATGACAGCAGCTATTCCCTATCCAACAGAGGGAACCTGCTTTGCAGGCAAGGACTCCCAGCAGTCCAGATCCATGCTCTGCCTTCAAATCACAATTGTGTTTGACCTAGAGAATAGACATCTAGTAAAAACACAGATCCTTACTTCTTCCAATTAATAAAATGTACATTTAAGTATGATTTGACAATTACTGCAAGCTGCATGTTGGGTTTTTTTAATTTGCTGATGTTTGCTGTGGATTTTCCTGACAGTTTGAATCTCATTTCAGCAATTGCCCAACTGAAGGAGATAAAAAAGATACCATCTGGACACAATTTGATTGTTTTAAAGTGAAGCAAGAGGTCTTGCAAACTCTATATATGCCTTTGTCTTCAGCAACAGAGTACACTACCACACATGAGAAACAAAGTACTTCTTAAAAGATTATGGGGAACAAGAACTGTATCAAAATTAAATTCTAGAGCTTAAAAATATTGATAGCAGCTATTTTTAATGGGGTTTTAGATGTCTTAACATGAAAATTATTTTTACAGTAATATTTGGAACACAAGTAAAAGGTATGATCAATTTTAGATAATTGGATTCCAACCCAAATCTGACCTTGGAATGGGATTTATAATTTCACAAATATTTATGGACCTGAGAAGAAACTTTCTTTGGAGTCCTTCAGCATGTCATCTGTATTTCAGAAGGTGACAACAGCACACATGCTGACCTCAGTGCATTTCTGTAATACACAGCTAACTTGTTACCATTTAGTCAACTACCAACTTCATAATCGTTCTTTTTACATCAATTACCTCTTCACCAAATGATGCTTGTAAGGTAATGGATTTATTTTACAGACTTCAAAATTTTTTGGGTATCAGCAGACATTCACACCCTGGAATTATGCTTGCTGAACAAGGTGGACTTGTACTCTAGTTTTTTTTAAAAACTTGTATTATAAATTTAGAAGTTTTCAAAAGGCAGGGATGTGGAGAATAGAGCAATGCAATTCAACACCCTAAACCTTTTCAAGAAAACACCAGCATCTTTACTACTTTTAACTGCTCCAAATCACAATTCTACAACAAATAATTTTTAAAATGCAATATCCATTGCACAGTTAAAATAACAAAAATAATTTAAATAAGCTGAACATACCCAGTCTGTATTTTTATCTGATGCTACATGAATGCTTCTGCAATTTTGATTACATCAGTTGCAAAGAGTATTAACTATACTCATAAACAAAAGAAAATTTCCGAATTGTTGCAACTGCATTTTTCAAATTATTTCTTTAACAAACACTGACATGGATTCACAAGTCCATGAAAATCAGCAGCCTCTACCTGAATGTAGAGAACTAAGAAAATACTTACTTCTTGCTGCGTTCTTCGTGGCCATTGGCACTGCTCAATTTGTTCTCATCCTAAGCAGGGTTGATAGAAGAACATCGTGAGGACGAAGCGGAAATATTTCAAGTGGTCAAAGGGTAATGGGAATAGGAATAAGAAAATAAAAAAACAAAAATTTTAATACTAAATTAATTGTTTACAGTTTAATATGGAAAGCTTTAGAAAATTTAGGTAGGAATGTTTAACCACTTTGCTGCTTAAATTTAAGTCATACAATTACAAAATACAAGACTTACATCATTTAAAAGTGTGCATTAAATTGTAGATACTTCCTTACATGGTTTAGAGAGCAAGTTATCCTGTAGAATTCAGCACTCAAGTGGATAAATGTTATTTCTATAAAATTTAAGAGGAAGTCTGAGGTGTTTGCGAGCCCCTCTTTTTAGTACCAAGGCTATATCTCTGCCTAAGCCCCGTGGCTACACTAGCAGCCAGCCACTATGGATTTCCTGTGACCGATGCCATTCCCGAGATCTTCACTCATTTTCGCTGAAGTGTTGTAAGAGCTTGATGTCACCTCTGTCACACATCTCGCCCTGAAGCAAACAGGGATTCACACTGCTTTAGTAACGTCGACTCCCAAGAAAGCCATCAATAATCCACCAGTCCAGCCTAAACATTCCCTATTTCCATACCTGTTTACATGGAAAATATCCATGTTAAGCCAGGACACAAGAATTTTAACAAAACAGTTCACAAATTTCTCTTCAAGATGTAAATGTAACTGCAAAATATTACATAAACTAAATATACCACTTAAAACTTACAAATGCTCATCCAAAATTCATGACACAGTTGTAATAAACACTGCAGAACAGACTAACAATAGCTGCTATATAACTTATATACTGGCTTTACAGCGTAATCATATTGGTTACATCAAAAGTACAATTCCTAGGCAACTTAAACTTATATACATTTCTTTCAAAATCGGTGCTAAATCATGCAGTCTGTTAACACTTCACCACCACCTGGTGGAAAACAAAAAAAGACAGTATTCATTTGCTGCTGGTTTGAATGAAAGACATCACTAAGCTAATAAAAATTTCACAGAAAAATTGACATTTCCTAATTAAACAACTAGGACAGAAGAATACAAGAGCTTATATTAGAATGACACCGCAGACTGTGATACTGTCTTTTACTTGCTAAGAACATTCTACTCAGGGATCCAAGAATTTCTGTAAAATCGTTCACTCAGCAATTGATTTTCATCTGCCCTGTTGAAAGATTAACCTCCAGCAGCCTTCTGCATTAAAAGCAAGTCCCACTCTTCTCACACGGAGCAGATTGTTCAAATATTTACTTGCCGTGGGACTGGTGAAAAGGTTATTCTTGGAACCCTGCTGTTTTCCCAAACCACTGCATTCACCTTGTTGCTATACCAAACTAGATTTCACAATTTTAGAGGAAAAGTTTTAGCATCTTGGTTTCTGGGGTTTGTTTTGGTTTTGTTTTGGTTTAGTTTTGGTTTTTGGGTGGATTTCTTTTGTTTCGTTTTGATTGTGTTTGGTGGATTTTTTTTTAACCTAGGGGACCACGGTACAGCGATACGTCACTCAATTACTACCTTATGATTGACAGTTCACACTGGAATCAAAGGTGAATTCATGGGAGTAGAGGTGAGATATCGTTAGGCAAGTCTACAAAGAGAGATAGATGGGCATTTATTCATCACGCTGAAGTGAAACTACTGCACAATATAATTACATTAACAGTATATATTAACTTGAAAGTTACATGTAATGTATGTCCACTACGATAAATCATGAGGGCTCCAGGGATGTTAGTTTACAGTTCAGCAGTAGTTTCATGAATAATGCTAAATTAAGGTAAACAGGACCTCACTGGCATATTTTTTCCTCACCTTCTTGTAAGGAGCTTCAAGCATTGCTTCAATATCAATATCATCGGCCATTTTTCAGGACACCTGAAAGAAGAAGCAAATTCCACCTGAGCTGGAAAACACCCTTGCACTTTATATTCCAAAAGCTTTTATTTAAGCAATCATCACCGCATTGGCTCAAATTCACAAAACAGCGCTTCGGTAGATATTTCCAACAGAAACTGGAATGAAGTTTTGCCCAGTGAGATGGTAACAAACGCGTGCAAAGTAATTACAGCAGCAAACAGCAAGGTGTGATTGAACACCATTAGCCAGAGGAAACCCCAGAGGTATTCCACCAATTTCTTTCAAAACAAAGAGCACGGCATATGAAACACAGCTCTGGTGGCCATCTTGAGAAGTGCTAGAGCTTCACCAAAGGACAATGAACAATCAGGCAAACCTGTTCACAGCTCCTAGCCTTTGCCACCATCATTTACCAATTTCAGCATGTGGACCTCATGGTGCTTTAAAGAAATGCAGCCTCCTGCATAACAGGGGTCACAGGAAAACAGTTACCATTCCAGTACTAAGAGCTACTAGAGCATACACAAAGCCCACCCAGTCTGGAACTTCAGGTCTCAAAACAAAAAGATCCACCACACCGGGTAACACTTGGCACAACAGACATTTCTGCTTTAGCTGCTCCTATTATTTTCCAATTTCAACCCCTTAATATAATTTTATGTTCACTATACTCTGAATCACTTTGACACTTGATTTCCTCTCCCTATGCAGCCTTGCTATTAAGCACCTCTCAAGACTCTTTGCATTAAACTTAGATATTCAACTTCCTCAAATCTCTTAGTGGAAGTTTTTTGTTTTTTTTTTTTTTCTTAAGCTCAAGAGTGGCCAGTCCTCTAGATCCAAGTCTGACAGCCCAACACTGAAGATTTGCATGTGCGCAATAAAATAGATTTTCAATCATACAGGTCAGTTCTTGCACCTTGTCTACAGTCACTGTTGCAGAACTGTGCTGTCCAAAGCCTTGGGCAGAATAACGAAAATGCTCCAAAGGTCGAGATCCTTTACACTGGTCATTTATAATGTTGTAAATGAGACTGCTTTACCAGAGCTGCAGCACATCTGATCCTGGCTCAGGGATACAATCCAGAATTAAAGAACACCCTCAAGCAGGGTCACAACACTGGAAGTTCACACTCAATTACTTAACTGAGGCACACTAACCTCATTTTCAAATTATTACCTGTTGGGCTATAATGCTATCGCTTACAAATATGATTGTCTTTCATTTCAGTGTAATGGCTCAATTTTACTTTTTACTATAGGATTTATATTCAGCTTTTCAAGCCATCTACATACATGCAGGTGATTTAATTCACAGCTCTTCTACCAGCATGTAGTATAAATAGTACATCAGTACAATTAAGGGCCATGAAAAAGGCAAATCCAGAATTCTACAAAAAAATTCCACTGGTGACAACTCCCACCCAAAATTCCAAAATTACATTTTCAGATGTGTAATTCAGCCATTTAGCCAACATATCTAGCTACACTTGGGGAGGAATTCTTCATCCTGAAGAGGGGTGGCCATAATAGGGACAATCAAATCCTGAATGGCATGGGAAAGTGCAGAGGGAATGACTACTAAGGCATTCACCCAAATAATGAGTGAATGAACTATCATCCAGCAGATTCAAAACAATGGACATTATTCACAAAGCATTTAGTTATTGAATTCACTGTTGAAGGGCACTGTGGATCATAACAAAGAGAAAGAAGCACATGCAATGTTTAAAAGAAAAACAAAACAAAAACCCATAAAAGTTTAAAGAAAATGGTTTCCATTAAACAAAGGCATTCCTCGTGACCCTGACCCACAGATAGCTGACAGCTAAGCACACACAGAGAGAGAACTGTCAATGTGTGACTGCGTTGTTCGTTCTTTTTTTGGCGATTACTGCTGGCCACCATCACTGACAATCTCCGGAGCTGCATGGACCTTTGGCCTCACCTCAGCAATCTGTACCTTTTGTACTCTTTACAAAACACTTTCACTGGGACAATAAAATGCTATCAGAGTACCTTCTCTCTACTTGTAAAACTGTCCTGTTCTCAGCCCTGCAATGCATACAGTAATGCATATAATGCTACATATAAAGTTGAAACTATTTTTTAAAAAAACATAGATGAAAGCTCGTAGTAATTTCAATTTACTTGAAAGTCCTGACAGATTTTCAAGTATCTTTCGTTAAACACCGATGCTCCAAATAATTTTCCTAAAACCTTTCAGCTTTCTCAAAAAAGATACACATGACAACCTTGTGGTAGAGGAAAAAAACCAACAACAAAACCATCCAAACAAACAAAAAACAGCAACAAAAAAAAGAATCCCGAACCACCAAAAGAAAAAAGGAATGAACTACACTTGGAACTTTGTGGATTTATAGAAAACGTGAAGGGACAGAAAATTGACTACAACTCAGCTAGTCACTATTTTGAAAGAAAACACTCTCTTTGTGCTGTACTATATTACACAAAAGGAATTTAAAAGGGTCTCGTCCTCAAACATATTTGTTTTAGTAATCCAACGAATGACAATTCGACATGTTTCACAGGTAGTTTCCTAGAAAAGCATTAGGTAACTTTAAGGGGGACTCCGACGCCTCAGAAGGGGAGCTCGCCTCTCAGCAGGACCCACACGTCTGCGGGCAGGTCCCCAGTCAGAATTCCCACACGTTCCTGATATGATCGAGCGGAGAGAACTGGGTTTCCCAGAAACAGTGATGTCCAGCGCTGCCTGCCCCGCCGTGGCTGCCCTCCCACCTCTGTCTTTCCACAGGCCTCCACAACCCGCCCGCCTGCGGCGGCCGGCGCTGCCCCACCTCCACCACTTTCCGCCCCGTCTTCCAGCGCCAACAGCCCCGCAGCCGCTCCCGCCCGGTCTCTCCGCACAGCGCCATCACGGGAAGAGAGGAGGAGCTGGAACGGGGGGGAGCCGGGGCGGGGCAGCGCCATGCCGGGGGCAGCCAGACTTGCCCGCGACGTGGCCACGGGAACAACCGAACCGCACAGGGCCGAGCC
>WEIU01017745.1:15043-25595 GCA_013389925.1 Aegithalos caudatus
CACCGCGCAGGGGCTCTCGCGAGATGCACGGCCAAACAAGGCCCTGCACTCCCGGGCCCGCCGCCTCTCGCGAGATATCGCGCCCGGAAGCAGTGGCTCAAATGGTCGCGAGATTTGTATAGACAGGTGGCCTTGTCACGCGCATTTGCGCTCTCGCGAGGGCTTGGACGCCCGTGGACGCCCGGCGGGGGGGCCGAGGGGCGGGGGACATTCTGAGGCCGCTGTGGTCTGGCTGGGTTTGTGGACAGAGCTCGGGACCCAGTGCGACCGCCGCAGGAGATCCGCGGCGCGGGTGCCTGCGGGCCTGTGGGACTCCGGTGCGTTCGGAGCACCTGTTCCTTCCCTGGCTCTGGAAGAGCCGTGTCCCAGATCCTTCAGGACATTCCGAGCCCCATGCCGAGGCCTTGTCATAGGCTCTTGCTTTCCTGCATACTAAAGAGGATTAGGTTATGGAGTGGACGGGAGGGTGAAGTTACTGTGTTCCTTCAACAGAGACTGTGCTGGCGTGATTACTTAAAAAGGGTCTGTGGTCTGACCTTCGTCCATTTGGCTGAGGGCTTGACGTGGTTCAGTCAGTTTAACAATGTTCGAAGGTGTTCGGCCTTACCCTTCTGCCAGAAACTGCACTTCCGTTCAGTGGCCAGCAGTGCCTTGCAGATTTTTTAGTCATTTCAATCCCAAGTAAAACAATCTGTCAATGACCTGCCCTTCTGGTTTGGCTTTTGGCCCAAGCCGCTGCAGATTGCTGGAGCCTTGAAGCTCAAAGTTTAACTTAGAAGGGAAGTAGTGTTTTGTGAAAAAAGCCCCTCTTGTCTAATTAACAGTGCTTTGTTTCCTTCAGAGCTCACAGAATGGCTCCTTTGTATTTAAATTTAATAATATATAGTAAGTTCGGGGCAATTGTTCAAGGTGGGACAGATAGCATTAAGTGGGTTTCCTGCTGGAATCCACATGAAATAAATTGTTGCTGGGGAAATTTAGGCTATTTTGTTGTTTTCTACTAATCTGCAACAATGTAAAAAGAAGTTCTAAACAAACTTTGCTTCCAGAAACAATTTTTTTTTCTGAAAATCCCAGGCTACTGTCTCATTTAATATAATTTCTAACACAGTTCCTGAAATGTTAATAGCAGAAAATTATCTTGGGGCCCTTGCCCAGAATGTCAAAGTCTTTCTAAGATGAAGTGGTCTACTAGTAGAGTTTAGAACACTTAGGAAAAATGATCTGTTTAAAATTAAAGCATGACTATAATAGGGTTTTTTGAAACCTAATAATTTCTGTACAACTTGGTTGTAAACAAAATTACTAGTCTCACAGACAAAATTATTTTTACTGTCTTTGTTCCCATGCACTGCTCTGGCTACGTGTCCCTTACCTCTCGGCTTCCAGTCAGCCACCAGGTTTGGTCTAACCACCTCCATGTTCCTTGTTCCCGCACCTTGTGATTGTTATTGAACTATGTGCATAGGCGCATTGGTGGATTTACTTAAGGCTTCCCTCTGTCATCATTTGCCTGTGGAGACAGTCTCTGGAAGTACACAGACATGAGTTTTTTTTGTCTACTACACTAACACACCCCTTGCCCTTGGTTGGTGCCCAGGCAGTGTGGGAGAAAGGATGCACGCACCCCCACGCTTACAAGTACTCACGGAGAGGGTAAAGGTGGCTAATGAGAGGTCTGGAGTAGCAAATGGCTGCACAAGCTGTGTGTCCGGCGCTGTTGCCAGACTCGGCAATGCCCTGTCCTGTTGGCTGTCGACGATCAGCCCCGCGGGGCTGTTGGTGTGGTCACTACGCACTTGGCTGGATTCACCACTGGAGATGAGGGGAAGCTCTCAGTAACACACTTCCAAAAAAAGTTTTCTTGTTAGTGGGATGACTTGATCCGGAGGAGAGACTGGCCGTGCAGTGCTGGGGCATAATGCAAATTTATCGCTGGTGTTCCTTCCTCTGCACCTGGCTCTGTACGCGCGCCAGGGCGCCAGAGTTCAGGGCGGGAGTTGGTGTTTGTTAGGGGTGGGAGGGATCGCGCAGAATTAACAACCAAAAGGCAAGTAGGCGAACGAAATTTAAAAAAAAAAAAAAAGCTATGCTTTCCCACACCGGGAGTCGAACCCGGGCCGCCTGGGTGAAAACCAGGAATCCTAACCGCTAGACCATGTGGGACTGCATACCGGCGCCGTCTGCCTGCCTGCCTCAGCTACTTTCTCCACTGCTTTGTTCGTGTGCCGCCCTCTCGCTTTCTCCCCGCACTGTCTGCCCGCGCTGCCCGCTGCCCATCGTTCTTTGGCCCCTGCCCGCTGCCCATCGTTCTTTGCCCCTGCCCGCTGCCCATCGTTCTTTGGCCCCTGCCCGCTGCCCATCGTTCTTTGCCCCTGCCCGCTGACCGCCCTTCACTGCCCGCACCTGAACCCGGACCGTTGGTCAGGATCAGGGAGTTGGGTGAGGCGTGCAGGGCCGCTCCCTCAGTTAGTTAAAAGATGAGGTTGGAGGTTGACAAAACTGGAGAAGTAGGAAATAACTAATGGGAAAATGATCAAATGAAGTCCGGCCTAAAAAGGCACAAAAGCTTGATAACAGCCACCAAAGTGCTCCAAAACAATTTAAGCAACCACAAAAGCAGGGAGAACAACTTGCACTACCCGGTTTTGACTGAGAACAAGCTTATCATACACTGGAACAAGGCAGGTAAGAGGTGGCATACTGCAGTAGCTGGCCATGGATGTGCATGGAGAACTGACTATTGAGCATGATACAGGAGTAATGTTGGATGTTGGAGAGACTTCAGAATCAATGCGTCTGAACCATTTTAATCTTCTGAGATGAAGCACTTTCCCTATATGTGGAAAATTCACACCTAAATAGGCAAAGGACGGAATTAGGACTATTGTAGTGACCAGAGTATAAAACCTGTGGTGCTGACAGTGATGTATTTAGGAAGTCAGAGTGGCTACCAAGGCAGAAAATGTAATTATGAAAAGTCTTCAGTTACCCCCACACCGAGTGAGTAAATGTCACAACAGCGTATCATGTGGTTGCTACATTTAGATACCACAAAGGCTTGATTTTTGGAGCAGCTGGTTGGAGAACATAAAATAAGCAACTGGGTTTAATGCTGAGTTGTGTGAGGGGCTATTAGAACAATCATGCATAGCAGTGAGTATAATGTATTCAATCTAGTGACATTGAAAGAACAATATCAACAAAGAAATTCTTCCCTCAAGAGGTTATTAAAAATTAATAAACTGAAAGGATAACATGGTTGTAAGATGCATAGAGTTTCTAAAATTGCTCAGAACTGTTGTATCATCACAAAAAAAAAAAAAAAAAAAAAAAAAAAAAAAAAAAAAAAAAAAACCACCACACCTATGGCTGCAAAGCACCATGAAAAAAAGGCTATGGAATTATTAAAGATAAAATACCCTTCAAAATGTAAAGGTGGTGTAGACCATATCCATATGCCAGCAGAGAAAATCCTAAATAGATTATAAACTATCAAATTAATCAACACAAACAGTAACTACACGAGGCAGATTTGAGCAGATTCTGTTTCCTTGCATGGATCCCAACTGCAGCCCACTGACCTGCATGTGGTTGCTGAAGACATGGGCAAGGACTGGCTGACAGCCAGAGGACTCAGCTTTTTTTGGCACTCGATCTTTGTCCATCTCTGACATGAGGGGGCAATTTGCTCCCCAGGGACTTGACACCTCTAGTGGAGAGATCTGAGCTTCTTCCATGTATCAAGTTCCCTGTCCTCAGCTTCTGTTCTAGTTTTAGTACTGGATGAATCTCTTTCTCTTTCCAGAAGGCCTGGTGACATGTCAATATGAGCAGCACTGCCACTCCACTTTTGCTTGCTTAGGAATTACATGTGAGGGAAGGGCAGAGGTTTTCCTTCATCAACCATCCCTGAAGATGGGGACCTAGGGGAGGCAGAACTTTGGCTTCATTTCAACTGGCCATGCTCATGCTGTTATCTCACCTGCCTGCGAAGCTGTTCTCAGGGCCCCAAGAACACTAACAAGCCCTTAGGCCAGCCTCACTTAGGGCTTGCACCCACAGCCCTGCCCAGGAGCCCGAGTTCAGATTAGCCCTGGACCCTCAGTCCCCATCTGAGCTGTGTTGAGGTGTGTTTGTCTCCAGTGCTCTCACCAATGTGCCTATGCCTATGGCCATGCCCAGCCCTGAGTCTCTCTGACCCTGACCTGCAGCCTGCCTGTCTGACCTAACTTCAGCTCTGCCTTGTTACTACAGAGCTGACGTTGGCTGGGTCTGTCCCTGGTCACCATCACTGGCTTCATGCTGATCCCAACCTGCAGACTGACTTTCCAGGTTGACCTCATACTTTCCTCACCCCTGTGAGCTGCTCAACAGACTGGGCTGCCCATGAGACATGGCCTCCTGCAGATGAGCTATTCTGGGGTTGCATGGGGTGGTCCCCTGAGACACTACTCCAGTGTAATCCCAAGTATTTTCTCTCTTCTCTAACAGCAGCTGTTCACTGTGACCAGCCTTAGAGGAACATGAACAGTGATGTACAAGTTCAAGCTGTCAGCCTCCAGCCTGAGTGCACAGCACTCAATTTAAAATATAAGAACCTGTTTGTTGAGTTGATCCGCTTAGTAGATCTCCAAGATATTTTAAAAACTAGCAAAGAACAGCTTTCAAATGGGTTTGCCTAAAGCTGAATACCTGCATGCTGAGAGGAACCCAACTTGACCGATACAGTCAGTTCAGCACAGGAGGACACTGAGCATTGCAATGCTGGCAATAACAGGTTTGGAGACTTCACTTCCCCCTGCAGTTACATGGTAGAGCAAAGAATTTGCTGATGTTTCCACTGAGTTCAGCAGGAACATGGCTGGTCCTCAAACCCTTGCCTGTATGAGAAAGGATACCAGATAAATAAAGCACTTCTAGTGCTCATTATATGATTTCTAGTTTCAGTATGTATTAGTAAGCAGGTGGTGTGCAGGCAGAGCTCAAGACAGTACCTGAGAGCAAAAGGGATTCTATTTTTAAAAATGAAATGTTTTATTTTATTGAAAGGATACAGTAAGAAATAACAACATGCAAAAATTTCAGTTGAGGACACCTATAAACAACAAAATGGAAGATTTTTTTTTGTGTGTGTGTTAGTCAAGAAGAACAGGAATAATGGGATGAAGCTGAGAAAACGTAGGCAAAACACCCTGGTGGGATTTCAGAAAGATGTCTGAATGGTCACCCCAGAGACAACAAGGCCAGAAAGAAATACTCCCAGTGGCTCATTCTCATCCCAGTGCTTGCCAGATCATCCATCAGCCCAATACAGGTTCCTAACTGTCAAAACACCACTCACTTTTGCTCCGTGCCAGTTTAATGAGCTGATGAGGTTCACCCAAGCCCAGGCAAACACGAGAAGCAGGACTTGTTGCATGGGGGGCCCTTGGCTCAGTTCAGCCATTTCACCCACTGCACCCTTCTTTCCCATCCAAGGGCATGTTGACATTGTATCGAATGCCCTTCCCCTCATGGCAGCTCTCCTGTCAAAGGACACAACTCTGCTGCAAGATGTTACCCTTGCTATATAACGCCATGGCTGTGTCAGCAGCCAGGGAGCCATGGTAGCTGGGAAGATGGCAAAAACTCCCCTGTATGTTTTTACTCACAATCTGTTTTGGAAAGCAGGAGGGGAAACAAAGAGCATTTGCTGCTCCATCTGTTTCCGTGTCCCATGCTGCACGGTTGGGTTACAGCCAGCTGCTGCATTGCCAAGCAGTAACGCAATAGCACTGCTGCTTACTCTGCAAAGGAGCTGAAGATGGTAAGGCAGAAAAAATTAGGACAGGATGATTTTTAAAAAGTCCCATTGTAGAACACCAGGCTAGTTATATAAATTTACATCATGCCTGCTATTAAAAAAAAAAAAAAAGCAACCAGCCCCCCCCCCCAAAAAAAAAACCAACAACAACAAAAAAACCCAACCTGTTGATTGGTGCCTAAAACCATGTTTTTTTTACAAATGGTCAAATATCTCCAACTTTCTTTTTCCAAAGGACTGTCCTGGGTTATTCAATATCATCATCTTCACAAAACAGACAGGATTAATGAAGAACAGGGATGTTTTTTCTTTTCCTCATACTTGCTAAGACCATCTAGCAGAGAGAATTCTCACAGCACACAATCCAAAGAACTTCAGCCATGAATGCCTGCACCCAGGTCAGCCTGGTTCCATTCAATAAGACCTTTGAGACACAGGATATAAGATATCTGTGCTGAAATACTGGGGAAATCACCACATATGCCTGCCCAGCTCGAACCTCTAGCTCCCTGATATGGAGTTACAGATGTGTTGGGTGGGAGGGACCCTCGGTGTACATTAGCCCAAACTCTTGCTTGAAATAAGGCCATCACCAATCCTAGATCAGGCAAACCATGGCTTTGCATAGCCAAACCCTAAAAATCTCCAAGGACAGAGATCTCATCACCCATCTGAGTGAACTGTGCCCCATAATCAGCCCAGCACTTTATCTTTGTTGCAGCAAAGATATCCCCATGGTGAGACCATATGTAAACACTTAATAGAAGTATCTGGGTACTAGCTTGACCTATTTAAAACAGGGCTTTCACAGAATGTCTCCTGGTATTATTGGCTCCCTCATCACAAGAGCACACTGAGTTGCTCTTGCTCCTTCCCCCCCTTCCAGCCATGTGGGCTTGGGGTGCTGGATGCAGGAGAGGATTACAGGTGAGCTGGCAACAAAGTGACAGCATGACAGCACCATACTCACCATGCAAGAGGAGCAGAGAATTTGGTGTCAGTAACCAGGGTCAGCCAGGGTCACACGACTGCTGTCCCAGTGAGTGGGCCTGGCACAAGCTTCATTGGAGGATAGCGGAGGTGAGGGCAAGGCTGAGCACCTGAGCTCAAATGCAGCTCAGGAGTAGCACTGGGAGCTCTCAGTGAAGCATCTTCCAACTCATCCTCCCACCATTGCTGGTGCCCTGGAAGGTGGATCCAAGGCTGCAGCTGCAGTGGGGCAGTGCTGGCTGTAAGCCTAGCCACACAGACCTTGCCGAGCATTTTAGTCATCTACTCCCAGTATCACCAGTCTCTCAACAAAGGGTTGTCAGACCTGATTGGAGCTGTTACTCCCTTCCTTGCTAGACACGGAGACAGTTACTGTGGGTCTGGTGCTGGACTGGGCTGGTTCCAAGCTGTGCAACCCACTTTGTAAAAAGAGGCAGAGCACGGGTAGTGTCTGCTGGATCAAACCTCAAGGGCAATGTTCTGGCTGCACTCACACCTGTAGCACATCTGCCCGGGGACTGCTACAACTCTCAGCCTGGGACATAAGAGCAGGACAGCAGCACTACAATACTAAGCTCTCCATAGCTTTAGCATCACTGGTTCTTCCACACCCCCACATGAGGAAGACCTCTCATGCCAGGACCTCCACCTGCCATTTCCTGACATGGAACACAGTCCAACTGTGTGACCAAGTATGAGTATCAGATGAGCACCTTTATGAAAGGGTGTACAACTCCAAATACAGTTACTTCCACTTGGGAGCAGTATCTGAGGAACAATTTGAGCATGATCTCAGGGAGCTGCCTCTTTTTGCAGTTCTGCAGTGACTGTTATACGGTATATCCTTCAGCCAAGAACAGGCAGCAACAAGATGATTTGGCCTGGAAACATTGATCATACATCTCTTATGTCATTTTACAGTGGTCTGGTGTTCACAGCTTTACAAGACATGAAGGCTGTTTCTTCTGTTATTAGCAAAAGAGCCAGGGCCCTCTGTTCACAGAGACACTGCAAGGTCTTTTCCATACTCTCAAGTTACATTCACCTCCTGCTGCCACTTTTGGTGTACTGTTAACAGGCCTTGTGACT
Source organism: Aegithalos caudatus (assembly GCA_013389925.1). Classification (NCBI taxonomy): domain Eukaryota; kingdom Metazoa; phylum Chordata; class Aves; order Passeriformes; family Aegithalidae; genus Aegithalos; species Aegithalos caudatus. Next base: position 22,929 of record WEIU01017745.1, read on the forward strand.
AGTGGGCTTGATCCCCCAAGTATGTGTTAGTAACCCACCTGTATCTCTGGAGAACTGCCTTGTGTTATTGCACCAGGTGCCACTAGCAGAAGTTTTCCTTGGCCCCTAACTGTCTGAGCTGTGAAAGTCTCTGAAAAAGTTCCCACAAAATAAGCTTTTCCTTTAGCTGCTTCATTTTTACCCTCTGGGATTACTCACCCCTCCCTGAGTTACTAGTGTGCCTTTGTGCAATGCACAGCCTCAGAACTGGCTGTTGTGCCAGATAATTGAATCCCCTATCACCCAGCTTTCCTTCTCCAGCAGTGGGGGGATCTCTGCTCCCAAGAGTGTCCTTGATGTCAGCAGGTGTGTGACCCTCCTCTAGTGGAGAGGTTCTGCCTTCAAGGTGTCTTCCTTGCTCTGCATTCTGATGCCCTCCTGCTGTGAGACTTTGTGCAGGTCAGCACAGAGCTGCCAGCTCATGAGTAGGACTGACCTAAGATGTCACTCAAGTTTGCCCATTTTGGCTTGAAGAGAGTCGGGATCTTTTAGTGCAGAATAACGTCCCAAGAGTTTGAGCTGCAGCAGACAAGCAATTAGATTCTTCAGCAAGGCTGCCAGAGGTGTAGGTGGAAAACAGCCTACACATTATCATCAAACCCTGAAATATACAAAATAAAATGAGAATGTTAAAAAAAAAAAAATTAAAAAAAAAATTGTCTGGTCCTTCCTGCAGCCAACTTCCCACTTACCGTGTCAGGTCACTAATTTTGGGGGCCCCGAAGCTCGGGCTTCTGAAACCTCCCATGTCCCCAGCATCGATTTTCAGCATGTCCAAAGGACCTTGCTAGGACAGAAATTACAATCAAGATGTTAAAATTCTTACACAGTCTGTGTCTACAGGAGCCCTTGAACAGAGACTATCAGGCTGCTATAAGCATTTTCCCAGTACTACTATTTCCCTGAGGACAGGTATAGCCTTTATTGGGAAAGATAAGCAATATCTGCATCTTCACAAGGAGAGATGCCAATTTAATCATGACAGAGTTACACCAGCAAATTTTTGTTTTCAGTGCAGACTCCTTTCCTTTCCTGCTAGCCTGTGCCTCAGTCCCTTAGCTTTGCAGTCCCATAGAACTCAACTTCCCTGGCCTTCTTTCCCACAGCACCTCAGGCATCTCCAGCAGCTTCACAGCCCCTGTGGGGTCCCCCTCGCCACTGGCTCCAAGCTGCAGGGACACACTCTCCTCCCCTCTTCCCCCCCCCGCCCCCTAAGCACAGTCCAACTGTGTGACTAGCCCACAAGAGCAGTGGCCATGATCTTACTGTCTCTCTATCTGCTATTTAAAAATACAGTTGGACTTCCATGGGAATATTTTAAGATTAAGTTACCCTCAAGTTCTCAATAGTGCCAAAATGCCATTTGCAAGCGAGCGTAGTGTTGCACTGGGTGGGACCCTGACCATTGGCTTGCATGGAGTCATTAATAAGCTGAATGGACTCTTTTCTTAATGTGGCAGACATTTGCTCCCTGAAATGACATGGGCCCAAAACCACTCTGTTAGTGGCAAAATCCACCAAGTATCTTTCCATCTTGTGCCCCCAGTTATAGGGTCTGAGGAATCTGGGTAGCTCAACCCCGAGGATTTGCCTCCAGATAGGATTGTTCCTATTCTGGAATAACAGGACCCCCTAAAAGATTCCTTGGGAGAAGTGCCACATTGCAGCAATTACTGAGATAGTAAGAGTTCTTCTGTGCCACCATGCCAAATGACGTACTCTAAAACAGTGGCTGACAGAAGCTGATCTAGCAGGGCTGACCTTTAGAGCACGGCTTGTTTATTCAGACTACTCATGCTGGCTGAGGAGCAGGGCTCTACTTGTTCTTTAGGTCTCTGCACCTATGCTGTTTGTACGCCACTGGTGGATCTGTGCATCTGCTGGAGACACATCTGATGTTCCTGCACAGTTTTGACCAGTCTATTATGTATCCAGGATAGAGAAGAAACAGAAAATCTTCAAAATCTGCTCAGACAAAGTTACTGGGCCAAAAAAAAGAGAGAACACATCTGGGCCAACCAAGAACATGGCAGCTTTACAGCTCAGGCTGACCCAAATGTCTGTACCCTCCCCTCTGGAAGCAAGGACAGCTCAGCATCCAGCATTGGCAAATGAACTTTCCTGTGTCAATGCTCCAGGCTGGTTCAAGTTCCCCCTCCACGCTCTTGGAGGATGTCGGGAGTACCAGAAGGCAGGGCACAAACAATAAACACACCAGAACCCATGTGCCCTGGGCAGCGAGAGGCAGCAGTCGGTAGAACACAGTTTATCGGGGGAGGGAGCTGTGATCCAGCGGCGCGCACAGGCCGCATCTGGGGCCCGCAACAACAGCGCTGTCAAAGGGTCCCCAAGGCGAGGGCAGGATGTGACCTGCCTGACCACGCTTTTCCTCACAAAACGGGTCACGACCGCTGACTTTTGCCATTGACCTGTAGCTCAAATAAAACTTCAGCGGCTCCAAAACTGATGTCCCGGCTCCACTTCCACTCCTTGTTTCCACCCCTCGGGCCGGAGCTCCGCGACGCCGGGGTTCGGCGGACTCGATCGGGCTCCGGAGGCGCCGCACCTGCCGCCAGGGGCTGCCCTCGATCCGCGGCTCCACCACACCCGCCAGCATTGCCAGTCCCG
>WEIU01017745.1:25710-90035 GCA_013389925.1 Aegithalos caudatus
CCGGGCAAGCCGACGCAGCAGGTGAAGTGCGGCCGAGCCGAGCCGAGCTGAGCCGAGCCGCCAGAGTCGTGCGGGGCGGTGGTCCCGGGCCGCCTCCTGCCGCACCGGGTTGTCTGTGGTGGGAACTCCCTCTCGGACCGTTCTCGTTTCCGCCGGGGCCGTCGCCTGGGGCCGGGACTGTGCTGTTTGCGGCCTCCGAGCAAGGCCGGCTGCCGTGAGCTCGGCTGAGCGAAGCCGGCCCGGCCCTGATTCGGAGTCTTCCTTCCTGGCTGGCCCTGGCGCCTCCCCGGAGGCTGCGGCCGGGCTCTGTCGGGTGCCCTCGCAGCTCCGAAGGCGGGCGGCTCGTCGGGAACACACCATGGTTTTGTGTCCGTTCCAGCCCGGGCTCGCTGGCACTGCGCTGGGTGCCCCCGTAGTATGCTCTCTTTCGGCTGAAAAATAAGCGCTTTTACAGAACGACAGTGAAAATACTGTCGGGCGCGGGTGTTGCACTGTGGGTAGGGAAGTGGCTAGGGAGCCAGGATCACCTGTTGGTAGTGAAAATGGAGGGCCGGGTAGCCCGGCCGGTTTCCCAGGCTGCATCCGGCTTCCGACAAACGCAGGCAGATTTTACGGCTCCAATGAATAACCCCATTGAAGGAGAATTCCTCATGGTCTCTCTGCGCCTGGGATCGTCGGCCAAAAGTGGTTAAATTGTTTAGTTCTGCTAGGAGGAAAGTGCAGAGCCTGGCAGAGGCACCATCCTTGCTGTTGATGCCAGCTGCTGTTGCCCTTGTTTGCCAGTGTTTTTTTTTTATCCTAGGTTAAAAACTTGACCAATTAAAAATTCCTGCAGTGTGACTCTCTCCAGGGGTTACTAGATTTCAACTGGCTTCTCACATTCTTGTTGGCTGGAGGAGAGCTACCCTGGCATTTTGCCTCATTGATGATTTAAAGTGTTTGGAATAATTTTTTATTTGTCTTGCATTTGAAGGGGTTTTTTTTGTTTTGTTTTGTTTTTGTTTTTCCTTTTAAGTCTCCTGCAGCAGACCAGGGTTTGAATTAGTCTGTAAGGACCATCTTGGGAAGGGATAGCAAATCCTGTTGAGGGTGGCCCTAGAATACCATAATTCAGCCAGAACAAAATGATGAGCACAGCAGCATTCTCTCATTTTGCCAGCAGCAGCATCTCACAGCAACTGCTTCTGCCTTCCTGTGACAGCCAAAGGTGCTTGGAGATCAAGGTTGTAGGTTCCTCATTTTGGGGTAAACTCTAAAACCTGACAAAATCTTGTAGATTTGAGGCTATCATTCCACTAGCTGGTGCAGAGGAGTACAGAGCTTCTTGTGCTGGATTTCACTGTATTTTACCTGTGTATCCCTTTCTGACTGTCTCTTTAGTGCTTTTGAGTTTGGTTTTTGCTGGGTTGATGAGACAACTCTTCCTGTCATTTGGATGGAGGCTATTTGGAGGGATGCTGAGATCACAGCAGATTATAGAAATGCAGATTTAGAAGCCAGGATTTTGGTTAGATAGTTCACATGCCTTCTGTATTCACAACAGGCTTGCCTTGCTGAATCAGATGTCTTGGCCTTAGCCAGGAGAACATAAGCTACAGTGAGATCTCAGTCCACAGGGCTGGTGCATTTTGTAACTGAGAGAATTTTGTGGTCATCTTTGTGATCCAAAAGTCTGCTTTCAGCCTGATGCTTACTGGATTTGCAGCAGAAATCCTCATGAGCGACATGCACATGTAATATGCCATGCAGAACAGGGCTCACGGAGTGCTGCCCTGCTTTAGGAACAAAAAAAGAAGCATCGCATTCAACTGATTTACTTGATTTCTAGAAAAATGTAGTGTGCTGTGGTGCAAAAATGAAAGAGTCTGGGATTCCTGTAGTGGGCTGCCTATGGGGTAAGAAAATTTTGTGGATTTCATTGTCTTGGTGTCTGAGCTTTGAGGCATTTTTAAAATCCGTTTTGCCATTATTTTGGGGTTGCCTTCACAGGATTGGGGTAACTGCCTGATAGCAATCAGGTAAAGTTTTCTAAACCAGGGAACAATGGGTTTTATCCTCTTAGAGCCATGGAGCAAGAATTATTGTTGAGGGACTGTGGGGAGAGCTTTAAGATATATAGAATCAACTTTAATGGAATTACTTCTGTAATTAAAGGTAACAAAGCATAAACAGCTGTAGGATTCTGACTTCTTTGGCCCATGAGGGTGGGTTGTTTTTTTCCCACTGGTAGTGCTGTTTAATAAATACTCATAATCATTAACCCTTTCTTTGAAGTCATATGTGTTATATCTATATTTCCTGATGGGTATATGTTTTAGTAATGATACTACTTGGATGCCATTTTACTTACGGAGAAGAAAGCTTTGCAGATTGAACCTGGAGTTTTAGCAGCATATTTTTGGCTGTTTGAATTAAACAGCCTGAGGATGGGTACAGAGGGAGATCTTCCAGCCTACCCAGAAATACCGAGGTTGCTGAAGTCATGTTAGCTGGGTGGAAGGACTGGAAATGGTACTGAATGTGCTTGTTCAGCAGGAAATCTGTTGTCCTGGCTGGCTATTTTAATTTGATTAATAGAAAATATAAGGGATTGATGTGTTTTGTTGTGATTACAACGAGGACTCTTAATTTCATTATTGAATCTTGAGTTATTTGAGTATACTTTGTTGTTTTTAGTTAATTCAGATTAATTCAGGCTTTAATTTGTGTTTGCATGAATACCAGTTTCCATGATTTTAGCAACTTTAATTTAGGAATGAGTGAAAACTTTGAAGCTTCATCAGCCTGCCCTGGAGCTGCTGATGGGCTCTGTGTGTCTGAACTCAGCCGTGGCTTTGCAGCAGAGGGGTCTTCTGGTTTTGCAGGGCATTCAAGCCTCTCAGTGTTGTGCAGTGCAGAGTCCTCTGCATCTTCTGAACTGTGTCCTGTTCTCGTTTACCCTCTTCTTAGCAGGCTTAAATAATGCCATGAATCAACATCCTCTCTGTAGCTAACTTTGACTGCAGGACAAGCCTATGCCCCCCAGCAGGTTACCTCACTCTTGTCTGCTGGATGCGCCTTTTCCTGGATGTGCTGGATTGTGGTATTTCACTTGGCAGTAAATGACCTGGGATAGCAAAGGTCTCTGTTAGCTCTGTAAAATCAGTGGAAATAAATGCAGGTAGGAGAGGTTATCAGCAAGCCTGACCTCTGCCATATGCTTCTTCCTGTCCTCACCACTCCTCTAAACATCCTGCTGTGCTTACTAAACTGGTAAGCTTACCAGGGAAGTTTTTTGGCATGAAATGGTTTAGGAGTGACTGGCTTTAAGTGAAGCCAGGAGTTTATTTTCCTCCAGTAGCTCTTCTGGCAGAAGCAGAAGACGAGCTGTGGAGGGCAAGGTTGTCCTGTCTACTGTCAGTGGTGAAACTTTTTTAAGTTGCTTCCATCAATAGACCCAGCATGGTCCGGAGCTAGCTCTTAAGGGGCAGTCAAGCCTTCCAGTGTGTGACTGTGCAGATAAAGCCTGGTCTTTGGGCAATGCCTTCAGACATATGAGAGTCTTCTGATGGAAACTAATCAGAAGTTCTGAGGAAAGGAGTGTTTTCTCCTTTGTGTAGTCTCCTTTTCCAGTGTTTCCGTTCCTTCTGTAGTCCCCAAATAGCTTTCTCAGTGGATGATGCAATTAGGAGGAGATACATGCAAGCTTTCAGCAAATAGATAGGTCAGAAATTGAAATGTTTCATTTAGGCTCCATCAGTCCCTCCCAAGTGGAGTGTAATTATTTGTGCCTTGTTGTGACATGTATATGCTTGTGTTTCTATAAAAAGTTCCCCAGGCAGATTCAAATCATTCAGGAAGTGCCTCATATTTGTAACAAAAAGAAATTCTGGAACAGGCACTGGGATTTGTTTTTAGCTGGATTCATAGAAGGTTTCAGAGTTCTGCTGTCATTACTTACATATTTGATGCTAATTCCTGCATTTGCCAAGGAAGGCTGTTCCAGTGTAGGAAAGATGGCTTTAAGGAACAAATAATTTCTTGTGCTTTTTAGTAGCTCAGCTGTGAGTATCCATTGAAACAAATTGTCTGTTTGATGGGTTTTGTGCTTTTCATGAGGAAGAGTAATCTTCTTTGGACAGTTTCTTAAAGCAGTCCATTCTTAGAGTGGCAGGAAAGTATTAACTAAAGCAGCAGCTGTGAGGTCCATCTGGCTTATACATCTGGAAGAGACATGGTAGGTCAAGAGCAAATTCTTTTGGACTTGGTCTTTGTCTCATGGGATAATGGAAATACCATTATTTGGCACATATTCTCTCATCCTAATTACTGTTCCAAGAGTTTGAGGTTATTGCTATAAGGATTAAATGTTTTATATTTCCAGTTGAGTGTAGCCCAGTAAATTCCAGTGTAGCTGGTGTCAGCTATCTTCCAGCTACTCTCCCAAGCTTTTTTCTTTGTATGTTGTCAGCTGCCATTTTTTGGTTATGTAACTACACAGCCAAGAGATATTTGAAAAACTTAAAATGAGGATGCTGGACATCCAGATTGTTTTCTTGAAGTGAAGCATGGGAGAGGGAAAGGACTCTGTGATTCCCAGGCTGAGCATTGGCATGGCAAGGGGACATGGCCTTCCCATTACATGCTTCAGGCAAAAAGAAGGGGCTTAAGTTGGACAATATCAGCTTTAGAAAATTCTTCCTGGAAAAACACACTGAAAGACCAAAGTGCTGGAGATGCTGAATTTATTTTTTTTCAGGCTCTTTTGTCTCTTTGTACTTTAGGTCTTATATGAAATTCCAGCAAGGGGTCTATGCTGCAGAGTGCTAGAACTTCTGAAACAAAGAGATCTTAATAAAATTATTTGCTGACATCTTCATAAACCACCAGAGGCAAATAATAGAGGTCTGGTTTTACAAGGAGGGTATATTTTCTTACCCCTCATGTATTCTGATTGTGCCCAGCTCCCTGAGCCAAGCTCTTGCTGTGCTTTGCCTTCCTCAGTGGCAAGTGCTTTGACATGGATGAAGTGAACAGGGAGCACCTTGTGCTCCCCAGACGTTCTTTGTGTTCCTGTCTCAACTTGAAGCAGAGCGGCCTTTGCCTCTCTAAAGCAACCTTTTTCTTAGCTGCGGGGTTTGTGATCTACCAAAACCAAACAAGCCAAGCGGGAAGGGTCCCCACGCAACCCTGTGCTGGGTTCACTTGTGTGTGTAACTTCGCAGCTCTGGGACACTGTCATAAGGCACTTTGCTGTGACAGATGGGGCTGTTTCCTACCTGGACAAACAAGGTTGTTGCTTTTTGTCTGGAAACCTGTTACAGAGGCAGAAAAGACTCATCGTAGTGGGATTTTGTGTCATCGTGGATATCATGAACTTGTGGCCAGGGCCAGGTGCGTTGTAGCAGGGATAGCCTCTTTGTTCTGTAGATCTGTTTTTTTTCTGTTTGCTTTTGCTTGTGTCATTCATCTGGGAAAAAATAAACAAAGAGGCTTATTGTCTCCATCACTAATGATACCAAGAAAATCTCTGCACAATGCTGCCTGATGAGCTGAGACTGAGCTCAGCAAATCCCCTTTAACCACATGGAGTTCAGCTGCCTTGGGTTTTTCTAACTCTGAGGCAGTGTAATGTGTAATTTACAAGCAGCCAGGGCTCAGGTTAGAAGGATGACTTGGTGTAAAATATTTTCAGTGGCAAAGGAAGGTCCGAGCAAAACTTACAGGAGACTTTATATCTGAATAATTAAATACAGGCCCAGGGAATGCAGTGGATGAGTTGTGCTGTGTAGTCTTTCTTGGAAAGGTTCCTCTGCGCTGGCCGGAGTGGCTGACTCACCCAGCCTGCCCACTTTTCCTGGCCACCTCACCTGCTCCAGCACCTGCTTCTCATGCCCCTGCTAATCTGCTGGCGTGGTTGTACCCCATCATGTAGTCTTATCTGCCCTAGGCTTGTCCCCTCTATGCTGTTGGTGCCATGTGGGAAATACCAAGAACAGGGTTATTTCCAGACACGGAGTAAGCCGCGGGTGGTCACATTGTAATCTAGGCACTGTGTCTTCCATGTAGGTGTTGAAATAGTAACCCAAGGTTCAGCTGTTAGTTTCCACATGGTCAGTTTGCTGTAAAGTGATAAATGCCATATATGGTCCTCTTCTGGTCCTGCACCCATTTCTTCCTTGTGTACATTGTAGTTCTTTGACAGTCCTTTGATATCTGCAGCTATCCCGCTGTGTACTAACTACATTGTTTAGCTCTTCTTGGCTCCCTAAATCAAGTAGTTATGTTTGGGATTTTTTTTAGTAGACCCTCCAAGTATTGCTCTAAGCTAGGGTGAGAGGAGAATCTCCAAGTGTTTTATGAATTCTTGATCATCACTGATGGACATGAAGTGAAGCAAAGCGAGATGGTGAAATAGCTGTGAGCTGAGGTGCAGAGCCTGGAGTGCAGCTGGCATGAGGAATGTTTAATGTAGGCCTGAGAACAGATGCTTAGCACCTCGTAATGTGGAGGTATATTATCTTAGCAATTTATACCCTTGTAATACAATGAATAATCTGGCTGGGATATGGCTGAATTGTTTTAATCAGCCAATAAAAAGTGTAAAGGAGATAGCATTGGGACTTAGAGGGCAGCTTTGTGCTTGGGTTGATGCTGCCCTTGGGCTTTTATCTGTAGTCCTGAGTTAGAGTACAAATGGCTAGAGAATTGCAGTTTTGGCTTGGAAACTCCTTAGGGAGCTTGCCCCTGAAGTAATCCACTCTAATTTTCATTAAATTAGTTTTAAAATCTCTGAAAATAACAGTGAAAAGCAAATATGCCCCTTTTTGTACAGAGGGTTTACAAGCTGCTGAGGAAATGCCTGGTGATGGTATGACAATCCAGCCTAAGTTCACTAAAGCTGTAATTTGAAATTAGTTTAAAACACAGGTTTAAGATTCTGGAGACTTCCAAAGTAGAAGTCTATTTTGGAATGGCAGTAAGCAGAAAAATAAGAAAGGTAGTGATGATCTGGAGGTGAAGCTGTACACTGCCACCTTTTTTTGTGTTTTTGTTTGTTGTTATGTTGTTTTTGTGGGTTTTTTTTTTTTTTTCCTGGTTCTGAGTCCTGTCACCGGAGTGGTTGAGTTCACTAAAGCAAGAGAAAACCATCTGCTGCTAATTAGCAGGCTGAGTTATCTCTGTGAGGGATTTGAGGAGCTCTACTGTCTTCATGTGCGGGCTGTGGATGAGGAAAGAGTGGGAGGGGGTCGTGGAGAACACATCACTGAATCATCCACTCTTGATTTCGGTGTGCCATTGTCCCATGGTGTTATCATCCTGTTCCCTCTCCCATGGTCTGTTAAGCCAGCTTTGAATGTAATGCTGTTGAAGTGACTTTGGCCTCGAATTCAAAACCCTGCTACAGGAGGGAAGCTGGAAGAGAGATACCGTGGACAGAGCTTTAGTGGGGACACTTCTTTGGGGTGATCTTGTTCTTGAAACTCTGTATGAGTTTGGCAGTGAGGGGCATATCTGTGATTTCAGCCTCTCTGGCTCCCCGTAACTCTTCCCTAGGGAGGTGGCCTCTTGGTGTCCAATAGCACCTCCCCATCAGCCTTCCAGTGCTCTAAGAGCTGAGCACTTGTGTGCTTAAACTTGATTTGGTCTTGGAGGGATGAAATCACTCACTAGTTTCTCTTTAGAGAAGCAAAGCTGCTGCTGAGCCGTGACAGCTGCCTGTACATAGGGAAAAACTTTTTGGTAACCTGGTGTTTGATGAAGTTATACTTGCTGCAGGGCTACGGGGAACTTTCACATTTGGCTGCTTTGTCCACTCTGCTCCCCCAGGAGCAGGAAGCAAAGACTTCAGGTGGGAAAGAGTGAACAGCATGATGGTCACCAAATAGTTTAGTGAAACTACTCAGAGTTTAGTTTGAAATGCAAAAAAGAAGATCTTCCAGTAGTTGTTTTACCCATCCCTGGATGGCTTGGGTGGTGAGCTGAGCTCAAAGGGTGTTGATTTTGAGCTACTGTGGAATCTCAATGGGGAGGAGCGAAGTTTTCTATTTTAGATCATCTCCTGATACAAGGTACATCTTGTACTCTGGATGGGAAATAAAATAGCCAGTGCAGCTGGCCCAGACAGCTCTGTTACCCTGGTCTAGTCAGGGCATGTGGCACCAACTCCAAAGTGGAGCTGGGCCCCCAGGAACAGCACGTGGTGGGCCCTTGGCACTAGCAAAAGAGGACATGCAGTTAATTCCTATTGCCTTGCTCAAGCCTTTGCCGTTTGCAAGGGTAGCCATTTTTTCATGCAAGACCATGCAGGTGGTCAGAGAACACACAAATTTGTCATGGAACTGCCAGCAGTGCAGCTTTCTTGCCCTTCAAATTCCAGCTAGACCTGGCTTAAACCCAGAGGTTTTACAGACTACAGAGACTTGAGGGACTTTACATGAATTAACATTATTCTCCAGAAATTACCATTTTGAGTCTGTTTCTTGTGGTAGGAACTTGTACTCCTTTGCCTGGCGTTAAGAGCTTTAACAGTGAGATGTGTCTTTGCTAGAGCTTAGACGTCTCCATTGGTCCTCAGGGAAGTGCAGCCTGTGATTAGGATAGGCAGTATGTGGGCCTATGGACAGAAAACAGTATAAGGGTATTGGTGAAAACTGGGTACTACTACAGGGTGCATTTGGCCAGCCCCTTCTTGGGTGCAGCTCTGTTGTAGCAGAGATGTCTGTGCTGCTCAAGATGCTGGACAGTATTGGGCTTCATCTTTCAACTTCACACCTGCTAAGCTGTGAGAGAAGATGAGAAAAGGAATGAACAGCTGGCAGATGCAATCTTCATTTTTACTGTGCTTCAGGCAAGAATTGATCCATGTTGCTTTTATTTTTTAGATTAAAACCTGTTGCTGACTAAACTTGTTTTGCAGTTTGTTAGCCATTGGGCCCAGTCTCTTGTCTCTTGCGTGTCTCCTGCCAAAGTCCTGCTGGCCTCAACCCTGGCTACAGCTCTGTGCTCAGTAGTGCTGAAAATAAATGGGAGAATGTCCAAGCTGTGGCAGCTCCTTGGAAGGGAAATGCTGTTGAAGGATGCTGCTCTCCTGGAATCTTGGCTGCCCTTTGATGTCATCCTGTATGCCTCCCAGGAAGGAGAAGCCTCGACCCCTCTACCTCTCACCTGGTGGGTGCCTCAGGAGGTGCTTTGTGTAACATGTTTCCAGCTGGAAAAACATTAGTTTTGGGCATCTGGAAACTGAATATGCAATTACCTGTGAAAACTCAGTACATATGTGCTGAATAGTCATAATAATGTGAAGCCTGGGGTTATGGTGGGATCTTTATGACTGGCAGCATAAAAATAAAATAAGTCAGACTTGTTTGCCTGACCTGAGAGCTGGTGTTTACTCCTGAGTCTGCTAAAAAGGGTCTGCTGTCTGGTAAGAGCCCTGAGATCTGTTCCTTGGCTAAAGAGGAGTTGACAGGAACAGAGGTGGCATGGAAATTATTTAGTAATGACATTGCCAGCTCAGGAGGAATGGATACCTCCACCAAGAACAGATTTTTTGTTTGGCCTTTTAAAGAAACACACAGAAAAGGGAAATGTGCAGGGGAAAGAAGGACAGCGGAATGAGAAGGAGGTTTACCAAAAAGGGAAAGCTGTATCCAAGCAAGAAGACCAAAAAACCTATCTATTTCAGCAGATTACATGTAAAATCAAAATAAGGTGGACTAGATTAAGACTTTTGAGGAGTGCATTTGCCAAATATGATTAACTTTCAAATCCTTCAGAAGCTTTTTGGAAACTGGCAGCAGAAGAAATTAAAGTTGGAGAGGCACAGAAGATAAAGCTGTCACAAAAAAATCTAAACTGTTTTTGGCCATCTTGACGCCTGTGAAGGAGCTTTGAGAACTACAAGCTTGCTACAGAAGAACTGTCTGAGAAGTTGTCTTGCATTGAAGATCAGTAGAAATAGCTTTAGAGCAAATAGAGGAACTGATAAGAAACTAAGGAACAGATAGCATTTACTCAAGAGTGCCAAAAGATCTTAAATCTGAAATTGCTGAGATACTTTTATGTGTAACCTGCTGCTAAAGTGCCCTTGGTATCACATAAATTGGTGGTGGCAAATGCAATAGTGTTTTTAAAAGCTGAGAATGTTGAAGAAATTGGGGAAGTAGTTCAGTATTTGTCCAGGTGCACTGCTAGGGAAGGGCTGTGCAGAGTAGTCATGGTTCCATGGACTGTTGGGTCTGACCCCCGTGCCTAAGTCTCTGCAATGAAGAACAAGTTTGTCTTGTTCTTCAAGAAATCTTCTTCTGAAGTCATGGTCAAGCACAGCTGCTTGAAGCAGTGTTAGAAGAGCTATTGTAAAGGCAAGTCCTGCCTCTCCTTCGTGGATCTGCTGGAGGTGGATGAGTATGCTGGGAGCACAACCACTAGGCTTCCTGTATCTGTGTTTTCAGACAGCCTTTGGTAAGTTTGTCTGCCAAAGGCTTTTAAGAAAGTTGCCATGGGGATGAAGGAAGGATATTGTTACGGACTGAGACCTGATGAAAGCACAGACTGCAAAGGGTAGGAGTTACTGGTCATTTTTCAGCCTAGGGAAGTCAGCAGCAAGGCCCAAGAGTATTTTGCACCTTATGGGTAACCTCAGGTATCGAGGGGCGCAGTGACGTACCCAGGTTTGCAGAGGATCCTCAGTTCCTTCAGTGCACTGAGTAGCTCACTGAAGGTGAGGAAATCCATAAGAACCTCACAGAACTGAGGCAGTGGACTAGTACGTGACAGATAAGCTTCAGTGTAGGAGAGCATGGTGAACAGGGAAAAATTACCTGTACTGGGCCTGTTTGATACTCAGCCTGAAACTAGTGGTTATAGCTTGAGAAGGAGCTTGGGGTCATTGATAGTCCTCTGAAATCATCAGCTCTGTCTGTGATGTTAGCCAAAGAAACCAATCAATTTTGGTCACCATCAGCAAGGGTGTTAATAACCAAAGCAGAGGGCATGGATTTGACCCTCTCTAACACTTTGTTCATGTCTTGGAGGCTGCATACTGTTCTGATTTCTTCGTTGTGAGAAGGACAGTGGTGTTAGAGAGACTGCAGTGATGATAATTAAAATTACTAAGGGACATAGCAGCTGCCTTATGAGGAGAGAGCATAAAATTTGTGACTCCTTGGTTTGGAAAAATCTTGCATAGCAAGATCAAGGTACACAAAGTCATGAAGGTAATAGAATCAGAATGGTTTGGGTTGGAAGGGATTTTAAAGATCACCTTCCAATTCCCTGCCATGGGCAGGGAGGTCTTTCACTAGGCCAGGTTGCTCAGAGCTCCATTCAGCCTGGCCCTGAACAGCTCAAGAAGAGGCATCCATAATTATTCTGGGCAAACCATTCCAGTACCTCACGACCTTCAAAGCAAAGAATTTCCTCCTAATATCTAATCTAAACATACTCTCAGTTTGAATCCATTCCTCTTTGTCCTGTCACTATATGCTCTTGACAAAAGTCCCTGTCCATCTTTCTTGTAAGCCCCCTTTAGGAACTGGAAGGCTGCAATTATGTCACCCCTAAGCCTCCTCTTTCCCAGGCTGAACAAACCCAATTCCCTCAGCCTTTCCTCCTAAGAGAGGTGCTCCATCCCTCTGATCAACTTGGTGGCCTCCTCCGGACTGGCTCTGCCAGGTCTGTGTGTGCCTGGTGCTGAGGACTCCAGAGCTGGATGCAGCACTGCAGGTGGGGCCTCACCTGAGGGGTGTAGAGGGGCAGAATCCCCTCCCTTGACCTGCTGCCCACTCTTCTTTTGATGCAACCCAGGACATGGTTGGTTTCTGGGTGCCAGCACACACAGGGCTGCTATTGATCTGTTCCTGCCCCAGTCTGGATCGATACAGGGATTGATACCTAACCCAGGTGCAGCACCAGCATCTGGCCTTGTTAAGCCTCATGAGATTCCCATGGGCCACTTCTCAAGCTTGTCCAGGTGCCTCTGGATGGCCCTGGTCCTTCAGGTGTCATCAGCAAACCTGCTGAGGGTACACTTGTTCCCTTCATGTACTAATAAAGATATTAAATGACAATGGTCCCAGTACGGACCTGTGAGGGACCCCACTTGTTGCTGATGCCCATTGGGACTCTGAGCTGTTGAGCACTACTCTCTGGATGTGACTGTGCAACCACTTTTTAATCCATTTAACAGTCCACTCACCAAATCCGTCTCTCTCCAATTTAGAGAGAAGGATGTTGTGGGGATCTGTGTCAAAGGCTTTAGTAAAGTCCAGATAAATGCCATCTGTGTCCCCTCCCTTGTCTACTGATCTGTGCCATCGTACAAGGCCACTGGGTTGGTCAGGGAGGACTTGGCCTTGGTGAAGCCATGCTGGCTGTCCTGAATCACCTCCATGTCCTTAGCAGAGCTTCCAGGAGGATCTGTTTCGATGATCTTCCCAGGCACGGGGGTGAGGCGGACAGCCTGGTGGTTCCCAACGTCCTCCTTTTTAAAAGATTGGGACTGTGTTTCCCCTTTTTATGGATAAGTTGATTTTTTTTTCTACCAAGTCTTGTGGCCCTAGAACTCCGGGCACTTGGTGAAACTTAAAGGAGATTGGTTTATAGCAGACAGGAATAAGGCCATTTATTTTATACAATCTGTGATAAACTTCTGATTTTAGTGTTCCTGGGGGTTGTGGATGCAAAAGGCATTGTCAGGTTGGAAAAGTATTTGGGTGAATTTACAGACAGCCAGTCTGAAATAGTTACTAGGAAGAACAGCCAGCCATGTGCCTTTAGCATCTGAAATACACACGTGGATTCTTGAGCAATGGGAGAAGATGGAGAAAGGGCTCATGTGTTTTGCTTAACAAACCTATTTGAGTGTCTCACCTGTAGGAGAATGGAAGGGGCACTTGGTTTTAGCAAAGGTACGTCTTCCATTCTTCCAAGTTTCCAGAAACCAGTATTAAGTGGGACATAAATGGGTGTGACATGTTGGGGAAGAGCCAATAGAGCTTTTGTAGATCAAAACTGAGCTACGTGACTCCACTGGTACTTGGAAGGTGTTTCCAAGTACATGGCAGGGGTGGTCTAGTGGGCCTCACTGAAACATTTCAGCACAGGTTATCAAGGAAAAGTCCATAATGGGTGAATAAATGATGAAAAGATTGGCTGTAAAGATGAGGAGTAGATGGTGAGACTTTAAAGATGAGGGAAGTCCTTGGGAAGCCAGGCTGGGATCTCTGCTGCTCACAGTGTTTGTAGTTGATCTAGAAATGGGGATGAAAGTGCTGGCTGGGGAAGAGCAAATGAGAGAAGAAATCCTGAGCACTGAAATTCAGGAATGTGCTGAGGGTAACAGGTGGTCCTGTGTATGCTCGGGTCTTGGCAGCGCTGCAGGAAGGGAAGAGGAGGCTGGGAACTGCAAAGGACAGAATAGCACAACACCATTGTGGTCTGTTCCCATGTTGGATATTGAATGTCAGGTCATCCCATCCTGGAAGAGGCCTTGCTTTAAGTGCCTCTACCGTTTTTTGCTCTTATTTTTTTTTATCAGTAGCAAATATTATGTGTTGGGTATGTAGTATTTGACAGATGAAGACTATCTAGATGGATATCAAATAAAAAGCAGAGTTGAATGTGGTCTAGGTTTCTGCCCCAATCCATCAACCATGCCATTGCAGAAGGACAGAGAGTGATGCCTGCTTTGATGTCTTCCTGAATTTGTCTCTTTTTTGCTATCTTCCTTGCCACTGCTGAAAGTGAAAAGCTCAGTTTTGGACTGAACCCAGGCTAATGCATGGGTTTTGGTGGGAGAAAACAAAAGGAACTTGTTTTGGGCACCAAATCAATAAGTGTATTGTTTTCACCCCACTGTTCACTGTTACCATGTATAGCAATTACTGCCATGGCAACACAAATTTTCCTGAACCAGCCAAGATCTTCCAGGGCTGCAACATAACTTCTGATACTTGCCCATTGTGATGCTATTAATAGCTGTGTTTCCCCCCATCATAGCCAGGAAGCTGCTTCTTCCTTATGTACCAAGTGCAAGGAATAAGCTCATTTTAAATCAATTGTGGGGAGAAGTGACACTGCGGATTTCCTGGTGGTGTTTTTTTTGGTTGNTTGTTTTGTTTTTTGTTTGGTTTGTTGTTGTTGTTCTGGAGATCCTGTCTAGTGCTGCCAGTTCTGCAGCCACCCATTGAGCTGAGATGTCTCTCTTGTGCCATTTATAAGAAAGTCAAGTCTCAATTTTCTTTTTAATTCCTTTTTTTTCTTCTCTTTCTCCCCCTTTCTTTAAACCAGGACAAACAGATGACACATATTTACTCTTCCAGCTATGCAAAGTAGCTTATGTGTTTATTTCAGACTGACTTGGTTAAGGGAAGAACCTAGTGCAAATCAAACATAATCTGGGCCAGGCTCTGGTCTACATGATTTCTTTACTTATCTTCTGGTTATTTAAACAAGATAAACCCAGAGTATTTAAAATTGCAGCTCAACTGTTCTTGGCACTAGTTGAATTTATCTGTGTTTAAAACCCCAGAATGCATTAGTATGCCTGCATGAATCTGCTTTGAGTTCAAACTGTGTCAAAAATACCATCACCAGGGTAGTGTTTTGGCACCTTTTAAAGAGCTGTGGAAAAGGAGAAACCTGGGCTTTTTCTTAAGATGGTGGTTCCACTTGAGCCTGAGCATCTGTGCAGGGCTGCAATAGGTTTGAACTAGGGTCATGAGTCTGTCTCTAGCTCTGGTTCTGGGCGTACACAAATCACAGCTGCAGTTCTCCACTTTCATCCCTCCAGAGGAAGGAGTTGTTTTGCCAGACCAGTCTCCATTCATTCAGGGAATTCACTTTTCTTCTGCTGAAGTGTAACTATTAACTGTAAAACCTCCCTCCCTTTCCTCACCAACTTGAAAGTTTTTGTCAGTCTTGAAACTTGCAGCTTTGGATGTCACTGTCTTTAATATTGCACTTTACCTGATCTCCCTTATCTGCTGGATTGATAACCCACTGTCATTAACTGAGAGAAAAAGATACAGTGAAAACAGGGAATTCTTTATCCTACCAACCTCCTTGGGGAGGCTGAAGAAAGGCAAAAGGTTTGTCCAAAGCAAGGAGTAGTTGTGATGTCCGCAGTGAGTGACTGCGTCCTTCTTTTATTATGAGGGTCTGTTCAAGGTAGTACCTCCAGAGGTGCTGCCGAGGGCTGAGACTTCCTGGGGAGAGACAGCATGTGCTAATGTGGGACTACCTCCTGTAGCCCAGCTGGTTTTTCCTGGGCATCTTTAAGACTGAGACCCTTTTTAAAAGCTTTTGGTGATTGACACAGTTATTTGCCACAAACTACCTTCTTGTGGACTCTTGGGAATCATAGAATATGCTGAATTGGATGGGACCCATGAGGATCACTGAGTCTGCCTCCTGGCTCTGCATAGGACACCCAGTTATCCCACCCTGTGCCTGAGAGCATTGTTCAAATGCTTCTTGAGCTCAGACAGGCTTGGTGCTGTGACTCGTACCCTGGGGAGCCTGTTCCACTGCTTGGCCACCCATTGGATGAAAAACTTCTTCCTGATATCCAACCTAAACCTCCTCTGACTCAGCTTCATGCTGTTTCCTCAAGTCCTGTCATAAGAGAGGACTGGTCACAGGAGAGAACAGATTGGTACCTGCCCTTCCACTTCCTCTCGTGAGTGTGTTGAAGACCGTAATGAGGTCTCCCCTGGTTAGTCCCTTTGTTTCTATTATGTGGTGAGACCAAAGGCAAATTTGGGGCTTTAACTAACTGCACTTTGTTTTATGAAGTCTTACATCTGTGAGATTGAAGAGATGTTCCGTTTTTAAAAAGCTGTGACTGCATTTTAAGGCAAGGTCAAGCACCTAAGTCTTGGTTTCTCATTAAATCAATCCAGAGCTTGTTAATGACAAAGCACTGGAACTATACCTTACTAGTATTTTGGCTTACTTGGAGCTCAAGGTGTTACTGTAGTCACTGCTGGTCTTGCAGATGCAGATGCAAGTGTGGCAGATGAAGCAGAGGCTGAAATACAGCTCAGGGGATGTGACTCCTACTCATCATGGTGTAGTGTCGTAAAGACAATCAGGAAAAGAATCTCAGTTTGGGGCAACAATTAAGCATGTCTTTCCTTTTGGAGGAAGCTTTTTCCATGATTTATTACATCAGAATAAAAACAATATAAAATAGTCAAACATGGGCTGTGCTTTTCATTCCAAACTGAGAATTCACTCTGGGATAGGTGAGCTTTACAGAGCTGGAGCTGTGCATAGAGCAGGGACCCATTTGCTTCCCTGTGGGGAAAATGTGCAGGAGAGGAGGTTCTGAGGCTGCAGGAGGGACCAGTGCTGTGGGTCCAGTGCATTGGCTTTGCAACATCCTGATCGTTGTGTCTTGTTATATATGAAATCAGCCAAATAAAATTTAGCAAAGGATTTATTAGAATTCCGTTACAACCAAATCGAAATCTGCCACCACCAAAACAGGTCCGAGCCCGGGAGTCGGCCTGGGTGAGCCTGGGATCAGCCACACCTGCACTGATCCTCCCCAAGTTCACCATTTGCCAGTCCAGGCTGGAGGTTTTTATACAGTTTTTCAGCCCGGAGGCTGAGGAACTCCCAGATCATTACTGTAAAGTTTGTATTCTGTTTAAATGCACATTAGAGTCTCTGAATAGATTTCCTATGTCTCTGACAATAGCCAAGCTGCTTTGGAGAGAATATTCATGACTGGACAGGATTGAATCACTCAAGTCCTGATGGTATCTTCCTCCTGTTGCCTCCCATGATGACATCTTGGGACAGCTGTGATGTTCTGATGACCTTTGCTGTGGAAATGCAGATGTGTTCCCGGAGACAGGATTGAATGTAAATAGGGTTGCCAGGAATTCTCTATTCACATCCCCTGTCCCAGTATCGGGGAGTCGATCAGAATCAGGCTTTTCAATGGCAAGGAGGTTTCAGGTGTATAGCTGCTTTTCCTGGCCTTTGTCTTGTCCAGGCTGTTATCAAGATGAGTATTCTCTCCTCTTGCAGTGACTCCCCTATGAGGTAATCCTCTGGTGCTGTGTTTCTGGCTCACTGAGAGAGACAAATTGGATTTTACCTAAAATCATATAATACATGTATTACAGTGTGGGAAAATGATACAATAAAATACAAATTATATACTTCATATATATCATGTCTGATGTGCTTGTCATTCAGCAATTCCTGCAGGCAAAACAAATGGAAGGATCTCTTTTCCAGGAGATATTTTCTTATTTATTGTTTTATAAAGAGTTTATGAACTTTGTGCCTGAGGTTTTCAGCTATTTACGTGCTACTTCTCTGTCTTTGCCAGAGGAAATTGGTGTGCTTTGGGCTGGAGAAAATTATGACACTGATGTGGCTCCTTTGCACAGAGTCCTGTTGGGATGAGCTTCCTGATGGCAGCTCACAGTACGGGGAGAGTTGTTTGTTTGCAGATGGTTATTCCTTTGACTTGCTGCCAACCTGCCCCTATTCTTTGCCTTTGACTTGCAACCAAATTCCTCTGCCGGCCTGGCGTTGTAGTGGTTAACTTGACTCGCACATAACAAGCTCGGACAGCTAATACTTTCAAGAGCTTCACTGCATTTGTTCCTTCATGGTTTTTTCAATGGAGTTGGCAAGGACAGCTGCAGTTGAGAGGTTGGCTGAAGAACGAATCAGCCTAAAAAAGTTGTTATAAAGCACTGTTAGATTTTTTTTGTACTTTTAGCCCACAGTGTTTTGTGGATTCTGCTATCTGAGAAATTACTTGGTCTCTTTCTGTGGCCCTGTTGTGCATGAGTTTTCAAGGGACCCTGTTTTTCAGCTCATAAATGACTAGCCACCCTTCAAATGAACTGAGAGAGAGGACCATTATTTTGCTAATGTCACACTTCTAGGAACTACCTGCCTGGGATACCTAGCTTTGCTGAGTGGTGCTTGAAAGCATTGTGCTCCATGATCTGGCTGTTTGTAGGGCATCCTCTGCTGTCACCTGGGGTGACACTGTCCAGTTACGCATTGGCTTGGCCGTGCAGGTTCTCCACCCTGTAATTACAATCTTAGTCTGCTCCTGTTCCTGACCACTGCCAGCTCCTGTACTGCCTTTAGAAAAGCTAAAGTTGGCATGTTTTTTTGATGATCTGGTGGAGTTATTTTAGGTCAGAGGTGGGTGTTTTGAGAAGTCCTTAAGTCCCCAACTGCATGCTCTCACTGTGGTGGCCATTCAGTCATGAGGACCTGGCTGATATGTTTCCCTTTGCTGGTTCTGGAAGTTTCTTTTCTGTTCCTGTCTTCCCCCTCTTCACCCTCTGACATTGTTCAGAAATCTCTGTAAATGTTTTCTTGTCATTGCTCAGTATTGCCTTTTGCAGCAAGAAAACATCCCCGTGCATGATGTAAATGAGCCTTGGAAGTTGTCTATTTACTTTGTTCTCTTCTGGCTGCTATGGGCTCTCTCTTCCCTTCAGTGAAGATGGCACAAAAATGGTTGTTCTTTTACCCTCCTGTATGGGGAAACTATGCTGCACTTCAGTGTGTTTATTTCTGTTCAGTGCCTGGCATCATGTCACTGAGCCCAGGATGATCCATATACAGAAATGACAGTCAGTCACTGATGAGTCCTGCTCCTTGCACAGTGTGCAGGTTGTGGGTTGCTCCCAAGGTTATGGAGTAATTGCTGGGTTTATGTGGTGATGCAGCTTTTGTAAAACAGCTTCTGATTGTGGAGCCTCCTATTCCCAGACTACTTTCCTTGGCATGCTGTCTGAGGCAGCAGCTGCTGTGCTGGGGCCCCCAGCTGCAAAGGCTTTGTGGCAATGCTGGGAGGAATCCCTGAAATTGGTAGTGGTAACATAGGAGGT
Organism: Aegithalos caudatus; assembly: GCA_013389925.1. Lineage (NCBI taxonomy): Eukaryota > Metazoa > Chordata > Aves > Passeriformes > Aegithalidae > Aegithalos > Aegithalos caudatus. The sequence goes on from WEIU01017745.1 coordinate 44,571, forward strand.
GGTGAAGAGTAAATCTCAGTCCTGAAGCAGCTGGGCAGCAAGCTCGATAAATCAAGACCTTTGTCAGTAATTGTAGGATGACAGGGCAGTGGGTACTGCTGTGTCCTTAAAATAGCAGAGATATCATTGATGTGACATTACTTGCTTTGGCCCAGGGAGAACACTTGACATATGCTGCTTCTCCAGGGCTCTGGGCTCTTGCCTTACATCATTTTGCTAGGCAGAACTTCTTCACCTCATTCTTGCAGCTTAAGAACATCATGCTCTCCACCCAGAGTGCGGTTTTGTTGGCATTGGAAAGTGTCATCCTGCTTAGGTCCGGTCTACTTTTGTTGAGGTCTGAGGATCTTACAGGTCTGTGGAGCTATGTTCAGCTTTCTAGTCACTGACCAGGGTTTCAATCAGCAGGTAGTGCTAAGAGGTGCTGGGGCCCATTCAGAAGACAGGAGATTCGGGGGTTTCAACTCCATCCTTTCTTTTTGTTTGTATGCATCCCCCTTAAAAAAAAAAACAAAAACGCAAACAGCTGAGGTCTGATTTTAGAGTTGCATTCATGCTGGAAGGCTCTTAGCTGCTTTGAGTGCCATTGTGGGCAGATCCTGTATGACTTGGTGCCTGCACACACTCTCAGAAGCAGATGAAGCTCACATCTGCTTCAGCTGGTTGCCAGAGTTCCCACACCCCTGGGGTTCAGCCCTGGCTAGCAGTGACCCTCGGGGGAAACTGAGGCAAGGACGAAAACAAAAGACAAAGGCACCCTTAATCTTTCAGAAACACAGTCCCATGGTTTATTGCAGAACTTACTGCTCAGGGGTTCTGCTACTGAAGATTAAGAGACCCAATCCCCTGCCCAGGGGTCCTTTTATGCCCTCTGTGAAGGAGGGGGTGGGGAGGGTGTCCACCAGACAATTGGGACTGATCTTGGTAAGGCTTAGGTGGTGTCAAGTAGCGGGGGTGCAGGGACTCCTGGGTAGGTGCAGCAGATACTTTGCGTGAACAGAAAAAACACCCAGTGCAATATGAACTGAAACTACTTAGTGCAGTACAACAGCTGGTATCATTTGTCTTAGCTCAGTGTGTCCCAAGAAGATGTGGAGAAAGTAAATCTATGACCTTGGGTACCTGCCTGCAGAGATTTACACTCCTGGAAGGATGTGGCTGCTGCATCTGGTGATGATCTTGCATGAGTCCTGCCCCCTTTGGTGGGACCCTGTACAGGTGGGATGACCATGGTGATGCTCACCGAGCCACGCTTGCAGTGTGCCTGCACAAATCCTCCTGGAAACTAGGGGCATCACCATGGAGGCAATGGGAAGGTATCAGGCTGCCTCCTTGTGGCTGAGCCCCAGCATGCTGCCATGGGGGAGCACCAGGGGTGGAAGGTAGGCAGGATGCATCCCAGCCACAGTCATCATTTGTTGCTGAACTGGCAAGTTGTCCTGTAATGCCTTCACCTAAGCAGTTGTGAAATATTTCTTCTCTAGGATATTGATAAAATTGAAGTTTTCCCATGGAAATCCTGTCTACTGGGGACAAAGTCTAGTTATGAGCATGTTGAGATGGGATGCAGTCACTGTCAGGTGCAGCGGTGCTAGTATCGGTCCCAGTCCTGGTCCCAATCCAGCAATAGACCTGACCACGTGTCACAGTCAGCGCTGTGATTCTGGATCCAGTCCAGTGGAGCGTGGCAAAAATAAACAGGACGGGAAAGATGGTGTGCCCAAAAGTAGAACTTTAATGTTGGTCCAATGACAAATGCAATGACCGCATGGTTTGGGAGGCAGCATCCAAAGACCCAGGGGTGTGGCTAACTTAACAATATGTAAGGTTATCTGGAGCCAGGGGTCCAATCCCGAACGGGAGATTGGGGCTTGACTTTATATGTCAAAGGACCCAAACCAATGGAGAACTAGGACTAGAGACATGACCTATTTTGGAATGATGCCATCAGCATCCTAATGTCCATATCCCACCTCCCATGGTCTCAGGTTTATGGTTTCTGCATAGGCTACCTGGGCAAAGGTATTATCCATCTCAGCTAGCTCAGTTACCACAGCCACGTGTCCTGGGATTGATGCAGCCTAAGGCTGTGCAGGTAGGAGGCCAGCACCTAGCTGTGCTGTGTCTCAGCTCCCTTCCAGAGCACCTCATGTCCCCTGGGCAGGGACTGTCCTGCTGGCACTGAGCTTCCCCCCACAGCTGCCTGCCTTCCAGCAGTTGTGATTTGGATGCAGCTGTGGATGCATGTAGCACGTTTTGGAAGGAAAGGGGATGAAAACTGCCTTTTTTTTAATTTTTTTTTTTTTTCTTCTTCTGCAACTTGTTCTTAAATGCTCAGCCCCTCACAAGGAAAAATAACTCTGCTGAAGCTTTCATTGAGCTTAGGAGGTGCCACTGCATCTGGGGCATCTGGGGCAAACCAGAGCATTGGGGTGGCTGTACTGGAGTTTTGGGCTTGTGCTCTGACCTGCAAAATGAAAACTCCAGCCATGGGGGCAGGAGCACTCCATGATATGCCATGACAGCAGCTTGGGGGCTGGACAGGGTGTCAAGGTGGGTCCCATAGCCCAAGGAAGCTAGATCACTTTTCTGCACTGGCCTGGGGCCCAAGCTCCACAAATGATTTTGCTCCTCAGCATGTGAAACCCATGGGCTGGCTGGGGCAGTTGGGCAGGAGAGGCTGCCCGCCAGATGTGTGTCCCTGGCCAGCCTGTAGATGATTGCAAAGAATAGAGGGAAGCACCTATAAATTTCTTGATGCTGAATACTTTTTGACATGTCTTTTGCCTTCTGCTGAGGCTTCAGTGGCCACAGCTGGTCTCTAGCCATAACACAGCCCAAGGTGCTCACCCTCAGCAACAATTTGGGGAGAGAGTGAAGGCATCCGAGGAAGCAGCAGGTAGCCCTCTGTGTATCTGACAGAGGAGCTGCAGCAGGAGCCTGTGGTTATTGTAGTCCTCTGGTGAAGAGCTGTGCCTGGTCTACATTGCCACGATTTTTATAACAGGAGTGGATTTTACTGCTCCTCCTGCCCTCAGGTGCAGTTTACTTTAGTGTTGGTTTGAGCAGCCTCCTGGTGGCTCTGTCTCCAGTATGTGACCTCCTCCTGCTCAGAGTGCCTATCCATAGCAAATGCTTTGTGTTTTGTCTCAAAGTGTTGAAAATGGGGATGTTTTCTGTCCCTTGGTCTTACCTCTGTTGCAGAATTCCCCATCCTTTGAAGGGGGGGTGAAGGATGGGGTGGGAATGAGCAGGAGTTCAACCCTTCTGTCTCCCCTTGGTGTGCTCTCTGTGTGGCTCCAGGGAATGATTTCAGGACCCAAATCAGTCCAAGCCTGGTGCGCAACACTTAGCGCAGAGTGGATGGTGGAGAAACATGAAGGTTGGTCTGGGAGTGTCTGTGCTGCCCTCCCTTCTCCCTGCTGACATACGGGACTCTTAAGATGCCTGTGCATCCATATCCTGGTTTAGGGCAAATTTGGGAGGAAACTTCTGCCTCCAGAATAGCAAATTCATGCAACCCCTCCCAGCTGGTTAGGGAAAAGATTTCCTTGGAGAAAAGTGGAAAAAACAATCAAAGTATCCACAAGTACAAAAAAAATGAATAATGTGAAACAACAAAACCTCTTGCTGTTTGAAGAGATGGCAAACCCCAAAAGTCCCTGTTGTGGAGTGCAGCTCAGCTCGCTCAGTCTCTTATCAATCCCTCCACTCTGGAAAATGCTGTCCTGGGCCCTGGTGGGCCGCAGGTGCGAGCTCCCAGTGCTCTTCTGGGTTTTCAGTCCAGAGAAGGTTTAAACAGTCCCATGAAAAAGAAAAGAAACAGTCTAGGGAACTTTGCTGCCTCAGCTAGCTAAAAACTCAAAGCAAAGGAGATGTTTGTCCCACACTATATCCATGCTGCAGACAACGCAGTCCAGGAGCAGAATGCAGAGGAGTGAGTGCTGTTTCTGAAAACAAACTCTGAACTTCTCTTTCTCTCTGCTTCGCTCTCAGAACCAGTTTTAAAGGTACAGAACATTGAAACTCCCTGGAGTCTGAGCCCAGACGATCAGACTCCTTTTGAGTTTCCTCGGGACTCAGCCTGATGGTGACCTAATGGAGAGAGACAGCTTTGATCCATTGTCCAAAAAGCAATGCTAATAATGCAAAAGATAACAAACAATAAGGCGTCCACTGTATTGGAGCAACTGGATCAAAGCAGTAACAAGGGGCAAAAGGCACAATGCCAAGGGTGGAGTTTAGGGTCAGGCAGAGGTACTTATGCACTCCTGTGTGGGTGGGGAGTTAACAAGGCATTTTTCAGGGTTCTCTTCTTCCTCGGGGAAACTGCCCTCAACATAGCATAATATCCAACATAAGCAGAACAGATGACTGGGGATACAAACATCATAAAGTCACCATAGAACAATCCATCCCACCCACAGCTCAGGTACTGGTCTTGGGCTGTCGAGCTTTATCCCTTCGAGACTGTTCTGGACTTTAAGCTTATTATCGTTGTGGCGTGGTTTGTCATTGTGTTTGTCCTTCCTTATGCCCCTCCTCTCTCCTTTTGTAGAGACCCCAGGATATCTCACCTGTGTCCTAAAAGTACTTGTTTCTTACTTCTTTCTTTCTGAGACAGAATCTTGGGGGGATTTGCTGGTAGTTTTGGTGTTGCCCTAACCCGCTCCTGTAGAATGAGCTACCCCTTTGCTGTCTGTTCTGCTCTGGATTTGAGGTGAATCGAGAGGCTAACAGCAGCAAGATGGAGCCAACAATGTTGGTACTTGGGGTGGGGGAATGTTTGGGAAAGCCAGCAAAGAGGCAAGTGCCGACAGAGTCCAAGCAACCAGAAAGCTACTAAGTTTCCCATCTGACATCTTCCTCTTTGAAAATGCCACCTAGCAGAAGGCTTGGGGCTTTGGTTGTGCTTGGTGGGGGGTTTTTTTTGTGTTTGTTTTTTTTGGGGGGGGTGTTGTTTGCTTGTTTTTAATTAAAAACACCAAATTAATGAGATGCTTTTTTGTGATAAGACCTTCTCCATGCTCTCTTGTACCCCTAACGCACCCAAACTATGGTATTATTCTCTCTTCTCGATGCAATGTATTGCCAGGCTGGGCACTGCTTTCAGAGGCCTGCCTCTATTCTGCCCTTGCCGGAGCTAAGCGTATATGCTCGGGCTTTGAGCAATCAGCATTTGTTCTGGATTTTCACAGTGTGGTCTGTCTCTGGCAGAGCAGAAGTTGGTTTGTTTGCATAATGGTTATTTTCAGGAGCAGGAGAGTTTTATAAACAGGCTGACATTATATTTATTTTAGTTCCTCTATAATTTTTGTTAGAAGGAGGCATGTGTATTCAAAATATGTTAATTATATATATATGTGTATATATATACATCTACGTGTGTAGGAGGGAGATGTTTGTTTTGGGTAAATTTTCATCCTAGGATGTAAATTACAGCTTTTCTGGACTCAGGTAAGAGAAGGCAGTGAATAAAGCCTGAATTGTGAAACTCAGCTGAAGGAGGATTACCATAAGGAGCTGATGCTAGAGACCTTCTGGAGGCCCTCTGCAGCTCCCGAAGAGCCTTTACAGCTCTCTTTTTTTACAGCCTTGTCCTGGCCTTGATATGCAAATCCAAGTGAATCAAAGCCACCTGGAGGTTGCACTTGGTTTCTCAGCATCTTTACCAAGTGAATTTTTCTGAGGTGGCCTTGCCTGTTGCGCAGAAGGTGAAGGGGCAAGCGTGATTGTTTTTAAAAAAAATCTGTGTTGATGTTTGATTTCTTGAACACAGGCCAAGCTGTTCTTCACTCAACCAGGAGCCACTGAGAAGCAGCAAAGTCAGCAGCGGTGGGGCCTCTGGGATGGTACCCACTCCCCATTCCTGAACTGGTTTGCCATGGTCTGCTTCCGGTGCCTCCTTTTAGAGGACTCAGGGTGGTGAACATACCATTCTCCATACAACTGCTTCTGCTCCTTTTCATGGGTCCTTTGTCCTATGCTCTGTTAACAGCAAATGAAGGAGGATTCGAACTCTGCGGGGCAGATAATTTCAGATGCCCATCCCCAGCACCCCAGTTGTTTGCTACAGAAAGTAGCCCTGCACACACTTCCCTGCCTTCTGCTGGCGGGTCTCTGAGAATTGTACTTCACTCTGTGTGTGATGGCCAAACTGCATTCTGTGTTTTTGTGCTGCTTTCCTCTTCCAGCCCTTCCAACACCTACTCTCCTCCTCTTGTCTCTCCCAAGAGTGGCAGGCCATGCCCCCCACCTTTGGGTGAAACTCCCCCACATGCCTGCACTGATGGCAGCTTCTTCCCACACCCTGAAGCTGCCAGTGAGCCACCTGGGTCTAACTGTGCTTCTCAGTTCTCTCTACCCCTTTTCCTATTTTTTGCCTGTCCCTGTGAAAAGTTGGGGTGCTCTCGGATGCTGCTCCCTTTGTGTCCCTTCTGAGCTGTCCCTAGGATCCTCCATGCCAGTTCCTTGTCCTACCTGCACTTCTTAGTTGCTCTCTCCATAGACATGCTCTTTGTGCTCTGCTCCCAGAACTGCTGGGCTCTGCTGCTGCTCTTGGTTTTCCCTTTTATACCCGGTTTATAGACGGTTCCTCTTCAGTTGCTGATGCCCTTGATGATCTCAGTGATTTCCTTTTTTGTGCTTGCTTACAGTTTGACATTGCAACTGCAAAGGAAAGAATAGGGCTGGTTCTGCAGTTCACAACCTGAGCCATGGCATGAGGTGCTGGTATTGCTGTTGTGTTGCACCTTCAGTTAAATAGAGGAACTGATGTTGTTTTGACCCAAAAGCAGCAAACCACAAACCAGATGTTTTCTGAACACAGGGTTTTTTAAGTGGGATCTATTTGCAAGCACACTCTTGGCAGCCACTTGTCTGGTGATGGTGGGAGACCAGCAGGAACTGGTGCCATGGGCAAAGGTGGTGTGCTGTGTTCCCAGCTCCTTGTTGGTCAGTGGGAACAGTTGTGATGGTGGTTGTCTGGGGTGGGTGAGCACATCTGCCTGAAAACTGACCTGCGATACAAAAGAAGTGGCCTTCACCCAGACCAGCTTTCCCAGCCAACCTGTCTGTGGTAGCCTTACCATCAGCCCTCCCTGAAAATGCATGGAGGTCAGCATTGCAGAGTGTCTGTGCTATGTATTGTGCCTGGGGAATTGCACCTTTTCAGAGACAGATCACATTTATTTTGTGTTGAATTGACATCTATCAATTTTGAATCCTCAGAGTTGAGGAATGGTCTGCATTTGATGGGTGCATGGCAGACTGCAGCATTGATTGCTGTCAACCAAACCCACAGTTTTCCTAGCAGGGAGCTTGCAGTGGGCAACTAAACCCTCACCTAGACTTGCCTGGTCATAGGAGACATGCTGACCTTCCTGAGAAAGCCAGGGCAGAGCCAAAGCCTGGACTGCCCTGCCAGGAGCTGCCTCCCTTTCCATGACCATACCAGCAGGGCTGGGCATAGGAGCCCAGGCTGCCATTTCGGGCACTGCAGTGCTGCCACCATCACTCCTGACCCTTCTGAGCACCTGCAGGCTGGCAGCTGTGAGTGTGATAGGCATGCAGTGGGATCTCCCTTCAGCTTCTGCTGTGGGAATAACTTCTGCTGTCAGGCCCTTGCTGGAGAGCAGCTGGAGGTTGTGTCAGAGTGAGCCTCTGGGCAGGAACAGGTTTCAAGGGAGGCCTTGGACCTGTCCTCTTCATATGGCTTTTATTAACAAAAGTAGCTTTGGTTAACTAGGGCCTCCTTCCTGCAGCCTCCACCAACATTAGGGTGGAGGCCAGGCTTTTGGGGGGTGGGAGCAGGAGCTGAGGGGTACATGTTTTTCAGCATTCTGAGCATACAGCTGGGATGTTCAGGATTGCTTTAGGCAGCATCTCTTCTTTGTGGAGGGAAACCTTCTGGATTTGCACTCCCTTCCTCTATTTACCTGGACTATCCAAAATGGTTTGGGTTACTGCATTGGGGAGGCATTGGCTTTGATGAGCTCCTCAGGCCAGCTCTTCAGGGTTGGTGTGTCCCTGATAAGGTTGATGTGCCATGTATAATGGCTGTGCAGCCTAACACCTCTGCATCAAAACCACTGTGTTGGTCTGCCTGAAAACTAATCCTACAGTACTGCCTACCTTGCTCTCACCAACTGGGCCAGCATGGGTGCCGGTAAAGGACCCTGGGACTCAAGGCATTCTTTAGGGCTTCAAAGGGGTTGTGGATCAGCAGGGCCTGTCCATTGGGTCGCCTTACACCCTGCTGAAGGCTCTGTCCTGTAGGCCAGGGGGGAGGGGGAAGAGTCTGCAATGGAGATGGTCTCATCCACCAGTCATTCCCCACATACGTTTTGGACAGGTAAGTGTGGGCTCCAAGCAGGGTCCATGGGACCCAGAGGACCCTTGCAGTGACACAACATCTAGGGCCTGCAGGCAGGCACTCACCTGGAGCAGGCTGCCCACATTGTTGGGAGCCAGGGCTTTGGTGTCCCCAGGTGGAACGTGCATCTCTCAAAAGGAGCAGATCCTGCTCTGCAGATACTCCCTGCTCCTGAAAGTCAAGTCCCTTGTGCATCTCCCAGGCATTGGCGCTCCTGTGACTGGGCCAGCCCTTGATATGACTCATTCCAGCATCAGCAGACCATGTTCTTCAGCCCTGTGGGTTAGTCCTGGGCTGGTGACTGGGGAGTGAAGGAGGAAGGTTGGTGGGGGTGACCTCCCCTTCCCTGTGCTAAAGAACTGCTTTTTTGTCTCAGCCCCATCTCAAACCCTTTACCTGGCTTCTCCTAAGATCATTAGATGGCTGAATAGCCCCAAGCAATGCTTTGATCTGCAAGCAGGCTGCCTGGCCTGGTGGTAGCAGTATTGTGGGTTTGTTCAGACAGCCTATTTGCTTTGGGCATCTGGCCCAGACTAATATGGCTCTTGTGTCCCCACAGCTCGGACTGGGTGGAGATCATCGAGCCCCGCTCCCAGGAGCAGATGTATGTGAACCTGACCACGGGGGAGTGCAGCTGGGAGCCCCCTCCCAACCTGAAGGTGCGCCAGTCAGACCAGAAGCAGTGGTGGGAACTCTTCGACCAGAACAACAGCCGCTTCTACTACTACAATGCCATCACGCGGCAGACAGTGTGGCACCGGCCCCAGGGCTGTGACATTGTGCCCTTGGCGCAGCTCCAGGCCATGAAGGGCAGCTCCCAGCCTGACTGCTGTGGCCAGGAGCACCGAGGCAGCACTGGCAGCGGTGGCAGAAGCACCCCCATCCAAATGGCCGTCCCGCAGGAGGTAGAGAAGGGCAAGTGGGACAGTGTGGTGGAGAAGAGGAAAGATCCTGCCAGGTAGGGGAAGAGCTTCAGCCTTTTCTGTTTATATCTAATGGGTGATTTTAGCTGCCAGGCAGGCCCTGTCAGGCAAGTTGAGAGCCATGCTTCCCCAGGAGGGTGATGTACTGCCAGGCCCCCAATCACTGCCATGTGCCCTCCTCTTCTTGGGGGACAGCTGTCTGCTTTCACCACTGCCTGGATGTCCCCAGCTTGGGCCAGGCCATCTTTGTGAGAGACACCATAAAAATACACATGAAAAGATAATCTTCACTTTGGGTGCTAACACAGGAGAGGGTACAGGCAGGAGTGTCATGCAGTGTTGAGAACTTTCTCAAAAACTTGCAGCGGGGTTTGTTGGGGTGGCATAGCTCCTCTGCAAAGGGTCAGGCTGCTTTGGGTTGAGAGTGAGCCCATCTGGTCTGGCTCCTTCAATTCCCAGTAGCTCAGCTGCTGATGTCTTGAAACTTCAGCCAGGACAGGAGGTGGAACTGCAGGGAGAGAGCTCCTGGGCACAGTCACTTGGTCACATTAAGCCTGAAAAGTTGTTCACCATTGGGAACAAAACCAAGATGTCATGTGCTCCTTGTAAGCCGCATCTGCATGACTTTCCCGGACAAAGGCAATGTGGTGGCCGTTTGTGTGCTGTGCATTTGGCCACTGGGAACAAAGGCGTGACAGTGGGAGAACTATGACTAACGTTTGCTACTCCCAGCCAGAAACTGCAAAAAACACTGACAAACCCACTGAAAGCTGGATCATCCAGGTAGGGTCACACAGCTGCTCTGCTGGGCTCAGTTCCGCACAGGTGCCTGTGCCACCGTTTGTGTCACTCTGCTGCACTAGAGGTCAGCCCCACAGGTCACTGCTGCTTTTTAGTCCTACTGCTCAAATGTGCTTCTTTTGGCTCAGTTTGGCTGGGTTGACAGGGATCCTTTCTGCTCGGCCTGACAGGCTCAGCAGGGTTGGAATCACTCCCGCTGCTGGACTGTTCTCTGCCGGAGACCACCTCGCCAGTGCTGTTGGCTCAGCACTGCAATTGATTTACGTTTTCACCGCTGTCCCTTTCAACATGTTCCATAGTTGTGTACCAAGAAAACAGGAGGGGAACTGGCCAGGAGCAAAGGGACCGGGTCCTGCAGGGATTGATGCTGACAGTCCTTCCACTGGGGAGAGTGGCAAAATGGCACGCTTCAGGTGGGATGCTGGCTTTCTCTCCAGCATGATGTGCATGGCATAGAATAAGTGCAGCACTAAGCTCTGGCCCTGTCTGTAACTAGGACACTGACTCAGTCTCTCAGGAGGGAACATGGCTTCCTCGGCCTTTGTATGGGGAGTTGGTGTGCTTCTAGGGAAAAGCGATGCCAGTTTTGACGCATCCCTCAGTTCTTAGCCCTCTCAGTAGGGAAGACGCCACACAGATCCCCTCCTATAGAAGGAAGGGCGGTGATGCAGTGTGGGCAGGGGTTTGCTGTGCCTTTCCTTGCCTGCCAGGGGAGCATTAACATCACTGCTGATTCTCCTGCAAGGAGGGGAGGTGGGAAGGAGTCCTCCTTTTTTCCATCCCTAGCTTAGGTTTCTGCAGCAATCTTGGGGCACTCTGAGCCTGCAATGAAATTGAAGAGAGAAAGGCATGAGAGGCAGCTTGGCTTGGGAGCTAACAGGCCACTTGGATATGCAAGGCTCTTTCAGATTACAGGGCTCATACCAGTAAGCTGATAGTATTTGTCTGCAAAATGTGCTTTCTTGGAAGCAGGAGACTGGGCACTGTTTCCTTGCATATCTATCGTGTCCTCTCTGCTGTGTGAACAAGGGTTGAGTAACTGGTTATAATACAAAGTTTGATTTCCCTAGTTGAGCCTGACACCCAAGGAGAGATTTCTTGCCATTTGCTGCCTTGTTAAATGGGGAACAAAGGCCAGCAGAGACCAGTGTAGTCCCCAGGAGGGACTTCCTGCAAGCCTATGCCACAAAGATCTGAAGGAAGGGATTTCATTCTTTTTTTTAGTTACACTTCACGGTCGAGAATTTTTTTTTTTTAGTAAACTGTTTTTTACCACCTCAGTGCTGCCAAACCCTCAACAGCCTTGAGAATAACAGAGAAGCTCCCTAAACCTTGCTGCCTGTTCCCTTTGTCTCCATGCCCATGCCATCCCTCCCTCACTGCCCCACAGCTTGTTGCTGCTCTTCCAGCTCTTGCAGTGGCTTGGAGCACCTTCTCTTGGGATCGGCCTTTGGTCTCCTCTGGCAGCACAGGAGGGTCAGCCCCCGAGGGAAATGGCAACTTCTTGCAGCAGGATGAGGCTGCTGCCATTGACCATCTCTGGAGCCTCCCAGGGAAGCTCCTCTGCCCATGCTCTTGCTTCCATGTTGTTTTTCAGCTGTGTTTCCTGGGGCTGCCCAGCCCAGTACTGACTCTACTCCTCCCTTGCTGGACAAGGGCAGCACTTGCCTCACAACTCCAGACTCTTCCTGAGCTCTTGCAATCCTGTTAGGAATCAATGTGGCCTCTCTTCAGGGGAAATGATGGCCAGATTATCCTTTCACACACTGGACAGCTCTGCAAAGGATGGACGTGTTCCCTTGGGGACTGTGACATCAGCCTGGGTCTGAATGTAGCATTTTTGAAGTGTACTGTGAGACACTGCAGCCATGCAGTTTGCTGAAACTCCAAGGTAATGGGTGAGAAGGGGCTTGGTGGGGGGCCAAGGCCCAAAGAAAACAGTCTTTCTGGGAGCCTGTGTGCTGGTCTGCAGCATTTCAGCACACTGCAGGTCAGGACTGTTTAATGTCCCCAGTTCTGCTGTCCATGCAGACCAGCCCCTTTACTCCTCTTCCCCTGTTTATCCTAGGGTTAGCAATGGGAGTTTTAGAGAGCTTTTTCCAAGGTTCTCTTTGCAATAACAGGGTATCTTAAAATCCTCCGCAAGAAAGCCACCTTCCCTTGGAACATTCTGTCCCCCAGAAGAGGAAGGTGAGGGGCCTTTCTGCATCCCCTCCTCACCCACCTTTCCCACAGCTCAGCATCCTCAACTGGAAAGGAGCAGGGGTTTGGCCTTAGAGTACCAGGAATATATGCTGGAAGAGGAGTGAGAGGGAATGTGTGATGAGAAGGTGGCTGTAAGAATACCTCTGCCTCTTCCAAGTCTGGTTTGTTTTCTCATGGGCTCATGTCTCTTGAAGCACAGCATAAGTAATTCTGCTGTTAAGTTTTCATAATCAAGCAAGAAAGACCATCAGAATCTAATACAGGTTTGTTTCCTTCTTGTGCAGTTGTCCTTGGGGGTAGGATATGCAAACACAATGTCCTTTCCACAAATCTGCAGAGTCTTTGGTTTGGGCAGGTTGTATTCCTCTCTCCAGTGTGGGAATTGGGGGCAGAACAGCAGTGCTGCTGGAATATAAACATCCCTGTTCATTCACCTTTGTCACAGCACCAGGAAAACAACTACTAGAAGGGGTAGAGCTAAGGTGGAGGGCCTTTTCCTCAGGCTTCTGGGAGGGAGAAAAACAAACTATGGAGATCTGGCACCTGAGAAGAGGTCCTAGATATGCTGGGCCTGCCTGTAGCTGGGTGCAGGCTGGGAAAATCAGTGTTGAGGCCTTTATATTGGAGCTTCTTGAAAACATTCCTCACAGGAACAGTCTCAGAGGATTAGTCAGGGTCTCTGCTTCTGGTGGCTGAAGAACTTGGCTGAGAGGCTGCACAGGAACACTTCTCCACCATTGGCTTTGCTTTTTGTCATGGCTTTGACCATTCAGAAGGACAAGAGTGAATCTTCATGCTGGGAGGTCAGGAAGTCTCTGTTCTCCTCTGCTTGGTCTTTCCATCAGCCTGGAGATGGAGTTGAAGGAAGCTCTATCCAGACATGGACCCAAGAGATCATTCATGGCTGTGGAAATGGCCTTTTCAAGACAGCCTTGTCTTTTCTGTGATGGTGCTTCTTTCCTCTCATCTGGCAGCCAAGGAGGCTGGAATTGGCACGTGTCCACAGTGAGACTGACGGGTGAGGTGGGGTACAGCATGCATTTAGAAGTTTCCCTTCACCATCACATTCCTGGGTGGGGAGCATGGTGACCCTTGGTGACATTGGAGTGTCACAGCTTCCCAGTTTCCTCTGGCCCCTGCAGGACATCTGGGTGCTTTGCCTCTTACCAGTGTCCATGGCAACCTAGCTGTGGCAATCCCACGTGTTTGTGCTTTTCCTCAAAAAGAAGCAGTGTCAGTGGGTGCCCTTGGTGCTGGGCTCTTCCTGCTGCGGGGGTTTGTGGCAGTGCAGAGCAGGCTGGGTCCCAATGTGCACTTTGACCTAGGTCTGAAGGAGGGAACATGTTTGGGCACAGACTGCAAGTGCCAAAATCCTGCTGCAGGGAGGCTTTGCGGCTTGTGGCAGAACCACTTCTTCATTGCTTTGCTGTGGTTGTCCGTCCAACTTGTCTTGCTGTCCTGCCAGCTCGTCTCAGGGCTGGTGCAGAGAGAGCCTTGTGCCAGTGCAGAGCTCCTGCTGCTCTCCATCATGTCTCACCCATGCTGCCATGCCAAGTCTGTGCTAAAGGCCCGGCATGTCTTCCTGTCCTGGGCAGGCTCAAGTTGAGGGATGGCTTCTTTGCTACCCTGCAACACAACAACTGGATAGTGCTGGTCCAGATGCAGTGATGGTTACCTAACGTATGTCCTGGTCACACACTTGTGGCCTGCCTGCTGAGTCTGGAGTTGGTTCTGTCCTGCTTACTCTTTGCTAGTCTCTCTTCTGTGCCATGAAATGAGCCAGCGGTACAGCCATGGTCATGTCAGAAATCCTTATTAAAAAGCCTACCGAGTGTTGCTGTTCCAGTTCTTCCTGTTAGTCCAGGCTCTTTGAGGAAGCACCAAGTCTTCAGCAGAGCTCGGGATTGAGACTGGAGCTTGGCCATACACAGGAGAGATGCACTGATGCAAGGAGCAGGCCCTGCATCTCCCAGGGAGGGATACCTGGCGGGTTGTGGAGCTGGCTGTCCTCATGAATGCCACCCTCATCCTGCTGTTACCTCTGATGGATCCCTGTGTGCGTCCTCACTTGGCACTGTTGGTGCTTGACCCCTGCATTGCCCTGAGACACCATGACCCAGGAAGAAGCATGTGGAGGATGAACCGCTGAGTGCTAAACAGGAGAGAGAGAGCAGGAGCTGTGTTTGATGGGGGCTTGGGCAGATGGAGAGAGGCCAATCCCAAATTTGTCAGGGTTTGCCAAGCTGCTCTTGACATAGGGCTTAGGTCAGCACTGGGCTGCAGTGCTGTGAAGAAAAGGAAGGTGGAGGCTGGGAGACAGGCCTTCCTCATGGCAGTTGCATCACCATCCTGAAGTAGTGTCAGGAGCTCCCTTAAAATAAAATCCTCGGTGCCTCAGTGGGAGATACTTAGGAGGTCCCAGAGTAAGAAGGGGCCCCAGGGTGCAAAGCAGAGGAAGACAGCCCTATCTCAACCTTCTCTGGTCACACCTGGGTAGTTGCACAAGAGAGCTACGTGGACTCTGTTTGTAGGAAAGGAGCCAGCCCTGCAAAGGCAGGGGTGTGGCAAGTGTGATCAGAATGTGGTGAAGCCTTTGCACCCCGGCCAGGGGTCAGGCACTGCGCAGGGCAGTGCCAGCCTTGTCTGTGCTACTCCCGGTGCCATTGTGTCAAGGTGGGATTCACAGCAACGCATTGCTAACAGAGAGCATGTTTCGCCAAAAACATGGTAAGCAGTGGATGGGGAAGGAGCATGCCACTCCTTTAGGAGGGCAGTGGTTGGGAACAGGTGGGACAGAGGATGCTGGGGAAGGTGACGGGAGTGTACCAGGTGAAATAGGACACCCACAGTGGGGCAGGTGTGTCCTGTTGGACTATGGTGTGGGGAGAGCAGGGAGTTTGCAGTTCCACTGGCAGGATAACTATGGGGCAAGAACGGGCAGAATACCCCAGGGAAGCCGTGCTGAAGGAGGAGGCTGGCACCTGGCCAGGTGAAAGGGCTCTGGAGAGCAGGAGCAGAGGCCAAGGGGGCTGGGGTGTCCATGTATCTTGGGGTTTGGCAGTGAAGGCACAAGAGAGCCTAAGATTGGTGGGATGCAGCTCTGGACATGCAGCAGAAGTGGGTGTGTCTGCCAGCACAGGGGCTATAGAGGACAGGTCACCAGTGTGGAACCGAGAGCAAGGTCAAGGTGAAAACAGCAAAATAGCCATGAAGGTGTTAGGGGAACATCTCCTGTCTCAGATGGAACACATGCAGTACACCCTCAAATCTTACCCAGTAATGGCTGGTAGCAGATACATGGAGGTAGGGCACAATATGGAGTCAGATTCAAGTGGACCTTCCTGGGGACTGTGATGCCTTGGAAAACCTGGAAGCTCAACTGGTTTAATATCCTTTCCATTCCCTTTTCCTTAGAGCTCAAACACAGACTGGCCATGGCCACAGCCTGAAAGTAGGTTGTTGTTGTTACACTATAGAATGTACCCTGGGAACTGGGGTGTTGCTTATGGTAGATTCCAAGTACCACCACGGGTCAGAGGATACTCCCTGCAGAGGAGGGTTTCACAGCCATGAAAGCTGAGGAGGGCCAGCTGGTGTGGCCAAGGGAACCAGAGCCAAGTGCATCTGGACTAGATTGGGTGGAGGATTGGCAGGTTGTGTAGTAATGTAAGCTGTGAGTATACCATATACCCCCATATACCTCCCATAGACCTCATAGGTTTTTCTACAAAATAAATTCACATCTGGAAACTTAAATAGAAAAAACCCAGCATGGTCTGGAAGGACTGTCATCGTAGTTGGATAATCTGAACGCAGGTACTTGAGATTATTTTCCAATTTAATACTTGAATTTTATGTTCCAGTATAGCTTGCTGGTCTTCAGCTGGTTGTTTTGCGTGCTATGCTATCTGCTGAGCCTTGAGAAGTGTAGGTTGTGTCCTACATCAGTGCTGCTGATACCAGACAGATTATAGTATCATGAACTCATTTCATCTTGTTCTGCTCTTCATGATTTAGAAATTTATTATGTGAATAGCAACAATGTTTTTCTGTTTCAGCAAGGGGGATCTCCAGGAAAAGAAAACTTGCTGATATAACTGGTTGGGGAATATTCAGGCACTTTGAGAATAACAAATTTGGTATTTGGGTAGATGTAGAAGATACTTCAGTAAATATAATTCCTAAACAATTGTGTGTATTTGTATCTTTCTTCTTTCAGGGAGACTCCTACCCACTGGCAGCCTCTGCCAGGCACAAAAGCAGCTATGTTGGTCAAAGTGAACAGTTTGAGGCAGACACAGAGCTTTTCAAACAGTTCTCTTCAGCTGCAGGGTGCTCCAAAGCCCAACAGCCCAAAATCTCTTCGCAAACCAGCTGTATATGCTCAGCCTCAATCCACATCCCAGAGCCCTGGAGCCACAAAACAAATGCCTGCTGGAGAAACGAAGCAATCTATGCAGATCAAAAAGACAGAGGGTGGTGGGTTTTGCTTGGTGCTGATGAATGGTCCTACTTCTGAAACACCTCCAAGGAGCCGGACAGGAACCCCCCAGCCTGCATCCCCCACATACGCCTCTCCTGCACCTATATATGATGAGCCATCTTTAGAGTTGCCAATTTATGACGAACCACCAGTAGATATGGACACTGAAAGCATTTGTGTAAATGGGATGTCTCCACGAAGGTCACCAAGCAATAGCTTAAAAAAGCAACTGCAACCAACCAAATTATTGCAGCATCCCAGTATACAACAACAAGCTGCAAAGAGGCACGCAAGAAATCCCTCTTCCACTGAATACAGCCCAGCTGGCAGAGAATACATAAAACATATGGTCAACGTTGACCAATCTGTCAAATTCTCCCATTCTTCTGCTGCAACAACTGATACCTCCACTAAACTGCCTGGTCAGCTTGCTTCAAAGGACAGCTTCAAGCAGTCTTGGAGGATCTTGGAAGCCAATGTCCTCAAGAACATGGAACTCCACCACAGTCGGCAAAACAGCCTGCAGACTCAGGAGTACCCAACCAGTATAAGCCATCAGGATTCTGGTTATTCAACTGGCCCTTCTCCAAGCTTGAGAAAAAGGAAAGGAAGGAGGCAAGGAACAGGTCAAGCAAGACCTGGCTCTGTGGGCAGCAGCAGCGAGCTCACAGCTCTGAATGATAAAGTGATCGCTGAGATGCGTGCTGTGGTAGGCAGGTCAGCAGCTTGCAGGGGAAGCAAAGCCAGCCTGGATGCTGAGAGCCTGGAGAATGGTGTCCCAGTAGAGAGCGGTAAGGTCAGGTTTCAGTCAGACCACTTGAAAAAATGCCGGAGTTCCAGCGATGATGTCTCAGCCAGCAACAGGTCTCTGTACAGGCAGGACCTGGAGATTAGGGAAGCCTTTCCCAGCAATGTGGCTGCTCCACAGGACACGATGAGGCAGAAGAGAACTTTTGAGAAAATAGATTCCTTAGAAAAGAACGTGACCAGCCAGACAAGCTTGGCTTCATCAGGTGCTGCATGCCATTCCTCACAGGTACCTCCCCGTCTGTGCCACATTAATTGTTATTTTTTCTTTGCTAGACTCATCATGCAGAGCCTGCTCCTGTGGAGGGTTTAGTTCTAGGGATGTGCTGCATGCAAGATATGTCTGTTTCTGCAGAATAGCAAACAGTTCATAAAGCTTCACAGCTTTGCAGGTAGAAACCCTATTTCAGGGCAATGGTTTAAGATGAAGGAGAATTGTGGGATGGGGCTCATGTCCAGCAAGCCCTCAGTACTGTAGGTAGCTCTGCTCTGTTACTTGGGTAAATGTGCTTGCCTGATCATGTTACTGTCACTCATGTCTTTGTGGATAACTCTTCCCTCATACATACTTTCTTCACTGGAATGGTCTGAGTTGGTGGGTATGGGACATAGGCATCAGGATTTGCGTAGTCACATGACAGAAATTCCTCTTTTTCTCTTTCTTCTTTTTCTAATGGCTCCTCATATGCTATTCTCCCTCCCAGTTCCTGAACATTGAATAGCAACATTTAGAAAATCAGTGTCAGTGGCTCTGGCATCTTGTTGGAAAGAGCAATTTTAAAGCCCATTAGGGTGCCTGCACAAGGGGAGTAGTTTTTCTCTCTAACACAGCACTTCTGCAGGATTTAGTTTGCCATCTTTTTTCCTATTTGGATTCAAAGGAACCTCCCGCTTCCTGGTTTTAGTTCAGATTTAGGTTCTTTGTAGGTGGTTTTGCATCCTCTGAAGCTTTTGTCCTTTTTCTCTTTGCTCGCTCTTCTGGTTATTTTGCTCCTATTTGGAACAACCAGTGTCTCTGCATCAATTTGATGGGGCAGAGCTGATAACTATCCTCCATGCTGAAAAGTGGCTTCTTATTTCTTTCTGTTTTCTTCTCCTGTTGGTTGGTATACAGTCTTTCATGAAGAAACTTGGGAAAGCTCCTTGTCTATTCCAGATTGCTAGCAGACCTGTGAGGTGTGACTTTTCTTTGAAAGCCAGGCTGACACCTCTCCATCCTATCAGATTTATCTGTATGTGCTCTCTTTATTGCCATTTTGGATCACTAAGTGCCTTGCTTTAATCTGAAACCTTTTGGAAAACTGATACCATGTTCCCACATTTCCTACTTTTCAGGCCCAGAGACACATCGAGTTTACATGACTTACATGTTACTATTAACATTTCAGCAATTTCATTTCACAGCCTCTTTAGACTTGGTAGGAAACTGCTCTCCAGTCTTCTGGCTGTGTTACACCCTGTTGCATTGACAGGGAGAGCTGAAACTTGATTATGCACAAGAAATGGTGGGTTGGGGATAGGCTGTGAATGGCCTGGAAAGTGAAGACAAATAATTCATATGTGGTAATATGGAGAAGCAGAAGATGAAAGGAGACGGATGTTGTGGTAAAGGCAAAAAGAGTCAATAAATAAAAAAAAAAAATTCACAGAAATACTCAAGAGTCCAAGTAAGGAGGGGAGGAAGTTGCAGAAAATTTGGCAGCAAAATCACTGCCTTACCTAAAAACAGCATCAAGTGGCTAGAGTGAGCAGTGGTGTCCTGTGCTAGGCTTGCATGATAGGAAAATCGAGAGACAAGGAAACTCAGTATCAGAGGAGGGTGGGCAGAAGCTCTGGGACAGGCTAAGCAGAGGTGGCTGTGTGCTGTCAATACAAATATAGCAGCTGTGGAGTTATGTGAATGAGATGTGAGAGAGAAACCTCAGATAGAGCAGAGGAGAGAACTTAGAGCCTCCTGAATCTCAAGATAATATGAAGAGGTGACTCCTCAGAAGGAACATGCTGAAGGAGCAGGTATGGTGATAGGAAGAAAATCAACTCCAGACAGGTAAGGTGGTTTGAAGGAGACCGAGGATGTGGAGATGGCAGAGAACTGCAGACAGATTTTTAGTCAGTGTGTTGAGTGAAATCAGAGAGGGTGAGGAGGTAGAGGAGTAGCTCAAGGGATACAAAGAACAAAGTAAAAAAAAAAAACAAAAAAAAAACAGGAGAAATTGTTGTGCCCCAGGCTGGTAATGAGTGCTGGAATGCAATGTGTGCTAATCCCATCATCCGCATGCAGGGACATGTGGGGTGTGAGATCGAAAAGGGTTGGACTGCAGAAGCTTCTGTCAGAAATTCAGGAGTTCCTCTGTACTAAAAAGGAATCACTGACTTGCTCTAAACTTCTAAGAACTAATGTATACTTTGTGGTTGACTGTAGACCAGTGTCCCATCCTCCTCCTGGGCTCTTGGAGCTCCATAGGAACTGAGGGATGAGGAGTGCAGAGGTACATGGTTCCTTGGTGTGTGCTTGATGCCACAGAGCTATGCTGCTGCTCTGGAAATCAGCTCACCTCCTGCCTGTTCCCGTAAACTCTGTGACAACTGGGACACTCAGCCCTGTTGCTCCCCATCCCAGCACTTCCCTTAGGGATGGCATTAGTGTGTGGCTGTGCCAGCCAGGCTCTTGCAGAACTGCAAGTGTCATCCACCGATTCTACGCCAAGTCATGTTTGTACGGACTCACCCACTGTAGTTGGCAGCAGCTTCCTGTCTTACTGTGGATAAATTTCCTAGCTGGGTAAGGAGTCACCTAAGCTGTATTTAACATGTCTATTCTTCTTTGCAGCCTGAGACCATAGAGCTGGAGCCTAAGCAGGAGGGCAGCAGCCAGCGTGGTGACTGTGTGGGATGCCATTTCCCTTACAACACCCTACGGAAGCCCATCTCCCAGAGCAGCATGGCAGATTGGGCTTCCAAAAACCTGAACATGCACACGCAAGGCATCTTCCGACGAAGGATCTCCATCTCCAACATGCTGTCCTGGAATGGCGGCTCCATCAAAAAGCCAATGCTCATCACTAGCAACCGGACCATCAAAAAAGAGGCGTGTGAGATGTTCAAACTGGTGCAGAGCTACATGGGAGATCGTCAGACTCGCATGGACCGCAATCATGTGGCACTGGTTACGGTCACCAAGTGCTGGAGCATGCAAGGGTTGCGGGATGAGCTCTACATACAGCTGATTCGGCAGACAACAGATAACACATGCTACCAAAGCCTGGCGTGGGGCTGGGAACTGATGGCCATCAGTCTGGCCTTTTTCTCTCCATCACCCAAATTTCAGTCTTATCTGGAAGGTTACATTTATCGTCACCTTGACAGCGATGAAAAGAGTAAGTGCCTCATGCACCTCCTCTGTATGCAGCAGTGTCTTGGTGGGTTGTCCCACATAGTCAGGGTTGTCTGGGTTTTAAAAGCATAGGTAGTGCTGTGGGCTTTGTCAGTCTGAGTTCACCTTTCATTGGTGGGATGGAGCTACCACCAGCTTGTGTCTGGCAAAGAAATGTGAGCCCTACACTGTGCTCACCTCACCCATCAGCACTGAAATGAGCTGATGTCAGCCTGCCAAAGGCAGAGCTTTTCTGATTTCTCTGATGACATAATTTACTTCTAAGTTCCTTGCAGATGGCAAAAAAATCGCATTAGTATCTAACTTTTTAAGGGAGCCATTGCAAACACTGACAATGGGCCATGGCTGTTTGGGGATCCTGAAGAACTCAGGCTTTTAGTGTGAAGAGATACAATTTATCTGTCTTTCAGAAGTTTGGGGACCAGCCCAGTTTATATTCTGCTATTACCCCAATTTTAAGTTGCTATAGAATCTGAGGTGGCGGGGAATGAAGAAAAAAAACATCAAGTGCCAGCCTGGAGAGTATTAACTGGTATTTCTTGGCTTATTTGTCACTATTTCAGCCGCACTCACTGTGTCTTGTCCAATCTCAGGCCAGAAACCAGAACATGTATTTTCCCCTTGATCTCTGGGAACTTAAAGCTGTGTTTGTAGCTCCCCCCCTCCCCCCAAAGTCTCCAGGGTGGCTACAGGAGTTCTGCCTCAGCACCCCTCTGTCCCTGCCCCTGTGAGGGTGGTGGCAGAGGGGCAAGGGCTACACAGGCAATATTTGCCTTCTTGTTTTATGATTGTAGCCTTAATGTGGGATTTATTCACTGAAGTGCCAGGTGTGCAGCACCAGTTTGGGTTTTATAAACATCCTCAGCCCTTGTCCCTTCTGTCCAAAACCATTTTCTCCAGCTGTGCTTTGCACAGAATGCAGGCAGCAAGGAGGAGTAATCTGAGATGTTGAGAAGATGGTTATTTTGCTGATATTTAAGCAGCAAGTTTATTTAGGTATGAACTTTTCAACTGGCCGTTTGGAGAAGCTGAGTGATGTTCTGAGCCCCTGATGAGGTGGCTGTGGTGCAGGACCTTTCCTCAGGCAGAGCTTCTTATGCTAGAGTCAGGCTGGCTGCCACATCTAAGGGCAGTTCTGGATTTTGGTATTTTAGTATACCACATTATTAATCCAGACCCTCTTCTGAATTTTCAGTTGCCCAGCACATCAAGGATCTGAAAAACAAGAAGATCACAAAATCCAGGAAAAAGAGGAAACAAAACACAGAAGATGAAGGTAGGGAAAGGGACAGGGAGCCAAGAGAGAGTCTGCACTGACTTCAGTCGGGTGGCACTGCTAAGCTCTGCTGAAAATCAGACATTTCTTTAAGTACAGAGACTTGGATTTGGGAAAATTTATCTGGTGGCCGGGGGACTGGTGTGCAAAGTTAGACCAGAGCATGGATCAGCATGGGCTGCATTTGGGACAGGTAGGGACCCTCTCAGTCACAGCTGTGCAAACTGTGTGAGGGATTTTAAGTCAGGTGCAGACCTGGGGTTGTAATTCAACTGATCTATGCATGCCATGGAGTTTCCTGGAGCATATTCTGGTGCTAGAAGCCATATGAGCCACTGTGTTGA
This sequence comes from Aegithalos caudatus, assembly GCA_013389925.1. Classification (NCBI taxonomy): domain Eukaryota; kingdom Metazoa; phylum Chordata; class Aves; order Passeriformes; family Aegithalidae; genus Aegithalos; species Aegithalos caudatus. Next base: position 67,178 of record WEIU01017745.1, read on the forward strand.
GAAGAACCTGTCCCGGTTGTATTAATGGATTTTGTAAATCACTGTCTACCCGAGGCTCTTCCAGGAGGGTGCTGGTACCTGGTAAAGGATGCTGCCTTTCTCTCTCCAGAACTGGCTTCCCTTACGCACACTTTCTGAGCTCTGCAGTCCAGGGCTTGCCCTGGCATCTGTGTGGAATGAACAAGAGCTTGTGCATTCCTCCAGACTCAGTTTAATTGCTGGCTGCAGGATAACATTTATCTGGCTAAAGTCTTACTAGACAAAGTCCATTCAATATTTTTCTATATTGCTTTCAGGAAACTTGAGTTAGCCCTGTGAATTCTTCTCAGGCAACAGTTTATATCAAGTGGTTTCAGTGGTTTTAATCTGTCAGAGCTGGAGTCCAGCTTCCTGCGTCCTGAGCCCTCCTTGACACCAGCAGACACCTGCTCTCTGTGGTGGCTTCCCTGTGTCATGAGGCAGCTGCACATCAGGGCAAGGACTGAGAACAGCCCTGGGTTGAAGCTCCTGCACTAACAGTGTTCATTGTTTCCCTGTCTCTGATGGGATTCAGAGCAGTTACCTGCAGTGGCACAGAAGGATTACATTTCTGGTAGGGATATGTGTTTTTTCTTTCAAGTTCAAGCCCAGGAGAGTTCAGGCCATTCTGAGCCTTTGAAAATTCATTTTGCTTGTGCTCAGAGGGTCTAAGACATCTTTTTAAAACAACTCCATGGAGATTGTTCTGTTCAGCAGGACGTGCTGGCTGTGAGCAGAGCGGGCTATTCTGTGCAATTACGTGTCTAAATTGTGTGTGCTGGAGGTGTGCTTAGGAAAACAGATGTAGTTTTTTGCCTAAAACGAAATGTTAAATTAAATTAAAAAAAAAAAAAAAAACCCAAACAAAACAAAACAAAAAAACCCATAGAACACAAACATCAGTAATTAGACTCTTTGCAGGTCTCTTCCAGCTCAGGATTTTCTATGTTGCCTGTGATACATATTTAGACATATGTATATATATGAAATGAAAAAGGCAAGTTTATAAAGTTTCCAGAAGGAACCACTTGAAAGTCAGCTTTGCCTGTGTGGTCTCAGCTGGGGCTCTGGTGACAGGTCACACACAGCTTTAATAGAATCGTGGAATCATTAAGGCTGGAAAAGTCCTCTAGAGTAATTGAGTCCAACTGTTCCCACAGCACTGCCAAGGCTACCACTAAACCATGTCCCCAGAAAATCCATACATATTCTTAATACTTCCAGAGATGGAGGTTCCATCGCTGCCCTGGGCAGCCTGTGTTCCAACGTCTAACTACCCGTGGCAATGTAGAAATTTTCTATTATATCCCATCTAAATGTCCCCTGGCACAGCTTGAGGGTGTTCCTCTTGTCTGTCTTCTGGCCCAGGAGGCTGCTCTGGCAGGGACCAAGGCTATGAGTTGTTCTGCAGGGGTTCAGCAGAAGAGGCAGCAGGGCTGGCAGCTTGCTCAAAACAACTTTTTCACAGTGACTGGTAACTCTTGAGGACTTTTTCTGGAGACTGACCTCAGAATTGCACCTGAAGTAAGGGGAAATCTTGCAGGAACATGCCAGGTTCTCTCTGCTGCTGGCTGGAAACCTACTGGAACACCTGGAACACCTACTTCTGTTTGACCAGCCCTGCTTTCCAGATGTGTGAGGGGTGGGTAGGATGCACCTGAAGCTGCAAGGCTGTTGTGAGAAATTTCTTAATGGCTCTGAAATATTAAGATGCTTATGGATGCTATAGCAGAAATTTAGCAGAGATATCCAGAAGGAAATCAATTGTCAGTCAGAACTGAACAGAAGATAAGTAGGCATCTATGTAAGTCTTTCAGTGAAAAGTTGATGCACACATGCACACATACTCCCTTCAGTCCCAAAGCTCATAGGTGAGTAAACATTTACCGTCTGACATATACCCAAAGAATGAATTGTGACGTTTCCCACACTTAACCTCTGTAGTCTTCATCTTCTAGCTTAATTCTCTGTGAGTAAATGAAATATGAATGTGGTGCAAGGTCTTTTCATGCATGAATAACCTGTTGGCAGGCAGAAGAATAATGGTAGGAATAAATACTGTGTTTTCAGAAGGAGGATTGTCTGCTGATCCTGCAGGAATGTAAGCTGGTATTTGGGTTTATACAAGGACACAAATCATGAGCTGACAGCTCAGTGTTGATACAGAATTATTCAGGGCCCTAAAAATGAAAGATGCAGTGGGATCTGGTGAGGGTGAGGAGCAGAGCGATCAAGCAGCAGAGAATATTGTGTCACCAAAACCAAAGTTTTTTACATGGGGGAGAGGTCCCTGACTGCAAGTGCAGGGGCAGGCCCCAGCTGAGCCATTTTGAGGAGGGGAAGACATTTTCCAGCTCGTGTGAATTTCCAGAAACACATACGCGTTGCTGCGAAGTGGTCAGAAACCATAAGAGGGATCAGGACCTTGTAGGAAAGGGACAGAGAGCAAAGCAGCACTTGGCTGTAGCTGTGCCGTGCCCACTCTGTGTCCTGCCCAGAGTCCATCCAAGGCTGTTGAGTGTGGCAGGGAAGGTGACAAGCGAGCTGGACATGGAGGAGGCAAGAGGGGAGACGGTCAACAGGATGAAAGAGACTTAAGGTTACCTAGGGAAAGCAAGAAGAAAATTTCCCACTGTGCGCCATGGCAGCAGAACTGAAAGCTGCCTGGTTTTGGTGTTGGGCAGCAGGCTCGGGAGTGCTCTGTCCTGAAGCACAGAATGGAATCCTAAAGGGTCAGCAAAGCAGGGTGGTGTGCAGGTTCAGAGCATAAAGAGGTTTAGAAAGAAATGGGACAAATTCAAAGAAAGGAAATCTGTTGATGGTTAATGGTCAGGTACAACACTGATTTAGGGTATTGTCCACCTGCTGTTAGCTGGGAGTTTTTTGAAGGGGGATTTGTAAGACATCCTGTATCTGTTTCGTATCTTGGTGACAGGTGCAGGCTGCTGGCTTGTATGACTGGCATTTCCTATAGGAATGGTGATCGAGAAGCATTGCTGTTATGTAGAAGGAAGCACTGGTGGTGCTGAAAGAAGAGCTGAAGAAGTGCTGTAAAATGGGGGAGCCTGGGCAGATCTAAGCCAGGAGAGCAGCACTGCTGGTGCCAAGCACAGCTGACCTGCACGAGAGCACCTACTCCTGTGTTATAGAGTACAGTGAGACGGTATCCTGGTTTGAGAGCTTGTTCTGGCTGTGCCGTGCTGAGATCCAAGAGGCTGTGATAGATCGGAGGAAGATCCAGACAACAGCTTCTCTAGTTCTAAAATACATATCTCATGGCCAGGTCCTATCTCCACATTGCATTTTTGCTACATTTTTAAGACTTTTTTTGCAGGAAAGCATTCAAGTGTGTTCCAGAAGGTATGTTCCTGCACATGTCCTATCTGGATTTTAACTTTTTCTAAAAGGAGATGTTCTTTAAGATGCTGCCCACATGTGTTTCTAGGCTGCCATATGGAGAAATATTTCCCTTTGAAAACTATTTTTCACTGTGTGGGCTGTTAGTAGTTGTCTGTTCCTGAGCTCCTGAGGCTACCATGATACCATAGGGAATAACAGATCGTCTTTGATTTCTCAGATTCATGATGTGCTCACAGAAGTAGAATTGCCCTCGGGATTAGCCCTTTCCAGGTGATGCAGACAAAGCTGCCTGGCCCTGCACCAAGAGGCAGGAGCTGGGCTGTGGAGGGTGTCCCTGGTGCTGTATGTGTTTGGAGACACCAGCATTCGTGATGAGCTCAGCACTGGGAGTCACTCTCTAGCTGAGCCTTTTGAAAGCAGCAGATGGTTGGGACAAGTTGCTGATTTGGAAAAGCTGATGCTAAAGCTAAATTCCACTCCTCTCCCTCATGTTCCTTGCTGCAGCTCTGCATGTACCTCCCGGCCTCTCCATTCTCTCTCTCTCCATGTTGCCCATCCCACTCTGCACATGCCCTGGAGCCAGGAGCACTTGTGTTGGGGCAGATGGCTTCTACTCTGGAGCAGGGAGGCTGCGTGGGAGCCATTGGTCTGTGTGCTCTGGGGTGAGTGCTGCTCACCCTGTTTTTCAGGGCTCCTGCCTCTTTTTTGGCCATTCAGGGCTATGGACGGTAACTCCTCCATCCTCTTGTGCATGCAGCAAGTTTATATTTCTGTTGCTTCAAATTTGGTCAGCTTCACGTGTGACCCCAACAGACCCCATTGGGTCAGAGGCTGCAGCATGGTTGTCATGGGAGCAGGAGGCCTCATTGCAAAAAGTACTGGATGTAGGTTTTAGGCTTTTCCCAGGATCGGGGAGCTTCCCGGGAAATTACAAACAGGCTTCAAGCTAATATGTCTGACTGCTGCCCACACATCAGCCATGCATAACGTGCAAGACACCGGTTCCTTTTGCAAATATTGTTAAGCTTTTAGGGTGGTTACGTGTTTTATTGCCTAATTGCAGTGTGAAAAAATATTTCTTATTAATACTTTTGAATGTGATGTCTCCTGCAAAATTGCTGGGATGTGGAAACACAGTCCAACTTCTTTCCCTTCCCCTCTGAGAAAGGTGACACTTAGCTTTGGGGTGTGTCTCACACTGGACAGCAGAAACTGGAACCTGGGATAGTGAAGCATCACAAGGGAGCTCATTTGGTTCGTTTCCTTTTAATCCTTAGATATTCCCAGTAAATCATGCCTACGATTAACAAGATTTTTGTTTACAGTGAATATTTTGCTTTAGATATTCCCTAGAGAGAAATTCCTAAAACTGGCTTTCCTTCCCATTGCCTGGAGATGGGAATGCTGTTGTACCTCCTCTGGCATGACTCTGGTGGTGTGGAGCAGCTCTGCTCCAATTGTGAGACAGATTGATGGGAGGGCAGGAGGTTTCGTCAAGAGGAGCCAAGGACTGTGCCTTATCATCTGGCTGAGAGGACAATACATCTCCCACCTCTGGGAATTGTTCTGCTTGGGAATAGTTTGTTCCCCTCTGCATGGAGAGGATTTGAAGACCTCCAAGCTCCCAGCTAGCGTACCTAAGCCATAGGGTATGTGAAAGGCTGATAGGAAATGCACAGCATCTGACCAGAATGTAGACTTCACAGCCACAAGTATTTGAGCTGTGCTGCAAGCTTTGGGCCTGGCAGGGAATCAAATAGGGCAGTTCTGTTCACTGCTTTCAGTGAGCAGTTTTGGGTTTTACTTGAACAAGAACAAAAGCCAGTGGTTTTGGAAAAACTCAGCAATTAGTGCTCCTTGGTCATTGCAAACATTTCTGTCACAGGGAAATTAGCTCTGTGAATTGTGGCTGCACTTGCCTCCAGAGTTCACTGAGCCAAGCACAAGCAGAGCAGGTGATCTTGTGGAGGGCAGCAGATTTTGAGGTGCAGTTCCCAAGCTTTGGTGTGTCCCATTTTCCTTGTCTCACAGAGAATGCCTGAGCTGCACGGTACAAGCTTGGGAGAAGGCTGCAGGCAGGAACGTGAGGAAACCTTCTGCAGGTCTTTAGGAAGATAAGATCCCATCACCTCCCCACGCCTCTTCTTGTGTCCTGAGGTCACTGTTGGTGCTGGTGCTGTCTCTCTGTCCCCACACAGCTTTCTCTGCTGGTCCTCTCTCACTAGCAAAGGAACTGAAGTTCTCGAATAATAAACAATTGGTTTAAAACACTCTGAAACCTTCCCCGAAAGAAGGCTGACTGTGTACTCTGTGGCTGTGTTCTGGCAGAATGTAATTACCTGACCCTGTGTCCATGAGGCACTTAACCCTGGCTGTGCCCACCAGGCAAGATCCCGGGTGTGTGTGTGTGCCCAGGCTAAAAATGCTGAATGGGTGCCATGTGTGGAGTTGGGATGGGCAGCTGCACTCCAGGTGCAAGAGGTGGCGATCTGCAGGAGCAGGGATGGGAGGTGCAGAGCTATGAGCCTTCACTCAGGAGGTGAATCTTTCTAAGCCCGAGCACTGGCTCGCACTGACACTGCCTGCCACGGGACTGGGAGGCTTCAGGGCACTTAGTGTGAGTTTTGGCAGTCCTGCCCTGCTGCAGTGGGGTGTGCATTGATGGGGTTGCTTATGCCAGAATGACCTGCTGTGCTGGAGCTCTCTGAAGGGCTTCAGTGTGGGGGTGCACGGCTCTCTGGGCTGACCACTCATTTCCTCTTTCCCACCAGGTCTGCCCATTAGCACCTATGCCAAGTACTGCTACCGGAAACTCCAGAAAGTAGCCATCACAGGAGGCAAAAAGGTGAGTAGCTGCCCTGGCTGCAGGGCCTGCGGGCTGCCTTCAGGACTCTGGTCACCATTGATTCAGTGATAGGGAATGGAGGTAAAGTGAGCGAAGGAGGCTTGCTTGCAGTACATCTCCCCATGAATGCATTGGAGACGGCTGCTGTCCAGGTCCTGCCATCCTCCTGCCAGATAGCAGTGCCTGCTGTGCAGGCATCTGCACAGCTGGCTGCTTCCTGGCCTCAGGGACAACGACAAACCCAACACTTACCTGTCTCCAGGGTAAAAGGAGCTGTCTGTGCAGGGGATACCCAAATTTTTTTTTTTCTTCAGGTGAGCGAAGAGTCTGTCTTTGCACTGAGAGCTTATATGGGCTGGATCTTGTATCTGGTTTATTGCAGAGTTATTCATTCCCAGTTGAAACAGTATACAGCAGAGATGGCTGGTGCAGAGGGGAGTCTGTACTCTGCAATATCTGAAATTTTTCCTCTCTTCGCTCTGCACAGTTCTGCATATGGCCACGAAAGCTGGTAGATGGCCTCAGCCTGTCAGTTCTAGGTCCCTGAGCCAGATCTGGTCGTCAGGGTTGGGGGGGAGGGGGTTGGAAATTCCTCCGGGGCCTCCCTGCCGTCTGAACTTTGCCTAGTGAACAAATTAGCTGAAGTACCTTGAGAAGGGTGAAGGCTTCTGGCATCCTGGCAAGGGCAGGACAGTAAACCTCCCAACACACGTTGCACACAACAGCAGCCCTGGCTACTGACCCTCAGAGGGCTCGGTGGGATCTTCCCCCTGTTGTGTTCCCCACTTGGCAGCAGGATCACTGCTGAAGGCCACCATGCAGCCTGTCACCCCTGTGACAGCTCTGCACTTTTCCGAACTGCTGCCACAGGACGTTGAAAACCCCTTTTAAGTGTTGGTATGTGTCACAGGCAACAAGAACCAATGCCCACTTTTCAGGTTTTAGCACATCTGAGAGCAAAGCTTTCCCTGTATTTGGAAATACCTGGAATTCCTGTCTCCAAAGGACTGTTTTTCACCTGTCCTGTGGCTAAGCACTCACCTGATGCTGGGTTGGGGTATAGGTGCCCTCTGCTGACCTCGCCACAGCCGGGGTTGGGCTGGGCTCTGCTCCATACTGCCTCTTGCAGCCGGTGGAGCTACAGCCGGTGCAGTCCCCTTGATGTGCAAAACAGAGCAACAGAATCTCTGCAAAACTAACCCAGACTCTCCACAGTGGTCTCCTCTGCTTCTCTTGGGCCTGATGAATAGAACCACCCTTGATTTTAGGCAGCAGAACAAGAACTGTGCTGCCAGGAGGCTGATGAGGTGACCACATTCAGGGTCAGCCTTCTCTGTCCTGGTCACTCACCGTCCTCATCCCCAGGTCACTCTTTCTCTGTAGGCTGGCTGTGCCATGGCTGCACTAAGCTTTTTTCTATCTTCAGGGTCTCCGAAAACCAACAGTGGAAGAGATAACACATGCCAGGAATGCCATCCTCACACCATCACTCTTCGGCAGTTCCCTGGAAGAAATCATGTTGCGGCAGCAGGACATGTACCCTGGGAACAAGCTGCCCTGGGTGCAGACACAGCTATCCAAGCAGGTCCTGGCCCTGGGAGGGGAACAGACTGAGGGGATTTTCAGGTGAGGTTTTGGGGTGCTGTGCTACTTTTGAGTCACCCTTATGTCAGTCCTCACAGCCAAGGAGTCAAGATTGACTTCCACCTGCTTCCTCTTCCCTAAGAAGCACTTTTCTGTGGACTGGACAAAATCTGACTTTCCCCAGGTTCAGGAATCACCTCTCGAAGTAGCAGCAGAGTAGCCAGTTTGCATGTGTTAGCACAGAGGGGACTGGTGTAGGTATGACTTAACTACATCAGTTAAGCTGCCTGGGGACAGCTCATCCCTAGGCACAGCAATGAGCTTTCATCAGGTTTGGCAATGGTGGTTGGCCAGTGTAGGGGAGGGAGGAGCTCCAGCATCCTGGCAGAGCACCTCATCTAATGCAGCACATCAGCCTTGGTGTTGTACAAGACACAATGGGTCAAGAGACACAGAATCTGTGTGGTGAACATGGGGGATTCTCCTTTGGGTTTGGGGTTTTTTGTTGTTTTCTTTGTGTGTGGTTTTGTTTCGCATTTAAGATTTGAATTAATTTTTCAGTAGCTAAACTTGAGTTAAGATAGCCATTAAAAGGCTCAACTTTGCTGTGTAAGGGTAAATTTTTTGATTGATAGATAGATAGATGTGTGTGTGTATATGTAGCCAGAGATACTGCTCATCTTTGGTCTGAGCACGCTGCAAAGAAGCCTGGTTATAGAAAATAGTCACTCCTGAGGACAGTGATACTTGATATCTGAGCTAGTGGGAGCCCCCATTTCAAGATGGTGTCTAAAAGTAGACACCCCCTTCTCTCTGAGGAACTGCTGCTATAGCTGCCACTGGTGGCTGAGGCCTTCTCTCTGCTCCCTACTCCCTGAGGCCCCAGAAGCAGCTTTGGAGCCATGATTTGCTGGCCAGCTGCCCCACCAAGCACATTGCCTGGCTTACTCTCAAAATGACCTTTTCTGTGTCTCTGCAGGATACCTGGTGACATAGATGAAGTCAATGCATTGAAATTGCAGGTGGATCAGTGGAAAATCCCAAACGGTCTCAGTGACCCCAACATACCAGGTATAGGAATGTGGCAGGTGTGTTGCTGCAGCCTCAACCATGGTGCAGTGTGTAGGGGCAGGTATAGGAGCAGCTCAGTGGGTGTGCTGCTGCTTGGGAATGTGTACACAGGCTGTCTGCACTGACTGGGATTTTCTGTCTTTTCACTGCCTTTCCAAACACTGCCCATAGAGGAAACACTGGGAGTGGGGAGGAATCTCTGCCTCTGATGCAGTAAGGCTGTGCAAGCTGGGCAGAGTGGTGGGAGTCCTTCAGGTCTCGTTGTCCTCTTTAGGCAGCCCCAGAGCTGCTTCCAGGAGGAGCAGGGAGGTAACAGCCAGTATTCCCCACTAACTGGTCAGTTTGGGTGCCTGAGCATTTCAGTCCAAGACTGAATTAAGGTGAAGCAGCACAAGAACAGAAATCCCTTCTCTGCCATCTCTCTCACTGCCAAGTTTGCCCCTGAAAGGGAAGTGACCAGAGCTGTTCTCATGCACCTGCTTTCTGCCCAGCCTCTCTCCTCAAGCTCTGGTATCGGGAGCTGGAGGAGCCTGTGATCCCACAGCAGTTCTACAAAGAGTGTATCAGCAACTATGAGAACCCTGATGCTGCTGTGGCTGTGGTGCAGCTTTTGCCGGAGCTCAACAGATTGGTGCTGTGTTACCTCATACACTTTCTGCAGGTAGGCAACCCTCGCAGTCCTGTACTGGGCCCAGGAGCATATGAGGCACAATTAGTGGGACGGCTGTGGTGGGACCATCAGCATGGTTTTAAGACCTCTTACCTGTGGATTGATGGAGGGACATTTGCTGGCCTTGTTTCTTACGGGAGCAATAAACCCTGTTCCTAATCTTGTAGAGCCTGGGGTTGGTTTCCTGTCTGCCAAGGCTGCTGCTCTGTCACTTGTGTCAGAGCACAGTGCTCTTCCTTGTGGATGTGTGGCACTTGGGGCACTGTCCTCAAAGCAGGCTTTATGTCTGCTCTCCTTGCACCTTTTCTTGGGCCACATTTTTGGACTTTCTTGCCCTTTTCCACTGCTCCATCTGAATGTGTTCTTGCTATCTGCAGATCTTTGCTCAGCCATCAAATGTGGGCAGAACAAAGATGGATGTGAATAACCTGGCCATGGTGATGGCCCCCAACTGCCTGCGCTGCCAGTCTGATGACCCTCGCATTATCTTTGAGAACACACGCAAAGAAATGTCTTTTCTCCGCATGCTGATAGTGCACTTGGACACAAGCTTCGTCAAAGGGTTAGTTTGAGCCACTGGCCCCAGGGAGCAAAACATTTTGCTCTGGGGAGTTGCTAGATACCTTAAGTCTTCTCCTCTCCACGTAAGTTTCTTCCACTGTCCTTGCTGTTGTTATGCCCTGGGTTAGCCCTTGAGCATCTCCCAATATATGACCACGAGGACTGAACATTTCTGGAAGGCTTGGTTCTATCAGCACCAGGAAATCCTTGGGCATGCCAGGTCAGATAGCAGTTTCTGGCCTTTCAATGTGTATCAGAGAGGGGAAATCCTCCTCCTGAGGGCCACAAGATTGGTTGCTCGGTGAAAGGGCTGTGACGTGTGAGGAACTGCTACATGGGGTAGTGAGACTCTCTATTTCCCTTCTGGAGGCAGAGTTGGCTTTAGGTAGGAGAATAGCATTCCTGTACTGTGGCATGAGCTGGTCCTAGGAAAGATGCTGCCTCATAAGAAATAATCCTACTACTGTGGGGGCAGCCTGGTTCACCTCTGCAGACTGTTGACTGGAGGTGTCAGGGTTGTTCTGACATCCTACAATGCTGTTGGTAGAGGGCTGTAAAGGTGCAGAGGTTCAAGAACTGTAGAGCTGTGCAGCAGCATGTGAGACCAGCCCTGTGCTGAGTACCCACCCACACCATGGTGCTGGGCGCAACAGGAAGGCCACACACCTGACAACAAACAGTTAAACAAGCACTTTGGCATCCTCTTAATGAAAGCCATGTCTTCTGGAGCAGTGACCGCAGTGGCCTTGCAGCTCCTTTTTGTTACAGATAGCATGAGCTGACACCAGCTTTGCTGAGGAGCACCTGAGCCTGTGCTCAGAGCAGCCTTCACAGCTCCAGCTCCCTTCCTGGTACCACATCCTTCCCTGGCCACTCTGCCAGGAATACCAGTTTGACCCACCCTTCTGGCTCAGCCCAGATCTAAAGAAATCCCCCAATAGTCAGAAGTGCTCCTGTGCTCAGGTACTTCCAGGCAGAGCAGCAGCAATCCTGTGTGCTTGAGAAATGGTGATACTGCCTATATAACTGTGGTACCTATGCTCTCCCTTTGACGCGTTTTCCTTGGTGGAGGCAGGTCTGCTGCAAAAAGGTGTGTTTTGGGATTATTGATGCAGTGCTAAGTCTGTCAGTATCATGCAAGGTTGTATTTGTGTTTCTGCATCCCTCTCCCTTTCCAGTGGAGATCTGGGATCATCCTCTACAGACTGCAGTGGGGAGCTGAGCCCTGCCAACAATGAGATTTAGAGCTGATGCCTAAATCAGTACCAGTGTGGGCATGAGATGTCATGTGCAAAGAGTGCCCCAAGCCTGTTGACTTGCTTGAGGGAATTCCCAGAGCTTATGTTGAGATGAGTTTGAATGAACTCCAGAGCAGGAATTCAGTTTGTGTGTAGCTGAATAAAGGCTCCTCGTACAGATGATTCTGTGATCCTGAGGGTCAGGAAATCTTGCTCCCTTGTCAGGATTAGCTCTGTCAAACTTGCCCACAAAATGCACCAGCATCTTTTTCACATGCACACCCATCTCCATGCTTTGATGCCGCTCAGCTTGCTCTATCCTGCAGCGCTGAACAACTTGTTCTTCAGATGTGGAGCTACTGCCCCAGAAGTGTAGAGACGGGCAGAGGTTACCAGCTCTGACATACTATCCTGAGATTTGAATCGCTGAACAGGCTTGGGCTGTCGTGTTCCCTGCCAAGGGCTAGAGCAGCCATGTGGCACCTGCCCTCCTCCTGGGGCTGCAGGTGCTTGTGTCTGTGTCAGGCTTTGCCTGCAGCTACTGCAGAGGTGATCCATGTTACTCCTTGCACTCAGCTTGGCTGTCAATCAAACCATAGGCATTTGCTACTAATAAAAGTGAATGCTTCTGGCTAGGGTTGTAAAACATGCTCATAGAGGACAATGGATGTTATTGTCTTTGCCAACAGATTTGTAAATACCAATCAGTAAAGTAGCCTTTCCTCTGTTCTGATAGTAATAAATACAATCTCCATGGCGTCTCTTTTGTGAATTGTCTTTTTTGTGAATTTCTGCAGCATGATTACATCTGCATGGGGCTGCACATTTCAGCCTGAATGTCAGTGCTCTTGAGTAAGATTTGAGAATCAGCATGAAGTAAGCATTTGTAAACCGTGCTCCGGGCTGGTTCTGTTCTTAATTCTCAGGCAGCTACCAAAGGACTCTCAATTAATCTTGGAAGAGAATGGGTTGAAACAGGTAAAGATAATACTGCTTTACACATATCTTCTGGAGCCTTTCAGGTTCATAAAAGTATCAGAGAAATTTATGGGCAGTTGGTGGGTAAGAGGGATATTCCGCTTGTGTCCCTCCTCCAGGGAGTGCTGCAGGTGAACTGCAGGAGTTTGCCACACAGGCATACTCTGCATGATCCTCTGCAGGGTCTCTGCTGATGGAGATGTGAATAATTGGGCTGTTTGACTGACCTGATGGGGACATTTTTATGTTCAGACAGGAGCATTCTCTCATCTTTACTCCACTGGTAGTCTGTCCGCTGGGAGCAGTCTGTTGATGCTCAAGACTGGTGCTGGTTGCACAGTGTGGTGGACCTGCAGGGCAGGTGCCAGCTGTGCTACTTCAGCCACACAGGAATGAGCCCAGGCTCTGGCTTGTGTTGCTGGTGCTCTGGGGGTGGTATTTTTCCTGTCAGACTAGGAAAAGCTGATGCATTTCACACAAAAGCCAGTGAGGGCTGCTCTGTCACAGCAGCAGTTCAGGATCACATATGCTGGCCATATCACTGGGTCTTCCCACCAGTTTGGCTGGCAGAAACGTTGTAGGTGGGCTATGGGACAAGTGAGTGCAGAAGGAAGACCAGGAACATTGAAACCTCACATAGCCCTTTCCTAGGGGGATGTCTGCAACCCAATTTCTGAGTGTTCCCCAAAGCTTTTCTGTGGAATGAGCTGATTTTTGCCAAATGAGAAAAGGCCACAAACTAAATACTTCAACTCAGGCTCCAAGACTCAGGCTCGGTCCTTGCAGCCACCATGGCCTGACACCTGGATCACTTAAAGAAGTGATGGCCAGAGCAGCAGCTGGGTTTGGAACAAGCTTGTGGTTTCTTCTGGGCTTCCATGAGCAGTGCACTCAGAGCTGGTGCTGGAGGGTGGCTGGGACACAGTTCCTTGAGAGGAGGTGCCAGCAGCTTGTCCATGACCTGGAGAGAGTGATGTGGCCAGCACTCCTGCAGTGCTGGGAGTTCTTGCTGGTACCTTTGGATTTTTGGCTGGTTTGAGTCTCCTTTTTACAGAGCCTTGTGAGAGCTTTTTGCTATGCCTGTGATGGGAAATGGCAAAAGCAATTCTGCTCATGGCAGCTGATAGACACTGTGCCCTCAGGTCTGCTGCCCATGTGCCAACATCAGCTTCTGAAAAGGTTGGGCTGATGTTGGGGATCAAAGGTGGATTTTGGACCTGTCTGTAGGTTCAGTTTGAGATTAAGAAAGGACTTAGCTTTGGTAGCTGCCTGACGTTTTACAGGACAGAGCAACCACAAGGCCACCCCTCCTGGCAGAGAAGTTCTCCGCTGTCTCTCCTCCCCTTGCAAATGTGAAGGGTCTCCCTGCCCTTGTCCACTAGAGCTACTCCATTTCTTTCTCAAACCAGAGATGCAGAAGATATTCTGCCACCTCAAAGCTCCTGGGTAACGAGAGGCCAGTTTTTAGCATTATTCTCATGTATGTTTTTAATCCAATCCTTACATGGAGCTTTGCACTAAATAAGGGAAGGCAGAGACCAGAGGAACAGGCAGGTCTGCTTCAGGAGCTTTGCAGCACTGGCAGGAGGCAGAGATGGGAGGCTCCCTGTCCTGATGCTGCCCCTGTGCTGGACTCATGTGGGTGCAGCACAGCACTGGCAAGTTCAACAGAACTGGCCCGTGGAGAAAGTGCCAAACCAGGGCTGTGTGGAGCAGGGCTCTGGCTCTGGCATACCCATGGACTGTCTGCAGGCCACTCACCAAAAATAAGATGGGAAAAGTTGAATTGGCTGTTGAGGTTGCTGCTTTTAGAGCTTCTGTTGTCCTACACCATTTGTCAGCCATGGTAAATAGTGGAGAGAACTGGGTGTGGGTGCAGTGGGCTGGGGAAACCACCTCAGGCATTTGTCATCCCATGATGAGGGAACAGGAAGGAGCACATGCGTTCTGAGTGAAGTGGACCACATAGGGACCTGGTCAGAGTTGAGTGCTTACAGGTTGCCATGCAGGAAAGCTTTTGGGACACATGGAGTCACTCATCAGCTCGACTATTCCATCCAAAGCAGGGGACACCAGCTGAGAACTCCATCCAGGCCAAAAAGATTTGAACCTGCATCTCCTGCCCCAGCCTCTACCTAGACCTTCCTCTGTCTCAACATGTAAACTTATCCATTTTGTTTGAAGTGCTTAGTACTTACTGGTACCATAAAGGGAGCTTCTGTCTGAGGACTGGAGAACTGTGTGACCTTTCCTGTCAGGGCTGGATGCTGGCAATAATCGAGGCCTGAAGCCATGAAGGTTTTCAGAAGCTCAAGGCTGCTCTTAAAAGCTGCAGCTTCTCCCAAAGGAGAAACTAGTGGATTATGTCAGCTCATCTCCACTCGCAGACACATTTCCTCCATCGCATCTGTGCCAGGTCTGGTCTTTTGTTCAGATCACAAGTGAGGCAGGAGACAGGGTGGGTTGTGAGGGATGTAGAGAGTGTGGAATGGAGGGGGGAGTGGGGCCCTTCCTTTTCAGTGAACTGCTGCATTCCCTCAGCTGCCATGAAACAGACTTCCCTGAAACAACATGGCCTTGGTGCCTGTTGGGAAAGACAAGGGCACTGCAACTGCAAACAGTCCCACAAATACTGGGCATGGGTGTCTCCTGGTGGGTATTACCTCCTTGCTCTTGGAGCATGTCAGCCAGACCCTATAACCCCAGGGACCACAGGAAGGCCTGTAGAGCCTCAACTGCTAGTGGACAGCCCTGTAAAGAATGAGAAGGTGAAGAATCTACAGTATTCTCCCTTCTTCCAGCTAAATCACAGGGATGTCTGGATGCAGTGATGAAGAAATGTCTGCTTGTCTGTGTGTCCCTCCAAGCCACTACCTGGATGGAGCTGTGCTTGGTCTGGCCAAGGGCACAGGCTGAGGGTGGGTACCCTTCCATGGAGATCTGTAGCCAGTTCCCACCCTCTGGTCTGGGGTGCTCTGGTCAACAAAGAAGGGGTGAGAAACTGCCCCAAAGTAGAAAGTACCCAAATGTGGAATCCTGCTGTGATGATGGCACACTGACCTGGTGAGTCACTCAGCTCCCATCCTTGTGTGCACCTTGGGGGCAACCTGGAGGTCAGCTAGACGGGAGCTCCAGCAGCACTCTAACAAAAACAAGTACAAGCAGGATGAAGCACAGTGGGAAGAGCTGGACACAAAACTCATCCTTGGCCTGCTGCACGTTGGTGTGGAGAGTGGGGACCATGTCCAGATGAATCTCTAATCCTCCTGCCCCAGAGCAGGATGCTCCAGCAGCTGCACAGACTGCAGGGCTCCCATGGGGCTGTGTTGAGGCAGCTGAGGGCTCTGGCAGAGGTCTAGGTGCAGGAGAAGACACAGATCCCCCCTCCTTCCCACTGCTGTGCAGGCCCCAAAATGGCCAGGCAGGGAGGAGTGGAGGGTGTCAGGCAGGGAATTGCTCCAGCCAGGCACAGAGCCCTTGGTGACCACTCACTGGGGCTGTTCCTTGAATGCATTGCCCTGCCATGCTTGTGATTTTCTCTGCTGGGAAGTGGGGCTGCGAGCAAGCACAGGCAGTGCCAGAAGCAGACCTGCTAAGCTTTGGGCCAGCTCCCAATAGCACCACTACAGCCAGGCCCTTGAGGGGAAGTAGCTGAAGGACACCTCACTTGGAACTTCCTCCCGGTTTCTCAGGAATGTTGCCTAACTGCAGACCTTTGCCCTTGGACCTCTGCCTGAGCTGGGTCAGCCATTTCTCTGAAGATAGGGATCCTGGTCCAAGCCCACGCACTGATTTCCTCCCCTGACCTGCCTCATCCCTGTAGGATTTTGCAGTGCTCATCACTGTCCCTGTCCCTGCTTTGCTCCCATTTACCACTGGCCTGTCCTGTGCTGGATAGGACAATGCCCTGCCAGCTTGGTTTCCACTCACCTGTCCTGTCACAGCTCCTGCTGCTCCCTGACAGTGAGTGCTGTGGTATGCACAACTCTGCTCATGCTGAGCATAAATAAAGGCTTTACAGGTGATAGCTGAACTTCCCAGAGAAAGCAGAGAAGGTCCAAACCGATCCTTCCACTCGCTCAACAGCAAAGCTTGCTAGGCAACTCCTTGCCTCCCTACCTCCAATTCCCTATAAAATTGGGTCTCAGCATGACAGAGGCTGAAGAAGGGAAGGGAAGATAGGACAGGTCACAGTAGGGAAAATGACTAGAGGCAGTATGGTCTAGTTTGAAGGAAACACAAACAAGGCCTTGGAAATAAACTTCTTATTGTCAGCACAAGGATGGTGGTCTGTGCTCTTTGAGGGCTCTTCAGCTCTCCAGTCACACACCTCACTTGCTTCAGATGAGCTCTGGATGCTCTGCTCTGTACTGTGCTCTGGAGGGATGGGCTGTTGGGAAGTCTATGGGTCCATGGAAGGGAGAGTGTCATCAGCTGCACAGCTTTCCATTCCACCTTGGAATGTGGGTGGGTTTGACCCTTGAAAATTCTCTTTGGAGGCTGGTGCAGGCCCAGGTTGACTGATATGCTCTAATACTGAGTCAGCAATCTGATTTGACATGGTCCTTATATCCAAAGTGTTGGCTAAGGCTGTTGACTCTAGGTTCATTTTTCTTTCCAAGTTCTCCTTCACCATTTCACAGTCCTCAAGCTCCATGCTTTTGGCACACCCAGCCCCTTCTGCAGGGGCAGGCAACACTGCTTTCAGGCTCTGCTGTTCAGATGCTCTGCGGAATCCTTGTCCTGCTTCCATGCCCTGCCTTGGAAGTGGCTGCGATGGTTGCAGTTGTCTGTTAGAGACATTTCCCCCAGGAAGCTTCAGGATTTCAGTGTACTCACAGCTATTGTCTTGCTTAAACTGAGAAGTAACAGAGGATTCCAAGGCACAGTGAACACTCTCAATAACTTCTCTGGTGAGTGTGTCAAGGGAAGTCTGTGAAAGTTCTCTGTCTGCAGTGGCTGTTTCAGTGTCCTTGGATTTGTCTGCTTGGGTGGCTCTTCCAGCAAGAGGCAACTCCTCCCACCTGGCTGCTCCCCCTGTCCCAGCAGCTTTGGATGTGCTGGATGCCAGACGGTCTCCCAAGATCTCCAACACTGTTGCTACTAGCTCTTTTGCCATCACTTCCATTTTCTGATGGTGATCTAGAAAAGTACCCGAAAGATCTACTCTCAGGCATCTGCCAAAAAGTCTTCCTCTGATTCCCCAGGCAACCCTCTGTAAAAAGCTGACATGCTGATTCCCAGGAATCTTGAGCCTCTCCAATATTCTGTGCACAACAGTCTCAACCACCTTTTCAAGCTTCTTGGCTTCTGCTGCAGTTAGTTGCTCAAACACAGCATTCAATGGGCCATTGGCAGTACCTTCTGGCTTCCTCTGGTAGTCAGTAGCAGTGCTGGCATCCTTCTGGCCCAGCTCAGCTCTGGAGTAAGTTTGGCCCTTGTCTAAAGCTGCTTTCCCTTTTCTGCATCCCTCTGATTTTTGTCTCTTGGGTGGGGGTAGGCTAGAAGGCTGTTGAGGCTGCAGCCGCCGTTTCCTCCAGCAGCAAGTGTTGGTGGTTCCTGGCAGGTTGGGGCCATACTTTAATGGCAGAAGTCCTTCCTAAAAGATGAAACCAGGTTTGGCTCATGTTGCTTGGCCCCTGTGTGCTGAGGCTTCCCACGGGCCCAGGCCAGCACCCAGCTTCAGCCAGGCCACGAGGGCAGGACAGAAGGGCTGCCCTCAGCACTGCGTGTGCCTGCACATGTCCCTGCTGCCCGTGCCCAGCTCGGCCCCTGCGCTGGCTCAGCTCCCGGCCACGGAGTCCTTTCCTCACCACAGCGCCCAGCCCAGCAGCACAGCCCTGCGCAGTGCCGCGTCCCTGAACACGGCGCTTTGCCTACCTCTTGCTGCCTCAAAAATTGCTCTGACTGCAGCTTGATCCTGGTTAGGTAGTGCCTGTATTCATTGAACTCCTTCACAGTGCAAACCACCTATGGAGGGACGAGGGCAGAATCCCCCAAGCCCTGTCAAGCCATGCAGACGGCCCTCCCCAAAACAGGCCGACCCCAGTGGGAGGGGAGCTGCCCCCAAGCCCTACCCCATACCCTGGTGTTGGAGCCACTGATGTCCCCCCCGCCAAGGCTGAACAGCAGTGTGGGGCAGGCTGAGAAGGGCCGGACTGGGGCTTGCCCGGGGGATGTTGGCGCTGCTTCTGCTCCCAGGGACACCAGCGCACGGCCCTGCCTTCCGGCAGCAGCAGGCGGCTGCAGCAAGGGCTGTGGGAGCCCCTCTTGAAGAGGGCTGCTCTTGATCACCCCAACACCCAAACCTACCTTGTTGTCACTGGTGACAACGCCCTGTCTCTTCAGCATCTGCAGGATGTCCTTGCGCTTGTGGTAGTCCCGCAGGTGGGGGTCATGCAGGCAGTTGTATGCTGGGCTGAGGTGGTGGGAGTAGGGATCATCCAGAGTGAAATAAGGAAACGGCCGCTGGAGCTGTAAGACACATTTCCCAGAGTATGAAGGAGGCAGGAGAGAGCAGCAAAGAGGTACTACATGGTACTTGTGAAAAGGTAAAGCTCTTCATCCTTCTGTAGGCACAGAGACCTGCACAGACTGACTACAGGGCTGGGCTGGGCCAGGATGAGCTGTGATGGGTTAGGGGAGAGAGGACAAACCCCATAGCAAACCCCACCAGCAAATAGGTATCTTAGACCACCAGGAAGGACTGCAGAACCATCCACAAATGAACCTTCAAAGGTTCAAATGCAGCCAGTGGAGAATGGATGAAACCAGTCTCCTCAGGTTGGGCAAGCCCAAGGGCTGTGTCACCTCCCTCTGCCTCTAGAGTTTCCACCTTGGAAAGGTGCAGCGGAAGCTGGAGGACAACAGTGTTTGTATTCCCCAAGCAGGGAAGCCCAAGCTATTCCAAAGTTGCCAAGAAGGCAAGCAGAAGGTTGGAATCTCCCTCACAGGTGCCCCAGGGCCTAGCTTGACATTGTGGGATGAGCTGGAGGGATGAGTTGCCCTGGCACCCCGACAAACACAGCCACTTGCTGCAGGCAGGGGCCTGGCTGCACACATACACAGTGCCAGAAACCAGTGTGAAGATGGACAAGTGCTTTGTCCTCTGCATTCCAGGGAGCCTGGAGCTTCCCTTGCCCAGTCCTGTCCAATTGAAGGGCTGCAGCTCCTGCTGTAGAACAGGTGGCCACAAGAAAATCTTTGCATTATGGGGTCTCTGTGAAAGAGGAGAGATTTTCTACCCCTTTCTACTTCCTTTACCTTTTCACCCAGCTTTCCCCTGCAAAAGACAGGCTTGGATCCAGGTGCCACAGGGATCTTGACTGCGAGTGGGAGGTTCAGCAGTTCAGGGTCCATTTTCCTGGTATCTCCTGGTGTGGTCTTCTGGGGCTGAGATGGGAAGACAGAGACAGTCAGGTGTTACCCAATAAGCCTCCTGCATGGCAGTCCTGGGGTCCTAGAGCATCACCCCATGTCCCCAGCTCCCCAGCAGAGCCCTCTCTATTGTCCCAGTGGTCCCCTCTCCCCTAATTTCCAGTGCACTCAGCAATGCCTCTGCTTTTCAGCAGGACACCAGCAGTAGGACAGTGCTCCACAGCTCTGGCCAAGACCTCTCATGGTGTTGTGATCCCACATTGACTCTTGCTGACTTTTCACACCACAGCTGGTCTTCTGGCTAAATATAGCCATGAGACATTTCTACATCATGGTGATGTCACATCACCGCATTGTCACATCACCATACTGACATTGTGTCACATGGAAACTGCCCACCACACCTGGGGGGGAGGGGGGACCCATCTGGAGGCCCCTTTGGACAGCCCTGTGAGACCCCCTCTGTCTGACCTGGCTGTGAGAGCTCCTGTCCACGGGCCCCTTCCCCGCTCCCCTGTCCTGTTATTCTGTGAGGCAAAACTTCCTCGCCAGCAGGAAGGAATGGGAGGAATTGCCACTCCAAATATGTGCAGTTTGGGTTCTGCTTTTCCCCCTTTCCCTTTTCAGACCTTCTTCCCTGTCATGGCCAAACAGCCACAACTCCGGGAATTGCAGTAAACGGGATATTTGGACCATCCCTGGCAACATCTAATTCCTGGTTCACATCTTGAGAAACAGTAGAGAAATACAGGCTGAGGGAAACCCCTCTCCTCCTCTTTCCTCAGGCTCCCATTCAGCCCAGACACCTCTCTGCCACCTTCCCAGTCTCCCCTGCCCTGGTTTCTGCTGTTCCTGTCTCATTTCCTACCCCTTCTTGGCTGGATTTCATGAGGTCTCCAGTGCCTGTTCCTCCAGCCCGTCTGGTTCCTTGGGGTGGCTTTTACACTGCAGAGCCCTGCCAGCCTCGCTGGTTGCACAAAGGCAGGAGACAGGCAGAGCACTCTGTTGGAGGTGCAGTGATTGATTACCACTTTTGGTAAACAGTGGGGGCTTTTGGGAAACAGTGAGGGGCACAGCCCAGGGACGGTGTTCCTCTCCTTCCAAAGCAGTTTCTGGCACATGCTCCAGCTGGAGCTCTTCTCCAGCCTGGCAAGGAGTGGAGCAGCATCAGCTGCACCCCAGCTTCCCTGTGCCAGCTTCCCTGCTCAGCCACGAGGGCTGTGAGCCCCACACCACATTCAGTTGGCACAGACTGTGATGTTTCCAGCATGGTGATATCCCTGCAGAAAATCCACTGAACTTCACAGGGCAGAACTGCATCAGCTCAGCAAGGGCGGGAGTAAGGAGGTCTCTGCCCAAAGTCTTGGCAGGGTCTGATGAGCAGAGGGGACAGAGGAAAGCAGTGCTGCCTGCCTCTGTTCTCACCAGTTTGGGCTCCTCCCTGGGCCACAAAGCTTACTTTATCCACATTTACTACTTGCCTTGATGTGTGGGGAAACACTGGACCCAAAGTGATCCAGCTGATCCAATCAGGGTCTGTCTGCAACCTGCATCAGAACAGGCAGAGACCAGCCAAGTGTCTGTGGTGGAGCACCATTCCTGTTCCCTGGGATGGGCTGCCACTCCATGGCCAGCCAGAACAGGCAAGTATGGCAAATGTCTGAGCACTCACAATCATTTTAACCATGGACACTAACATCAGATAGAGAAGCTGGACCCCTGACAGTGAACAAGGAGAAATGTCACAAATTGGCATAGACACATCCAGGAACCGCAAAAGCCATGTGCTCTCAGTGGGAACAGCAAAGCAAAGGAGTCCGGTGGGATCTAGGAAGATCTATTTAGGGTCTTCTTATTCTCAGGGCAGGTGTGGTAAAGCTCTGTAGGTTTTTTAAGTGATGAAGCTCCAGAATGAAAAGCAGTGCTGTCAAAAAACCCATTCCACAAACGCTATGCTGATGTTTTAGTAAAATAAAATAAACTTCTATTTATCTCAAAACGTTTGGGTTATTTTCCATTTTCTTTCTATTTTAATTCTTTCAGCAATTTTTTTCTCTTCTAGAAACCTGCAATGTTAAGACCACTTGTGAGATTTCGAGGTTAAATTATAAATCCAAACTTAAAAATGTATTTTCAACTTTTTTTTTTCCCCCTGTTGCAGTATACTTAGCAAGCCACTCTGCTTCCACAGATTCCGAGCACACAGTTCACAAGCTGTCAGAAAAGCACTAACACTTACTGCTGTACAGTGATGGGGACACTCTGCTTTAAACCATCCTTTGTGCTCTCTGGGTTCTGCAATGCTTGTGGCACTGGACTGAGGCTGATGTCAAAAAAGCAGCCAGATCTGTAGAGCAACAGCAGTTCCCACAGCTGGAAGAGGAGGAAGACAGAAGGGAAAAGCATTTGGGCCATGTATCTTCTTCCGAAGCCCAACAGCACCGGCAGCCCTGGCACTATGTGGACACCTTGGCCACAGCAGTTACTCTTGCAATCATGAAACATGTCAGGCAGCAATCCTCTGCTGGTCTGTGGCTTCTGAGCAAAATTTCAAGGATTATCCCAGGAAACCTACCTGAATGAGGGAGAATTTATCCACCCACAGTGAAACAATGTAATATTTGACATTAAGAATTCCAGCATGCATAGATTTTTGCTCTTCTGTGTCAATCTGGTTTGGGCTTTAACCCAGCATTAAAAAAAAAAAAAAAAAAAAAAAAAAAAAAAAAAAAAAAAATCCCCCCGAACACATTTTTTTCACNAAAAAAAAAAAAAAAAAAAAATTGCCCCCGAACAGCTCTGTTATCCACTGCAGAACCCAATCTTCTGGCTGTAGCAGAGTGTCAACAGGGCCGAGGGGCAGTGACGACCCTCTCTGATGGACACTACTCAGGCCCACCCGCTTCCCGGCACTTGGGGCAACAGTCGAGGGGACCGAGTCCAGCCGGCGGTGGCTGCGACAGCCACGGGCGGGTGTGCGCAGGAGCTCCCGCATCCCGACATCCGCCTCACGGGAGGCTCAAGGGGTCAGGCCGCCAACTCCCCCCTGTATTTCACCCTTGTGCCACCTCGACGCTCACGCTCACTGCAGGGCACTGTGCCTGTGCGCCTCTGCGGACAGAGCTCCCTCCGCCCCCACCATCACCCCTTCTCCTC
>WEIU01017745.1:98911-110440 GCA_013389925.1 Aegithalos caudatus
AGGATTTGGACATGATGTATGTAGTGTAGAATTAAGGGATGGATAACGTCCTGGTTCCAGCCAGGACAAGGTTAATTTTTTGTAGTAGCCAGGAGAGGGTATGTCTAGAATCTGATGTGGATATGCAGAGAGAGTGTCTGTGTCTGTAAGGGTCTCTTAAGCATCTCTCTAGTTTGGATTGCAGCAGCCTGCTGACCTGTACTGAAATTCTGTGCTAGCTCACATAATTTTCTGGGAGCAGGAGAGGGGGTCCCTTCCAGGTTGAGGTGGCATGGGTGTGGTCAGGTTATGTGAGCATTCACATGGGAATTGCTTGCTCCTCTTGTACACTTATGTTCTTAATACCATTGGTGTTATGGTTAATTTTCTTATCTCACTGTGGTTTTCAGTAAATTGTTCTTATCTCAACTACTGATCTTTACCTTTCGTACCTCTAATTCTCCCTTCAGTGGGAACACTTGATGGAAGAATGCCATTCCTAAACCACAACAGGTTCAATGCAGTTTCAGTTCAGGTAGAAACCATGAGAAATGTCATTAGAGTGCCCAGTCTGTAGCCTAAATTGGGCTTCTGGGAACAATTCAGAAGGCTGTCTTTGTCACTCCAGTGTGAGGAAGCCTACGTGAATTGATGGCAATTGGATTTGTGCGTGAAGAAGCGAATCTAGGGAAACTCCTGTAACTCATCCTTGTATTAGCAAAACACAGCTCCTTCTGCTACGTAGTGAATGGAGATTATCCAGCTGAGGATGTCTTCATTGACAGGAGAAGACTGTTTAGTTAATGTGTGGTTAGTACTGCAGTACCTGTTGTGCCAAAGTAGGAGTTATGATAAAGTTACTGTTGACTTTTAGTTGACAACAGGTAAAAAAATTATGGAGAAATCTGATGTGGATATGCAGAGAGAGTGTCTGTGTTTCTGTAAGGGTCTCTTAAGCATCTCTAGAATTTGGATCATAGCAGCCTGGTGACCTGTACTGAAATATTTTCAGATTAAATTTTTGTTCTAGAGGTGTTATTCTATTAGGGGGATACTGTTGACTGTAGAGAGAATTTTTTTTTTGAACTCTGAACTACTTTTAGTCTCAGAATTCATATAATTTTTTTTTCCTTTAGTTACACAGCACTGTTTGGAATGTTTGCAGCAACATAAATGAATTTCTTGGTGAGTATAAGCATAGATCCTTTTTTTAACTGTAGCTTTTCTTTAAGCTTTTTACATTTTGCTTTAAAATTCAGGTTTTACTTAAATACTATCCACAGTGCCCCTGCATGACTTACCTGCATTGAATTCTTGTATTCTTAAAGGCTGCCATTTTTTCCTTAATCTGAAAATACCCAGTCTCATTACAGTAGGTTTTCATTAATACTGCTTTATTTAGGAAAAACCTGATTTATTTTATGGGACTTAAACCTTTTTCCAAATTCTTTTTGTTTGTTCAGGTCTTAGGTGCTTGTTTATCATCTTTAGTGTGTTACAGGAAAAGAGAGGGGAAACCAGAACAGCTCAGTGGGACATGATCAAATGACTGAAAATAATTGTTTTCAGTAATAACTGTCTATTTCTTTAATTGCACTTGGTAATTCAGATAGATTTCATTATAGAAAAGCTGGCTTTTTTTTCCTGCTGAATTGCTTATATTCATAATTTCTGCTTCCATGTTGGTCTGTCCCAGTCTCAGCACCAGTTGAAACTGACAGCACAGTTACATGAGATTTATTATTGCTGAGGGGGTGAAAATTACATTCTCCAGGCCCTGTAATCTCAGGGAGAGAGTGAGGATCTTTTCCGAGGTTGACTTGTGTAACACCTTCTTAGTTTTATCACCAAGTACTGTGGGCAAGTCTTGGCTCTGCCTGAGGAGAAGAGCAAATGTAGTTTTTTTTGCTGGTGTCAGTTCTCTTAATCTACTTGTATTAACTAGAGAAAAAGTAGGAGACTGAAATCAAGTGCTCAAGTCATATGGTTTGAGGGAATGTCAGTGGTGAGGAACTCAGCATTCTTGTCACAGATGTTAGGTATCAGTTCAAGACCCAGTTTCTGTGTTGTGTGGCTCAGAGTTCGCCTGTGTAGTTGTTAGTTGAATCTGGGAAGCTTTTAAAGCAAGTAAATGCTAGTGAATATGGAATTGAGGCTGCTACATTCTGCAAATAAGAACTGCATATAGTCCAGTGTCTTGTTTGAAATGTGTCTTTTGGGTAGAAGAGGGGGTTGAAATACTGAAATACCTGACCAGTGTCAGTTCTTCCTGTCCAGTTTAAATATTTCATGTTCCTGCTCCCATTACTTAAAAAAATCCCAAACCCAAAAACTTGCCAGAAGATCTAAGGTCATTGTGGTTTGAAATACCGGTGTGAAGGACATCATCTGAAACTTACGGTCACATCCGAAAACAGTCACCGACTGTGAAATGGTACACAAAGCCAACATGAGGCAGGAGCAGACATCCTTGGATGAACATGTTCTTGAGTTAACATCTTTAGCAGGTGTAGGGGGTTTATATCTGTTTTTATGCGTAGGGTAAAACGCAGTAAGGCATATTTCATGGTAGCACTGCTGCTGTGGTCAAAGCCTGCTAGGTGTTTCATCTGTAGGCAATAAAAGCCTCTTGTAATAAGCTGCCGCTGTCAGTGCCAATACATCTTTTAAGTGATGTTTGTGAGACTCCCACTTAGTCTTCATAAGATGCCGTTAGGATTGTGTAGTATAAATTGTGTCTGTAAATACCGTTTTGCAGTCTGATATCATACCTTTTCTTATCTGCAGGTGTGTGGTTTCAGCACAGCGTGGCTGTGGTCATCCACTTGCAAGGTGTTCCGATTGTGGTGGGGACCATGGACTTCTCTGGACTGACCATTCCCAATGGGGGCGTACCTATTGTAGGGGGTGAACTGTGTGAGGCTTTCATCGTTTTTGCCGCTGATGAAGATGTGAGGGTAGTGTCATGGATGCAGATGATAAAAGTAAAAGGTCAAAACTAACTGTTGCAGAGTAAAAAAAACACATGATGTACAAAATGTGAACGAACTTAGTCTTTGGCAGTTACATACATAGATGTGCATGTACCAGGAGATTTGGAACAGTGGTGCTGGGGGGGAGGATGGCAGAGTCAGTCCTAGCCTTAGGCTTTCTGGAACCAGCTGTAAACATGCTTTGTTCTAGAAGGAAACAAAGCAAGCCTTGTGTAGGAGTGGCAGTGTGGCTTGCAGTACCACATTATCAGCAACATCTGTGCTGCATCTCCAGGGAATACAAGACAATCTCTGGCTAGCTGCTTTTACTTCCTGGTTTTGCCAATGCTTATTACCTGTCCTACCCTGTAGTCCTGTGGAATCACCACCAAGGGTACTGAGTACCTCCTAGGAATTGGGACAGCAAGCTTTCCAGCCAGAATAAAACAAATTATCAGTGCAAAGGATTATATTTATGCAGACTGTCAAAGTTGACTGCGGTCCTTTATCAGGTCAGAGAACTATGGGGTTTTTTTCATGGTGTTCCTTTTTTTTGTCTTTATTGTATCCTTATGGCAGAGGGAGGGAAATCCCTGGGTTTGGCATGGATGCACAAAAGAATGAAGGAGGCAGGCTGAATTGTGAAAGTGAATTTAATTTCTGCTGAACTTCTTGTGAAGCAGCACTGCGACAGAATGAAATTTGAAAGCGGGGCTTTCCTGTTTAAGGAAAGGGTTTTGGTGTGACACTTTGTAAAGGAATGGTTTAATCACTCTGCAGGGATTTGGAAAATAGTTTTTGCAAGGGTAGTTGTGCTTTGGAAAAGGCTGCAGTGATTTTGCAGTTTCCACAGAGGAAATGGTAGAAGTGAAAGTTTGCCATAACTGCTTGGGTTTTCCCTGTCTGATAATATGAAACATTTTCAGTTTCCAGAGGAGCCCACTTTTGTTGGAACTTGGTGATATGCCAGGTTTGGGGCTCTGCACTGACAGAGCCTAAAACTGGAGAGAGTAAGAACAGCTACAGTTGAAGGTGTATAGGACCTGCACTGTTAGCAGAGCAGAATGCTTGTTCTAGAAGTCAAAAATTGTGATCCCTGAAGGGATCAATATTAATGTATTTTTCTCTGCATTGCTCTGAGATAAGTTTACCTTCCTCACTGATATCTGTGTCTGAATTATTGAATAGTCTTTAAAAGTTAAATTATCTTAGGATGACTTCGATGGAGAAGAAAAACCTCTCCTTCTTAAGTAACATGTATTCTTTCAATAATACAAATTTAGAAACATTTTCTTTTGGAAGTAGTGACTTGTCTAAATCCTGAAGTATTTGTTCCTGAAACAGATCTGATCATCATAGAGAAATAAGAAGTTTTGGAGAAAAGCCATACAACTCTTGGGGTAGGCCTAATCTCCTTGTTTTAATCATGGTCTTGAATACATGGGATAAATGTATTCTCAGAGTTACCAGAGCAGAAATCCTGTTCGTGTGTCAATTTAGTTACCAAGTTAGTACAAACTGATTTTCTGGTGAAGAAAATTTTAAGGCAGTTGTTCTGGAAAAACATTCTTATTTCCAAGTTGTAGCTATGAATGTCTGATCAGTCTAGGGTTTTTGTTGACAAGGCATTTTATTGTAGCTCAGGGTTTTTAAGCAGTCTTTGCTGGAGAGGACAGAGGCTGAAACATAAAATCCAAAGTAGGCAAGCTGATGTGTTCATTGCTTGCTTTCTGAGAAATGAAGTTATCAGTATGGTCATGGTCATGCTGGTGAAGCGTATTTTGGCCTAGTTTTTGCAGAGCCATGTCATGGTTCTCAGTAAAAATTGTGTCTCATGGTTTCAGTCTTGCTCTAAGGCTGGGTGTTTTGGGGTAAAGTGGTCAAGACCCTCTGCTGAGTAATTTATCTCATGTAATGTTCTGCCAAGGATGCATCTTCTTCAGAAAGCTGTTCCTGAAATTGGCTGCAAGTGGAAAAGCCAGCCTGCTTTCATGGTCTGAGGAGCAGGACTGCTGGGTCACAGTGCGAGCCAGCAGTAGGATGTGAGAGAGAACCCAAAGGAGACCAAGTTTTGTAACTTGGGAGGGGGGAGAAAGGAAGACCTGGGAGGAGGGGCCAATGATAATGAGATTTTTGCTCATAATTTTTTTTCCTCTCAACTTTGTGACCTACTGCCTTTTAACAAGCTTGGCCAAGTTAGTGAAGGGCAGTACGTGTGTGCTTTGACTAATGTTGGTGTCAGCTGACTAGCTGTGTTCAGATTTTCGTGGAATCTGCTGCCTCTGTAACACTGATTAAATGGCTTTGGCTGTTTTCTTCAGATTTCCTATTAGTTGTGATACTCATATTTTTAAAAATACTTGACTAAAACCATAGTAAGACCTTCCTCACCAAAACTGATGTGTTTATGGAAGCCATATTGTATGTGACCGTGTTACTGAAGTCAGGAGATTTGTGTGTTCCTCTCCAGCCCCATGGAGGTGAGATGAATCCCTTGCATCCAGATGGCAGCTCTTACTGAGGAAGACCACTGCAGAAATAATGTACTGAGACTGCCTCTGGAAGAACGTTGCCTTAGTACGTCCCTCCTTAGTGAAAAGGAAAAATAAGCGTATTACGGTGATTGCAAGAATCACCTTGCAGCTGTTATTTCTTCTACAAGTGTTAAGCAAAATGTATGTCTGCTCCACATTTGGAGAAAGGGGTATTTTAATGATTTAAATCTGCAGAGAAAATAGTGGGTGTTTGAGGTGTGGGTGGATAAATCTCTTAAAATTAAAATACAGCTTTGTACTTGCTGCCTTTTTTTTTCCAATTTCTACATTCTGATGCAACATAAACTGTAAAATCCCAACTGTTTTAAGTTTTTCTTAATTTCCTTTCTCAATTAAAAGTTATGGACTTCCATCCCAACCTTTAGAAGGCTGGGCTGATTCAGATGCATGCTGTGTGAACTCCGTCTGTTATCAGATACTACTCTAGGCAATTAATTTTTTTCAGTTCCTAGGTGGCTAGAATAATTTATCTTTTTCTGTGAATCAAACTTACAGGCAATAATATTTTTCCCTATACCCTTGCAGGCCACTTTAATAGAGGTGAGGATCAGTCTAAAAGTACTGCTTTAGAGGAGGGTAGCAGATGAGCTTTTGGTAGAGAAGTTTATTTGCAGTGTGGTGGTTGAATAGGGGGAGATGGGCTGTCTCTGTGGCCAGCCCTTGGCAAATGGCCTGACTTAAGAAGTATGGTGAAGAAGTAGCTTTTCCCTGTTGTAGAAGCTTAACAATATTCCTAAAGATCATTGATTTCTGAACCACACTTGAAATTAGAGTAGTTCTTAATGATGTTAATCGTGTTGTAGATGCAGCTCAGTTGATACCGTTGCTGTTTTGCCTTATGTGAACCAAAACACTAATGCTTATTTCTGTGCATCTCCTTGTTCTTGTAGTGTAAGACCAGAGGGTTTTTTATTTTAACTCAAATCAATTTTGTTCATCTGTAATTGAATCTTCAAAATACAGCCTTATTATAAGGACAGTGATATTGAATAAGACTTACTTGTGTTTTTGAAACTTGTAAGCTTGAAGACTATGTGAACGGATCATAATTTGTACCTTAAAATTGTGGGAAACAGCTGACAAAAAATCAGGAAAAATAGCTGTTGACCAGGCTTTTTCACTGCGTGTACCTTGACAGAAACTACTGGAGCAAGAATCTATTGGAAGCAAATATTAATGAAGACTGTTTTTAATTTTCTGGTTAAAGTGGTGGAGAAGTTGAATGAAAGCAATGCAAATATGCAGTATAGAGAGTCTTCTGAAGTTGGTTAAAAGAAACTATGTATTTCTAATGTCTTGGAACTTTACTGCAGTTGTAGTCATGAGGTGACACAGTGTTCTAGAGTGTTTCATTAATGTGGTAGCTGTTGAAAGATTGTCACTGTGTTTGTTTTGCCTGCTTCCTGTTTACTGGATTCCTTGTTTTCATCAAAATCGGGAGGGGGGAGAAAATATTATGAAACTTCCATCTAATTTGTGAATAAACATTGGGTTGCATGGTTCTTAATTGACCTGAAACTTGGACCAATGGACAGAGGCTGAGCTTCCCTCATTCATGGTCCAGTAGCTGCCGTCTTGAACATGCTTTTGGAATCATTCTTCATACTGTCACCTGGGAACCCTTGTTTAAGAGATAATTGCCCCCTTTTCTGCAAACCAAAATTACAGCAGTCCCTTAACATCTGGCTTCTGGGAATTATAGTGCATAAGCTTATTTTGTGTATGTCTTGATTAGTGATTGATATTTAATTGCATTTTTCAGGGGAATAAAATCAGCAGTGTTGATATTACAAAATGACAAAACATCCTCCGAATAGAAGAGGGATCAACTTTGAGGTGGGAGCCCAGTTGGAAGCCCGTGACAGATTAAAAAACTGGTATATTTTTAAAACCATTCATGTTATATTAATTTTAAGTCTTTAATATCTTAAACATTTTGTACTGGTACAATATTTAAAGTTGTAGTCATTGGTTTGTAGAAAAGTAGTTAATTTATAACAGTTTATGTACCAGTGATCGAGATGGGCAATAGGTGGTGATATGTTTTGCTGGCCCTCCAGAAGTGTACTGGTGTTGTGTCTGGGAATAGAACTCCTCCTAATCTAGTTGGACTTCAGGCTCTTATTCTCCTGAATTCACCCTTTAAGTTCTGTGCTATACTTAATATTGCAGAGCAGATATTACAGAAGAATACATTCTTTGCAGTACAGAATATCCTTGCTGCTTCCTTTCCTGGTGCTGTTGAGAATTCATAAGCTCTAAAATCTGGTTGAATTTGTTAGGCCAGTGCTCATATGAGGGTGGTCAACTTTAGAATTAAAGAACTGTGTGGGGAAACATGCTCCATGCTAACAAGTCTGGTCTGGTGCCTGTCTTGCAGCCCTCAGCTGTGAGGAAGAACACTTTTCTTCACTAACCGCTGCATTAGGAAGATGAAAAAGAGCCTACAAATTACTTGGGCTAATTTTGAACTTTCTAACTCTGTATGTTTCAGGTAGTCAGCTCAAAACTTAGCATCAGTGAATGAGTGATAAAATGATAATTGCCAAAGATGTCTTAAATACAGGAATTAATTTGGTTTTGTTAGCTCCTGTAGATAACTTCTTTCCAGAAATCAACTGTATATGATTTCTATTAAGAAGTCAGTGTGGGTTAGATATGATTGTCCTTAAAGCTCTGGAACCTGCCAACAGGTGAAGTGTGCAAAGCCAGTGTTAAAAACCATAGGGACATCTCAGGAGGATGGTGTACTGCCTTAGACACAGGGGACTTACTCCAAAACATATTGATTGCATGCAGAGCATGTTTTCTCCAGGTACAAGGGCATTGGAATTGTGAAAGAGAAAAAGCATAGCTCTTTCCATAACAAATGCACAGTATGAACATTAAATCCTATTCACACGTTCGTTTAGCTTATCTGTGTAACCAAGAATTGTGTAGGTAAGCACTGGTCTGACCCTGTCTGCATTTCCAGTTTTTTTGAGTTTTGTTACTACAGCAGAAAAATTAGTCAGGTTTACAAAAATAAGATCTGTTAGACTGTCTGTAATGTAGGCTTTTAAAAGATGCAGTTTGGTGTAGCTGGTGTTTGAGTAAGGCTAATAACTTGTGTCCATGACTGTTACCCTTCTGACATGTTTGCTCAACAACAGTGTCTTGAGTGTACATAATTCTTGCATGGGAAGACTTTGTTGGGGGGAATTCAACAACCTGCTCTACTTTCTGCATATTCCTTGGCCTAAATTTGAATTTTGGATTTGCTATTTGTTCCAAGTTCTTTGGTTTTTGTAAACACTTGATCTTGAACGACCTTTCATACACTCAGTGCTTTGCAACTCTGGTCTCACAACTTGGTTATGAACTCTCCGGTTCTGAAATATTTTGTTTACTTGCTAAGCTTTGAACCCTGTATTGTGTGGATTTGCATTTTCAGGGTTTCTAAATGAAAATTTCTAAGAGCTGGGGGCTTAGCAAAACTATCAGTGCTGACACAATTCACTGGGTGTAGATTTGTAGAGTATTGCAGACTGGTTTTTTTTCCTCTGATGCTTTCATCTGCCCCGTGCAACCTGGACCACTCTGTGGTGTGATTACAGTGCACCCCTGTGGGGACACAAGATTTTCTGCTTGCTAACACTTGCTTTTCCCAGTGCTAGACCTTTGGAGGTCCAAACTTGTGTGTACTTTGGTTGCTGTGTTGGCGCTAAAACACAGTCACAAGTCTCCTGTTTGGTTCAAGTGCTAGCTTTGATTTCTGTTCTCAGTACCAAATACATCAGTCAATTCATGCGCCACTATTGCCAGTCCATTGGCAGCAATGCTTTGGAAAATGCTTCATGTCAGAGTGTCATAGACTTCTCTGTCATGTCAATGGCTTGTGCCCCCAATTGCTAGTTAAGGACTTCTGGGATGTTTGGATGTGTTGTCAACCCTAGTAAAGAAAAAACACTGTATGCCAGCAAAGTAGTCAATGTGGAGCCTGCTCCTTGTCAAAGTGCAAAGTGAATTTTGCATCTTAACTGTTCATCCCAAAGGTTGCTTTGTTGTATTTGGAATCATAGCATATTGGCAGTGTGCTGCAATTCCTACTGCAGTTGTCTGTCATGTCCTATACTTGAACTCCAGGGAGTACAGTGAGTACTTTTGGTGGTTGACTTAGGTTCTTAGGGTTTGGGTTAATGCATCAAAACTGTCACGAAAGATTTGTCTGTTGGCCTTCGGTTCCTATAGGGAGAGAGCCTCTGTGGATGCTGAAAGGTCTCTTGGTACATAGTGCTGGAGTTCAGAGGATGAAGAAGGGAGCTGCTGCAGTAGGGCAACCTACAGAGGTGTTGCGTGGAAACAGCTGAACTGACTTTCTGAAACCTTTTGCACTGGATCATTTAAACTGATTGAGTGGTGGCTGGTTGCATCCTCTCTTACTGAAAAGAGGATGACTGCACTGGGTGCCTGCACTAGACAAATGATATTACCTTTTGTTACCTTGTAATGACGCAAGTTTTTCTGTCTATTGTCTGAGTAAAATGGATATTAAGGGGCTTTTGATTCTGGTTAGAGCTCTTGAGTAATATTGAGAGTATGGTGCTACCCTATTAAGATTCAGATTGTCAGTCACACAAGTTCAGTTGTTCATGCTGTCAGGAATTGCTCTAAGCACTGAAAAGATGAACCACTACAGCTGTTGTCTTTCACAGTGCTGGTTCTCCTCGATCCTTCCTTTACTCTCTGCATTGCTTTGATTGTACTAAGCTTGCCCCTTCCTAGTTCCAAGGGAGTGGGGGTTTATAGCAATTCTGTTTTGGTATGTAGGAAAAGAGAAGGGAAACAGACTAGTCCAGGGAATTTCCAGATATTTACCTCTTCCTGGAAGAGGATAGTTTTACATTTGTCTACCATAAACCCATTTTCATACTGTTTGCTGTGCTTTGACAGCTGTAACCTGAAGTTGCCAGTCATTGCCAACCATAGTCTATTCAGTTCTTTGAACTTTTGAGTGTCACTTAGGTTCTTAGAAAACTAATGCCAGCAGTTAGGGCATCTTAAAGAGTTTCCCTTACTGTTTAGCTGATTCATAAGTTCTTGAAAGGTATGAGCTCATCATTCCTCTCAAATTGAGCCGGAAAACTACTTGTTTTGCTCTGCCTGTATGTTGCAAGATGTCTCCGATTTCACAGTTTCAGATAAATACTTAAATCAGTACCATTTAGGAATTTCTTACCCAGGATCAGTTAGCTGTCTTGAATATCCATTGAGTCAGCTGAATACTTCCTTTGTGGTTTGGGGGAGGATGTGTTTGGCTACCCTGGACATATCTCAGTTGTACCCTGGGACCTTAGCCAGGCTTCAGCTATTGGCCTTTCACTTTGTGTATCCTCTCATAGGACATTTTTATTTTTTATAAACAAGTCTGAATTTCTTTTAAGTTACCTCTACACTTCTGTATGTTCACAGGCTATTTGGAGGAAATGTATGGATTATGCTGTTACTCTTCTGTATAGATATGTGAGCACTTAAGCCTCCTGCTGTGGTGTGCTTGTTCAGTTCTATGGAAGATATGGAGGATGGAAGCTTGGCCTGACAGTATGTGGTGCTCAGGGCTGTTGAAGACCTTTCTGCTTTTATATCTACCAGTGCTCTCATCTGAAAGGAAGGTGTCAGGGAGGGGGGGCTGTTAGAGGTTATGGATAGGTCTAGCATAGCTTCTGATAGGTTTACTGCTCAAGTCAAGAGCACTGAGTATATGTTAACTGATGTTCATTTGCTTCAAAAAGAGAAGATGTTAAGACTTTGCAGCATGTTTTCCAAGAACTGAGAGCTCTAGCTCAACCATATTTATTCAGGTAAACTGAAATTTGGTCTCATTGTCAGATATGCCTTTCTTGATGATCTTGACTCCCATTAGTGAAGTCGGATAGGTGCAGATGGCACTGAGGTATGATTCTGGATTGGCAGTTCTGGTGGAGAAATGTCCTCCTTTTGCTGTATATAAAGCATGGAGCAGTCTTGCATTGAGTTAGTTGGCT
>WEIU01017746.1:408-20612 GCA_013389925.1 Aegithalos caudatus
ACAAGGTCAGTGACTGTGGCTCCCAATATCTTTAATAATCTTTGCTCACTCTTTTCCTTTTGCTCCTTCTCTACTTTTTCCTTGCTTCCTATACTGGTGAGCTAAAGAAAGATCACATTGGAATGGCTTGGCTGTGACCTGGTACTGAACAGAAAATATGCCTAAACTACAACTAGAACTGCTTTCAAATATCTGACTTCTGTGCAGACATATGTAACAAATAAAATGCTGCTTTTCGATTCATTAGCATCTGTGCTCGCACGATCCTATCTAATCTTTTCCACTTCTCCTGTCACTCTTCTACCCATTTCATTGTCTTCTTTATTCTACCTGAAGAAAATCCAAGACAGCATTGAGCCTGAAATCAGTCTTAAAGGTCTGATTACGTACATTTAAAGTTTCACATCTGTTTTCCAGGTCATTGGCTTCCGCCCAAACCAGGTTGTTATAAAACCCTAATGGTGGCAAACCTACTGCAGTTTAACAGGGACTTCAAACATGAGTGCCATGTGCTTAGACACCAGAAGGGGAGGAATGTGGGTTTGGGGAAGTATGTTGGTTGATGTTGGTTCAGTTGCTTTGCTGAGAGAACTGGACATTCACTTGATCCCAAAGCAGGATACAATAGATTGCCTACAGTTACCCCTAGATGAGCTTTCACCAATGCTCTATTTCCAAACTGGTACAAAGACGATCTTTCACTGATCTTTGGCACCATCTCTTTCTGATCTTACTTTTTGATGAAGTTTTGTATTTTAATCATTGTCAAAATACATAAAAAGGTATGCCTAGTTTAAACACTTTTACATACTCCTTGCTGATCTTTTCTGGTCTCAGAAACGGGAAAATTACTGTGCATGAATATCTGGATTGTGTTTCACCCTGGAACATTTTAGATTAAGGGCTATGGGGAGGCTCTTGGGAATAATGTTAGAAATTAAGACTGTGAGATGTGCTAAACACACTAAAAATTGTTCTATGAAGTCACCATTGATGATCCTGCCTGAATACGTGAACAAGGAAATTCCAAATTGTGGTCCCACATTTTAAAAAGTTTTCAATGAAACAGAATTTAAGACTTCAGAATGTTTTCCTCCATAAGCTCTCTGTAAATACCAATGCATATGGCAATGTCAGAAGGGTTTTCTCAATTATTCTGTAATCCAGACTTTTTCAAGGAAAAGTACGGTAGTGCAAAGCAGATCTGCTCCTTTAAATAAAGATTTCGAATATGACATTATGTCCATAAGCAAGTAATATGTAACAATAGTAAAGAAAAACAACTTTTTATGGAGTCTATATTTTGGGATATGTTTTTAAATTTCGACTATCTCTACTCCATGGTTGTTGTCTGCATAGTTAGTTGGTGCTGAGGTGTACAACTTGTGCTCCCAGGATGGATCTTCACTTAAATTTCATCCATTTCAGATTCTACTCCACAGTTCCAAGCATATCATGATTAAGTGGGGGAGATGAGCAGATACTGCTCAGAGTACCTTCTTGACCTAAAGTGAAGCCCCATTGTGTGGGAGGACACTACTGTGCCCAGCTTGAAGCACATATTAATGCTCTTCAGTGTTTCATTGTTTCAGAACTCGGACATGAGGTTGTGCGTATGTTTAACAAAAATTGAAATAATTTTTATCTACTCTCACTTAAGGTTAAGCAATATCTAAGTAACTGGATGAGCTCTGGGAAGGTAGATTGAAAGGGACCTTTTCAAGGTCATGCACTGTGGTTATAGCTTTATTAAAAGTATTTGGATGGTTGAGAGTGACAGCCAACTAACTCTGGAGTGACAGGCAGCAATGAGCTGGTGATGTAGGGCATTAACATATCAATCAACAAACAGGGAGGTACACAAGCACAGCAAATTCAAAGAGCTGAAAAATATTAGGTGTCAGAATGCAATCACCCAGACTGGAATTTGACCAGGGCACCAGGGCTAATATTGTTGCTTTGTTTAATGACATTTTTCTTCTGTGAATTTCATTAAAACAACTGTAATGTTATTCATGTTATTTCAGGACATAACATTAAGCTCAACATTCTCGAGCATCATTTCCATATAATGACAATTCTGTAGCAATCAGACAGGCCATAGTGGCATGGTCAGAAAGAGCTGTTGTTTGAAATGTGAATCGTTACACAGTACAGCTAATGATGTATGCTGCTTTCCTCAAATCCATCAACAGGACTACAAGAACAAAACTAATCTGCAGTTATAATTGTGACTTAAGAGAAACACTGCTGAGAAACAAAACTATGAGTTTATTATTTTTAAATTATATATTTTATTTTATGATGGCTTCAGTGAAATTATAGTCTTTATATGTACCTGTGATTTTTAATGTCCTAAGAAACAGGTTTGTCTGTACTCTTTCTTAAAGCAAGTTTCAGTTATATTTACCAGCCTAAAGAATAAATACTGACAATTTTCTCTGAACAACATGGGGAAAATTGTGCAAAATCTGTGTGGAAAACAGAGTAAATAATTATCTTGCTGTATATGTGGCAAGGCACCCTCCATCCCTCACTGAACAGGAATGACTTGCTAAGGCATTCACAGAATCATGAAGTGGTTTATATGGGAAGGGATTTTATAGCTCATCTCATTCCAACCCCTCTGCCATGGGCTGGAGCACTTTCCACTACACCAGGTTGCTCCAAGTCCCATCCAACTTGGCCTGGAACATTTATCTGGGTCCATTCTGTGATTCCTCAGCCATTGCCTTAAAAAAGATTAAGGTATTATATGCATTATATCCTATAGCTATTTGATAGAAAACTACAGAACTGAATGATTAGGTAACATTTTAATTTCAATGTTTTCAAACAGCAAAGTCATTAGATCAGTGAATGTATGCTTATATGTCTTAATTATCATCAGATTTTCAGAAACATGCAGGACCAGCTGTTTTAAAACAATGATACTTTCACATTAGGAAAGCCTTGTCACTTGACTCCAGATGAACATCTGATTCTTACTGTTCAAAATATTTGTAACTGATAAATATCTAATTAGAACTAAAACTTCAAGCTCATGACATACTAATGTTAAATTGCAGCTTTATATAAAAATATTTAATAGTTTGGACCTGTGGCATTACTGAAAGGTTGTTTAGAAAATATACAAAATACTTCACCTATTAATCGTTGCAAAATATTAATTACATTGAGAAATTCAGAGGGGAACTAACTACTCAAGCTCCTTTGAAAAATGTGTTGTAGTCTGAGCTGTAAACCATTCCTTTTAGAACCTTTTTTGAACTTTTAATGTGGATTTTAGAATCCATCTGGAAATTCTAGCCATGAAGAAATATCACAGCCCTCATGGAGCAGTTTTTCCTGTATGTGTTTTTCTTGATTCCAGAGGAATCAGTTGTGGGTCCAGTTGAGTCCATGAATAATATATTGATGTCCATTTAGTTTGAAGTTAGGAGGGCAGCTCATGTTTCTACCTGCTCCTGGCCTCTCTGGGAAGCCTGTCATCAAAGCTGTTGGTTTTGCCAGTACACTCTTGCTCCTGAAAAGAATTATGCAGTTGTTTACCCTTCTACTTATGAGCTGTCTTACTGGCTTCAAGCAAAAATCTGAGAGGAGCAGTGCCTTTGAAAGCATTTCCATCTACAACTCTCTCCTTTAGTAGGAAATAAAAATTCAGCATGAAATCTGCCTTTTTCATCCACAACTGTAGGGGTAGAACAAGGGGGGTGGGGGTGTTCAAAGCAAAACAGAGTAGATTAAGATCAGATGTTAGGGAGAAATTTCACTGACGGTGGTGACGCCCTGGCAGGGGTTGCCCAGAAAAGCTGTGGCTGCCCCATCCTTGGGGGTGTTTAGGACCAAGTTGGACAGGGCTTGGAGCAACCTGGGATACTGGAAGTTGTCCCTGCACATGGCAAGAGGTGGAACATGGTGGTCTTTAAGGTCCCTTCCAACCATTTGGACTTTAAGGTCCAAACTGTTCTGTGGTTCTGTAATTCAGCGATTTAAAACAGAAAAATATATTACTTGGACTACAAATGTATTACAGAGTTTTCACTGTATTTTTTTTCCCCTAAGGTTTTATTATACCAGAAAATAAATCTCAAACCAGGATCACAGTAAGTTTTCATGATCATAACCAGCTGAATATTCTCACTTCTATGAGATTTTACTCTGTATTTGGCTCAAGATAAGCCAACTGGTTATCAGACAACGTGAGTGTCAACTTTTACGTTTTCGACAGTTCTCAAACCTTGAAATATCAGTTGAGTCTAAGGCAGATAAACATTTTTGGTTTGTTTTGCTTTGTATTAATTTAGCTTTATTTTCCTAAAAATTTGTTTTGTTTTGTTTTGTGTGAGTAACATTTTAGTATATGCATCAAAAATTGTCAGTCTTTACCTTCCGGTGCCTGATTGAGACTCTGAAAATACTTCAAGAATATGATGTTATATTTTACTTTTACTTTTATTTTTCAGTGCATGACTATGAAGCACTGTTTACTAGATGTTCCCTTACTCATATTATGAATCATGAAACTGCAGTTAGCATCAGGCTGAGTACTCCTTTGAATTTCGTAACTGTACTTTAACACCAGCAGTTCCACTTTCTCTTGGAAAAATTAAATGTAAGGTAGGTAGAAACCTAGAAACATCTGTACTGAAGAAGGACTCTTGTTTCCCATTATTTGGACCAATTCCAAATACAAAAAATGAAAAGTTAAATTTTCCTTCTGAACTTGAACTTGTACTGCAAGTCAAGGGAGATGCTTTTTTTGTTGCTTATTGACAAAGAATAGTATACATTTGTATTAATTACAGGTATTGTAAATAATGAGATTAAATGACTTGTCCAGACTCTAAAATCTATGCAGAAAACTAAGATTTATCACATACCATAGAAGTGTCTCATAAAATGAGATGTATCTGCCTGGGAAGAAGTTTGTCTTGCTGCTGACAGCAGAGGGAGGCTCAGACAGCCACCTTTTTTGCCTATTTGCAGTGGTGTTTTGGCGAGATGAAAACTTATAAAATTGTTTCTGACATATTTTCCGTTTAGAATCCAAACTTACCTATTCATTCTCTTATTGCTGCTAATTGCAGACTATATTTCTGAATCATGCACTCATCTTTTCTTTGATTTTTGAATAAACAAAATCCTAGACAATGGCTACAATATTATAATGGGAAATTAATGGAAAAAATACAGAGGAGGATAGGCACAGAAAAGCAAATTCTTCAAAACTATGTTGTGTCCAGAAAAGAGGAGCTAGGGAAGGGTCTGGAGCAAATGTCTGATGAGCAGCAGCATTTGGAGCTGGGAAAGGGGCTCAGCCTGGAGAAAAGGAGGTTCAGGGGGCTCTTCTGGCACTGCACAACTCCCTGACAGGAGGGGACACCTGGGGGTGGGGGGGTCAGGCTCTGCTCCCAGGGAACAGGGATAGTATGGGAGGTGGGAGGAAATGGCTTCCAGCTGTGCCTGGGGCAGGTCAGGTTGGATATCAGGGAAAGATTTCTTTGTGAAAAGGCCTGTCTAGCCCTGGCACAGCTGCCCAGGGTAGTGGTGGAGGTCCCATCCTTGGAGGGATTTAAAAGCTGTGTGGATGTGGCACTTGGGGATGTGAGTCAGTGGTGGCCTTGGCAGTGCTGGGGGGACAGTTGGACTTTATGACCTTAAAGGGCTTTTCCAGCCTCAATGATTCTAGGGTTATATTTATTTAAATTTTTAATTGAATTTTTATATATTTCTTTAATCCAATTTGATTCCATTTGACTGCTCATTTCCCATGGATATTCATGTAGTTCCATTTTCAATCAGTGTCTGACAAAAATGAATTGCATTTGTAAGGAGTTGCCATCATCAGTAACATGCACTTGCCTACACATTTCCTTCTCACATGATATCA
Organism: Aegithalos caudatus; assembly: GCA_013389925.1. NCBI lineage: Eukaryota > Metazoa > Chordata > Aves > Passeriformes > Aegithalidae > Aegithalos > Aegithalos caudatus. The sequence continues at coordinate 6,302 of WEIU01017746.1, forward strand.
CATCATACGCTTTTTGATCTTCATCTGTACAATATAAGCCATTTTTGCTGTTTTGATGGAGCTCTGACAGTTGTCTGAATATTTGGAATTAAAACTACTGAAGTTGTCACAGTGTTTTATTATCCTATAAAACTGTCAGACCTTTGAATAATCACTTTCTTGCATTATCAAAGTGCATATCTGGGTTCTGTCATGCTCTTCTATGACTCTAACTTCTATTTACTTTTAATTGATTTTGATTTTTCAAACTTTTACACTGGTCATTGTCCTAAGAAGAATTTCTCAAATAGATTTTTTTTCTTTTTAAAGAATCTTTATAGTATTTTCCCTTCCAAGAAAGAAAGAAAGAAAGAAAGAAAGAAAGAAAGAAAGAAAGAAAGAAAGAAAGAAAGAAAGAAAGAAAGAAAGAAAGAAAGAGAGAAAGAGAGAAAGAGAGAAAGAGAGAAAGAGAGAAAGAAAGAGAGAGAGGGAGAGAGAGAGAGAGAAAGAAAGAAAGAAAGAAAGAAAGAAAGAAAGAAAGAAAGAAAGAAAGAAAGAAAGAAAGAAAGAAAGAAAGAAAGAAAGAAAGAAAGAAAGAAAGAAAGAAAGAAAGAAAGAAAGAAAGAAAGAAAAAAAGAAAGAAAGAAAGAAAGAAAGAGGGAGAGGAGGGTATATGTTTTTAATGCCAATGCAATTGGCAGATGTAGTCTGTTGGGAGGAAATTCTATTGTTATCAACAGTCTTTAGCAAATATTCATTCATGCAAACCTTACCTCCTTGTCATCACAATTCTTTCATGTTTCCACAAATTCCCCCAAACTATAGCTTCACATTACCCAGGCTGCAGTAAATGCCATCAGACAGACAGACAATTGTAATGAAACTGTTGGCTCATTTCTCAACTCATAATTGTTTTAATCTCTAGTGAACCACCCAGTACATTCTGTAGTTATTTCAACATGGAGCAGAAGATATTTGAAGGGAAATAAGGTGCAAACAATAAGCTGCTCTGTAGGAGAAGAAACAACAGCAAAACAATAGCTCCGTTGCAGATAATAAAATGTTTATAATGTAAAACCTGGATATTCAGAGATAAAAAAAGGCAGCTAATTACTTGTAGCTGAAGTGGACAATGCAGGACGTGTAGACAAGGAGAGGGTATTGTTTTGTACAAACAACTCACTCTGTAAATGTGGCTGCCTATATTAATATGCTTCTTTGCAAACATGTTTTTTTGTTTGTGGGTGGGGTTATTTTGTTTGTTTGTTTTTGTGATTTTTTTTTGGGGGGGTGTGGTTTTTTGTTTTGGTTTGGTTTGGTTTTGGTTTTGTGGTTTGTTTTTCAGGAGTTTTTTTGTTTGTTGGTTTTGTTTTGGCCTTTTGATTTTTTTCTTTTTTTTTTCACAAAGTTGCTCTTTACTCTCTCACTTTCAGGACAGCATCTATGCTCAAGTACAGATTAAATTGAAAAAAGCTTTCATTAGTTCCAAACTAATGAATCATGTGCTCAAAGATTTTTCTGAACTGGAACTGTAGTAAATAACAAATAAGGGTTGAGCTGAAACTTTGATTTTGCTGATGTAAAACCAGCAACAAGTATGTAAAGAAATATTTCCCTATTGCATCCTCTTTCAGACCTGTGTGTCCCTGTGGAGAAAATGACAGGATGAATTCTGAGGCATAGGAGGTCATGTTGCTTCCAGTATTGAAGGCAGAACTTGTGTCCCAGTCAGCACTGCCTGCTGTGGTAGACCTGATTTATGCTTTCCTTGGAGTGAAATACACCTTAAGCACTCTCCAGACCCGTGGCCTCTGACTTGAATTGGGGTAGAGACTCAAATAGCTGATTTCTCAGTGTAACCCACTGAAGAAGTGCTGCTCATGTAGAAGGTGTATTCCCTTTCAACCCCATTTTCTTTCCCATCAGAAGTGAATGAGATGATTTCACTGATGATTGTGAGTACCAGATGACTGGTGATGGCAGGTAATGCTTTAAAGATTATAATGCTCTCAAAACCATGAGGGGATTAGAACATGCAAATGGTTTGACTTGATTTTGAGGATGTGCAATTCTGAGAATCCCTGAGATCTTCCAGAAACCAAGCAAACAAACAAATCCCCACCAAAATTGTCTGCAAAATATTATTGAGTCCCCAAGTAAGTGTAATATAAGCATTTTAAAGGATTTAATATTAATGCAGTCCTGTATTTTGAGACAGAGTGTATTTCATTGTCTGATATCTTTGCTCTTGTTAGCATTTTAACCTTATTTGATAATTATTTACGAAAAGAAAGAAGTGTGGTCTGGGAGTGGCTCATAGGTAGCAGCTCATTAATTACTGCCTCTCCTTGTTTAAAGTCCTTTAACACCTCAGTCCTTCTGTTTTATTAGGAGGGAATTCTGTGTAAGATAATTTTGTATAAGGATAATTCCTAGATTTAAAATCTCCATTGAACTAACTAAATTTCTGGAGCACAAAGCCGTGGATAGATGGAGCATAGTGGTAAAAGTGCCTTTTTACTCTATTCTGGAAATCTAACATTCCTATTAACAGGAATTAACAAATTCAGTGTTAATAATAACTTCATTTTTCTTTATGCCAAAATACATTTATCTAAAGCACAATTCATTTTTCAGAACTTGTTGGAGAACATTCCACTGTTTGTACCATTGTTCTGTGAACAGAAAGACTGACATATTTTCCACTGCTGTCAACATGGCAATTTTTATTTCATTTAAATTTAACTCACACACACACAAAAAATACTGCTTTGACTAATTTTAAATCCCTATCACATAAAAATAATTTTATATTTGTTCTGATTGCATGACATTTTCAATATGGAATGCCCGTAAAAGAGAAATTGGATTTTATGGAACACAGGTAAGAAGGCCATGAGGGAAACTGAAGATAATTAATGAAAAAGAACCCTCATAAAAAACAGTGGAATAGTTCCAATGGGAATCTGTTTCATTCTACTTGTGCAATAAACTTAAAGGCTTGTTGTTATGCCAAAATTACACAGTAGTGCAGAAATCTTTATTTTTATAATCAGCAAATTCCTTAACCTTGTGACTAGACAGTCTGCTCTTCTTCAGAAGTTTGCTTCACTAAAGCAAAATGCGATTGGAATGGCTGTTTTCATTTTAAAAATTAAAATATTAAAAAATGGCAAACTTTCATTGTATTGAAATCTTCAGCAGAAAATAATCCTATTAAAAAATGTGGTATTTACACAGAAAATTAACGCATTGCAATGAATGAAATGTACTGAAAAATATTAACATGCTACCTGAAATTAAGTAATGAGCTGTTACTCAGAAGCTCTATAAGGCCATTATCTACTGAAATGTATTAAGCCTTCAGTTCCTTCAATGCATGGTTTTATTTGTCTAGATAGATATTGAAAAGAGATAATTTAGGTTATCTCTGCTTTTCTATAGTGATAGAAGTATCAACAGTGCCTATATTATATCCTTTCTCCTCCTGTGTGTTCTTCTCATTGAAATTCTACAGTCTGAGCAAAATCAGATCTTAATGTTCCGCTTTTACCTGCCGCAAAATCTGTGGTTTTACCTTGATGAATAATGCCCCTAAATGACAGGATTTTGTGGTATTGTATTCTGAACAATCACAAGAAAGACAGAGACTTCTGAGGTGACTTTGAATGACAGAAATGTGTGTACTTAATACTAAAATGATGGTGTAATGAAATTAAGTTTAGCTCATTATTTGTATCAGGGTAGTAGTGGTTGGTATAGATGATCTGCAAGCTCCCCAAAATTTGGAATTAGGCCTTTAGGTTTGAGGGTTCTTTAATAGGTTCTCTAAATTCAATACTTGGGCAGTTTATAAAAATGTTAGAAATGAGAGGTTTTAGAACTTACTGATAATATATCTGGTAACAAATCATCAGGAACAGATGGTATTCACCCAAGAGTTCCAAAAGAGTTCAAGTATAAAATTGCTGAACTATTAACTGTGCTTAAAATGGAATCGGCAACAAAGAAATGGAAGATGGCATGTGCACAACAGTCCAGGGAGCTGAAGACCAGTAAATCTGAGTTCTGCTGAGGAAATTCATATCTGCTGCAAGAAAGAATAGGAATAAAAAATACATTAATAAATAGGAATACATATTAATGTATTAACACATAAATAGGAATAGGGAATATGTCAATAAATATCCTTTTAGAGTCAAAAGTAATTGTGGCTTTCAGAAAGGTAACTTGTGCCTGATAAATTAAGTCAACAAACATAAAAGAAACAGGACTATGGCCATAAGATTCATAAACTTTGAAAGAGCTTTATGTGAATAAAGGAAACAAAATTGAAGGAAGATATGTCACTTGTTACTAAATGGTAAAAAGAAGAACTACAAAAAGTAGGAATAAATGGTGAAAAATTAAAAGCGATCACCTTTGTAAGGCCAGGTAGATAAACATATTCCTCTTTGAAACAGAGCCATTGATGTATCAAAAAAAAGTAATAGACTTTCTATTTAACTCTTTTGATAATTATTTAATTCTATTTTGAGTGGTGAAAATGACAGTTAAGCACGATGAGGTTTAAGATCAATTCTCAATATATTTAGATGTATTAGATTAATTCTCAATATTTTAATATAAAATCCTTAATATTTTTAATTGTTCCTAACAATACAAGATTTGGGGAGAATTAATTGATTAAGCATATTATAGATTAAAAAACGAAAATGCTTTCCTACAGAAGGCACATTAAACTATGGAACTCATTGCTGTAGGAATTACAAATGTAATTTTTATGGGTCAAAAAAAATTCAACGAGATATGCCAGGAGTTTTAAAGGAAAACATGACATTCCTAATTCAGGAAGTGTCTGAGGCTTGGATTCCCCAAAGATGCAAGGAGACAGCAGTAGCAATTCCTATGTTTCATCTACTTTCATGTCCTGTCTCTGAGCAAGTTGCTGCTGTTGATGACAGCATGAAGGGACAAGACAGAGCTGTGGTCTAATTTATCCAGTGTCACTGCTGTTCTGCTATAACACATATATAAAATGAACCATAACAACTGAATTTGAGAGGGGAAACACACAGAAGTCTCATGAAAACATTCATTTACATAAATATTTGCATTTCCATGCAGTCATATATTATACATCAATGTGTACAACAGTATTAACACAGTGTTAATATATAGTAATCACTGTAGTTATATTATGATCATATGATTATTATATAATCATTTATATTATGTGATAATTACTGCTAACGATGGTTGGTATGGGTTTCCTCTGGGATTCTTTCAGTTTTCTTCCTTGCTTTTCTGAGGTAGTTTATTTTCCAAGCAAATGTTNGTCTGTGAGTCTTTTAATACCCTTTTATTTTATCTTTAAGTTCAGGAAGATTGATAGCACTAGACATATTTATACTAGAATAATTTCTGACAAGGAAATAAAAAAATCAGTAGATAAAAAAGCCAATTCAATTAAAACTAAACGCCTCCAGAATTTTTTCTTACATATGTGGTGGTGTTCTCTAACCTCAAGTGCATTTTAAATATACACCTAAGACAAGAATCAGGAAAAATGTTAGAGACAACCCAGGAACCCTGACTCCTACTCATCAGATCAAACATCAGAAAACCTTGTCTCCCTCATGCATGATTTTATATATTGTCTCATTTTACGGCAGAAAATAACAAGTAGTAAGGGGTGGAAAGATTCACTGATGCAAGGTCCAAAGCCTAAAGCTGACACTGCCTTTCAAAACAATTTTGGCTAAGAGTGCTTACAAACAGATGTCAGGCTGGGGAAAAAGCTGATCAGCAGTGCCACTAATTTGATGTCCTCAATGCTTCACTAGCTGGATGATTTCCCATCCTGGACTACTGGCCCATTAAACCTGTCATTTATTACACAGTCATAAAGCTGAATGACAGAAAATACATAATTAAGACTAGTCAAATAGAAGGAAAAGGATATAGGTTGATCCCATTTGTCTGAAATAGTAAGGGATAAATTGGAATCTAAGGGCTAATATAGAGCAACATTAAGGTGTTTACTTTCTGTAACACAGAGTTGAGATCTTTATCGCTATGTGGGGAAAATGCTAGATGCATAGACAAACCTACTACACCAGTTATCTGACATGCTGGGAATAAAAAATCAAATATATTTCCTAAGAACTTTCTGTCACAATTATTTTTGTCCTAAGATGAGGAGTCTAGAAAAGATCTCTCTCAGTGACATGGGCAGTGCAATCAATGGCACACTCAGTAATCTTGGTGATGACACCAAGCTGTGTGGTGCAGTCACATGCTGGAGGCAAGGGATGCCACTTAGAGGGTCCCAGACAAATTGGAGAGGTGGAACTGTCTGGAAATCATAAATAGGGCCAAGTGCCAGGTCCTGCAGGTAGGTCAGGGCCATCCCAATCACAAGTAAAGCCTGGGCAGAGAATGGCTTGAGACCAAACCTGGGAAGAGGGACTTGGTGGTGTTGGTTGATGAGAAGCTCCCTGTGACCCAGCCATGTGCACTGGCAGCTCAGAAAGCCCCAGGTGTGTCCTGGCCTGCATCATAAGTGTGGCCAGCAGGTCGAGGTAGGGAGGAATTCTGTCCCTCTGCTTCTCTCTGGCGAGGCCCCACCTGCAGTGCTGCATCCTGCTCTGTGGACCCCAACATAGGAAGGATATGGAACTCCTGGAGTGAGTTCAGAGGAGGCCACAGAGATGCTTCCAGGCCTGGGGGACCTCTCTAATGAAGAAAGGCTGGGGGAGCTGGGGATGTTCAGCCTGGAGAGGAGAAGGATTCAGAGACACCTTAGAGCTCTTTCCAGTGCCTAAAGGGAATCACTGGAGAGGAACTTTGGGTAAGGGCCTGGAATAACAGGACAAAGGAGAATGGCTGTAAATTGAAAAAAGTCAAAATTAAGATTATGTATTAGGAAGAAATTCTTCCCTGAGAAGGTAGTGAGGCCCTGGCACAGGCTGCCCAGAGAAGCTGTGGCCGCCCCATCCCTGGAAGTGTCCATGGCCAGGTTGGAAGGGGTTTGGAGCAACCTAGGATAGTCCAAGATGTCCCTGCCCATGCAAGGGGTCAGAATGAAATTAACTTTACAGACCCTGACTTCATCAAGGCAGAAGTAATTAAACTTTTTGCTACAACTTCATTGCTCCTTCAGTCAGGAGGAATAATGAGAAGGTCACCAGAACTGAATCTTCAGTATCATAAAGCACATTGGATATGGACAAATTAAAGCTCCCAAATTAAAACTCAAATATTTGGATGCCCTTGAGCTGAACTTCTGACTGTAGAGACACATTAGAGATGCTTGGCAATTGCCACTTTGCTCTCATTTCCCAAAGCTGTAAACACCACCTCTGAATTCAATTGTTCAGGAGGAGTCTGTATGATTGTAGTCATTATCCCTGTGTAAAATGCTGCATTTGTAAATGCAGACTACTTCTACTGAATAAATATTAATATTTCAGGCAAAAGTGAGAGGCTTGCTCTACTCTAACTGCCTCTTCCTTTATGCAGCTTGTTTTCCTAATATTTGCTATCCTGTAAACTTTTTAATCAGNGAATTTCTAAAGTTCTTAGTCATACTAAATAATTTCATGTATTCACAGGATGTACTGTCATGTATTATAATGTACCATAATGTACCATGTCTCATTATTCTTTGCTCTAGATTCTTAAAATAAAGGTTGGAACTCTCAACTGAGATTAATGACTTGGGCCTAAAAATCAGTCTAATCTTGTAACTTTGAATTTTAATAGCTTTTTTAATACAGCTGTTGCCTTAGTCCTGTTTTACTCAGACATGTGGGTAGTATGACTTTTTCCATGACTGATTCCCAGGTTTTGCTTTTGTGGCCTGCCTGTTGATCAGTTTTAAGAATCACTAAATACATGTGTGTGTTTCAGTGAAAAATAAAAGAAGAACCCTCAGCAATAATAAACCAATAATGTGGAGACTGATAAATCTTGTCTGTAATTTCTATTAACAGTTTCTAGTTTCTTCCTTTCATTTCTTCTGCTTATTCTTTATCTTTAAGCATCATTAAAGGGCAAAGCCCGGGAAAAAATCAGATTATTACTTTTTAATAGAAAAGAAGATTAATTTGTTGTGCTGAAGACAAAATAACATTTTAATTATGATTAGGGATGTATAAATAGTTTTCAATAAGAGAGATTAATGCAGTTTTGATAACCATTACAGCAAAATATTGAGGGCAAACTGCTAATACATTGGCATCACTGATTTTATGAACTTATTTTATTTCAATTCTTGCTGTCATACAAAAAATATCAGAGAAGCTTATATAAATATAATTTTCTAAGCAAAATAGAATGATTAGGAATATGCAGTGAAAAATGTCTGAGCAATTATGTAAATTGTTTTGACTCTTGGAAATCAGAATGTAACTAAGCATTTATGTTTTACTGCAATATTTTTATTATTATTATTATTTCACCTTTAATAGAGGCTATTTTGTGTGTGGGTGAACCAGAAGATTATGTTGTAGCTAGAAAGAGTGTTAACATAATTTTTGGTACACTGAGTTAATAAAACAAGTGTAATGAGCCATAGTGGTGTGCAATATCAGGTCAATGTGAGAATTAAATTGCAAGTAATTATATTACTAAGATTGGTTGTATTCTAATTATCCCATGGCTAATAGTACAGAGTTGATTGTCTGAAACCAAAGTTATTTGGGCTGAAGTTGTTTTAGTATAAATGAATATTAGTTGATGCATTGTCATTGAAGTGATATTATAATTTGCTTTCCAGTAAAAAAAAAAATCCCTTGAAGAAGTAGTTAGAATTTTGTTCTAAATGGAAATGCAAAATGTGCTGGATTGTGAGGAGTAGTGACACTAGTTCCTTGCATTTATTCTGGTTTTTATGGTGTAAGTAATGTTAAGGAAATTTGTATTCCACATATCTCATAATGCAAGAACATGACTGTAAAAATGATCTCTATGAAACTACTAATTACCAGGGAGAAGCAGTAGATGGATATAGTTATATTCTGAGCACAAATTGGACACCAGTCCTCAGTAAAAATTCACTTCATATCCAAGCTGTTTGAATTCAATCTTATTCTTAATTGAGAAGTTCAGGATAATTTCCAGTCATAGTGAAAAATGCTGGGGAAAGGCTTGGAGTTTGTAACAGTAGTACATCGACATAATCATAAAAGGTACTGTTAGAAGTATACCCTCATTTATACCCTCATTGGGTAGGACTTCCCTCATCTGCCAAACCTAAAAATCTGTTACTCAGTTGTCTAAATCTGTCCTTTTAACACAAACTGTCACTGTTCAAGGGGAACAACAAATATTCAGTGGAATAGTATAATCATCTCTCCTATGTAAAAATGATTCCTTGCTATGAAGTGAATACCTACCTGCACTAACTCTTTCTTTTTGGTGTTATTAGCTGTGAAGGGTGACTGATATTTGGAAAAAAACATGTTCTGAAATGTAATAGTTTAAAGTTAACATGTTAGTTTGGCTTGGTGAGTTTTGGCCCAACAGAAATGGTTCCTAAATGAAGAATTCTGCAGAGTTTCCAGCTCTATCCCCAGCAATTAACAGAGCCTGTCTTTCTAGTTTAATTTTTGCTTCAACTCTATGTACATTTACCTTACCTAGAACTTTCACAGCAAATAATATTCTCTTATAACAGTTTTTTTCAACAGTAGAATTTTCAGCTAATTTATCCCTATTTCTCATGGTGATTGATCAGTGTACATGCTTTTCCTTGCATGAATCTCTTTATCATTCAGAAGATAAGAACAGAGTTTATTTCAGAGATTGTTCATCAATTTTCTCTAAGACTATTACAAAGAATACTGGCTCATCATAATTTACAGCTCTTGCTGCTTAATGGATTACATCACTCACAAGCTTCTGGTCCTGCTTCTTTTTATTTCCCCAGTAAGAGGCCCATAAGCAGGAGTCGAAGCAGGAGCAGACAGACACGTCCCCACTGCTGGGACTTGGGGAGATGTTGTCCTGCTAGAGTCCTCTCTCATTTTGAGAAGCCTCACAGTGGAGATTATGAGCCAATTCCCCTCATTTTCTAAGCTGATGAGGATTCAGGTAATAAGTTTTCTGCATGCAAGGAAAGTATTCACCCAAGAACGAATTCTTGTTATTGAAGTAATTGAAAGATCATTACATACATCAGTGACTTCAGTGTAAAACCAGCACTGGGCTAGTTGCTGCTAGACAGCTGCAAGGGCCAGATGCTCTCTAAGGGCAGGGAAACCAGGAATTAGTAGTGAGGAGCTTCACATTTTCACAAGGCTGTGGCTTAGACAACTCTTGTGGTTTAACCCCATCCAAACCCCAAGCCCCATCCAGCATCTTTCTTACTCTGTGACCAGCAGGATCAGGGAGAGAACTGGAAGGATAAAAGCTGGAAAACTAATGGGTTGAAATAAAGATAGTTTAATATGGAAAATAAAAGCCTTGCTCACACCAGAATAGGAAAAAAGGGAAAAATTTCACTGCTTTCCATGGGCAGGCAGGTGTTCAGCCATCTCCAGGGAGCCAGAACCCATCACATATAACACTGGCTTGGGAAGACAAATACCATCACTCCAAACATCCCCCTTTCCTCCTTCCTCCCCCCACTTTATACACTGAGCATGATGTCACGTGTTGTGGAATATCCCTTTGGTCACTTCTCCATCTGACCTGTCCTGGCTGTGTCTCCTCCCAACCTCCCAAGCACCCCCATCCCTTCCCCAGCCTGGCAGTGCAAAAAGGACAAAAGGCCTTGGCTCTGTGCAAGCCCTGCTCAGCAATAACAAAACCATCTCTGTGTTATCCATCCTGTGTTCAACACAAACTCAAAGCACAGCCCCTTGGAAAAACCAAGCTCTACCCCAGACAAATCCAGTACACCAGCACAAGGTAGTCCTGCAGCATCCAACTGAGGTTAGTAGAGCCCAGATCCTCAGGTGAGTCTAAGCTAAAGATGCACATCCAAGAAGAAGACAGAAGTGAGAGATCCGAAGACAGGGTCAGGATCACATCTGACAATAACAAGAATAAACCACTGTCCAGAGATCGTCAAGCAAGGACACAGAGCTGAGGCTATTTCACATGTGAAAAAACAGGACATCTAGTGTCAGGAGGTTGAGGGTATCTTACAGATAAAACACTATTCTAAAGGTGAACATAGCAACCCCAATGTTGTCATCAGTTTTTTAAGTTCTCCAGCTCTTTAAAGAGTCTAAAATCAGTGTTACATTTTAGCATCTGAGCCTGCTTGCATCCATTTCATGGAGATTTTCAGTGTGCGGGTGGTATCAGTGAGGAAAGTTCACAAAGCACCCTCTAACCAGCAGGATTATGGTTATGTTTCAAAAAGGCTATTGAAACGGGATCCCAGAATTCTGATGTCAAATCATCCTTCCCTCCTCTATTTTCAAATTTAACACCCTAGAATGGTAAAGATTCATGTTCTTACACTAAACTATAGTAAACAGTCATCTGTAGTAAACTATAGTAATCACTGTGTGCTTTGGGGCACTGCACTGAATACTAGGCAGGTCTATGCCTATACTTTGAATGCTTTTACTGGTTCTGACAGCTTCCTTTTTTTAGTAGTAATTAAATTATATGAGTATCAAAATATTTGCAAAGATGTGACTTCCGTTGCATGTAGTCATTTTATTTTCATTCTCTATCTTGTACTGATGAAAAAAAAATTTGTCGATTTTCTCCTCTCTCTTAATTTTCCTCTTTCCAAGTTTCCTTTACAGTTATGTCTTGCTGATTAACACTGTACAGATAGCATCAATATTCATACTTTAAGGACAGCTATTGAGATCTATGTGTCTCTGGCTCAGTAATATGCAGATTCCTAGGGATTTTTTTTTTTTTTTTTACAACAGCAAAAATAGAATTTAGAAAGTGATCTGTTTAAAGTGATTATTAATAACTAATAATATTGGCTACACAATTTCATTGCTTTGCAATTACCTCAGAACAGAGGTTCCCTTAGACCTTTAGGTAGTTCCTGTTTAGCATAAGCTCAGGGGAATATAGCACTTCTCCTGAAGGAGAGTCAATTTTAAAACATTTAAGAATGAAAACAAAATAAAAGTATAAACAAAATCCTGTAGTCTATATTGCAGATCAAGGGCTTTTCATCTCAGTTAAACTAGCAGTTTGTCACATAGAACTAATCTCAGAGTAGCAAAATTAATATGTTAGAGCTTACATCAGGAAATTGGTAACAAAGAACCATTTGGTTTTATCACCGAAGACCTTCACTTTTTCAACAAAGTAGGTCTGGACCTAGCTTCTCTCTCTCACAAACCTCTGTTTTAAGGCTATAATCATCTAGAGTAACGTATTTATTTATGTATGCATCAAGAAATGGAATTTCTACCATTTACTAGATTATGATTAGCAAGGATTTCCCCTTTCTTACTTAGAATGCTAACAAATTAAGATACTACAGAAGACTGTGGTTTCAAGCAGAGCTGACTTTGCCTAGCTGCAAGATATCCAGACAGAAGCCCTTGTCTGAGTGTTGCAAAGTTACATTTATACAACGCTGTGCCCTGGTCTGTTCACATCTGTATTTAGATTTCAGATGAATCTTTATTCCTCCCTGAATACCTGTGCCTGGAATTGTACAGAAGGAAGCTGATGTCTGCCTGAGCAGACATAATCCCTATACTGTGCTCACAGGGTCAGATCTTAAATTCATAACCTTAACATCATTAGGGTTGGAAAAAATATCTCCTCTCTTTGGAAATCTAAAATGTAGAGTTCTACAGCAGAATGAGTGGCACTCTAAAGAGCATCTCTGAGTGAGCCATATGTGGGAATGCTGATTTCCTTTCACTGATAAAGAGAAAATGGCGTCAAGATGACTAGCTCAGATGGAAGGTTATTATGTTTTATTGTCGTAGAAGCTCACAGAATCACAGAACACTTTGGGTTAGAAGGGACCTTTAAAAGCCATCTAGTTCAGTCCCTCTACAGTAATCAGGGACATCTTTAAACAGATCCAATTGCATCCAATCTGACCTTGAGTCCTTCATGGGTTTGTGCACCTGCCACCTTTCTGGGCAGCCTGTTCTGGGGTTTTACCACCCTCGCTGTAAAAAGCTTCTTCCTTATATTTTATTTTTTATAATAAAAATAGATCTTCCTTCAGCTTTATACTGTTACCTCTTGCCATATTGCCACAGGTGCTGATAATAAATTTGTCCTCATCTTTCTTGGTCCCCTTCAAGAACTGAAAATCTTGTCTGCTTTACCTAGTCTTAAAAACTAGGATAAAACCATATAAAATCCCAGTGAAATTAAAATTACATCAGCCCATCTGTCAGAGCCTACTGGTAGAAACTGTTGCATTATTCCTCCTGAGGTTTTGTGTTTGTAGTTTAATATGGTATGTGTGGCATGCTTAAATTAAACAATTTTAGGAGCACAGCACAATAGGTTTGCACTCAAGAGCATCTGTAATAGACAGAGAAAAATTAGGGAGACTCTGAATGAGTCTCAGAAACCATCTGTTAAACAGGATCAGAAATAATAGGACAATACAGTGCAATCCTTTGTGGCTGATTTCAGGTGCACTTATGGTTTGAGAAGGACAGTGATGAAAATGCTATTTATTAATTACTTCCTGCAAAACTTCATTATGTAGTCAATCACCACCTGGAGACAGAATTAGCTTTTACAAAAAGTTCAACAAATGTGAATAATGGCAACAATAACAGTCCATACTTATATCAAGTCTAACATTTGGGAGTCACAAAAACTTCATAAATAGAGTGAAAAAATTAAAAACTACAGTAAGGAAGTTATATAATAGAACTAGGAAGTCTTGTGGGTCAAACAGAAAACAATATGAGCTTTTTCTGTTAATATTTTAAGTGACCCTTGAACTGTCTTTGATTTGCATAGGCTTGTAATGTAAAGGTTCTAACCAGCAAAAACCTCCATTCTGAAGGAGGGTTTGCTCCTCTCTGAACTGCTTGTGATGCTGCACAAGAAGCAATGATGATTTTTTTGTTCAGTGCCCAAACTGAAGGTGAATAAATTATTTTGAGTGACCTCAAGCTAATACATTGTTTCAAGATCATAGTCAACAAAATTTGCATATGAGACAATCCAACCAAAGTGAAAACTATTTTACAGCACTCCCAAAATAGTCCAAGCTGTGAAGACATCAGTGTTGTATCAACCTCCCACTTACTTCCTTTTTTGCTGGTAGCCATCAGATCACTGTACAAAATATGGGTGATTGGTATGCAGGTTCCCTTTTCTTTTTTTTTTTTTTTTTTTTTTTTTTTTTTTTTTT